>JAPTYO010000015.1:6038394-6191206 GCA_036873135.1 Clarkia xantiana subsp. parviflora
CATTGCTTCAGCCACGCATCTATCTGAATTCATCTTCTCTCACGAACAGTATATAGCACACACACGTCATGGTATGACTCCTCATGCACAGAAACACACATAAAGACCAGATAAAAGGTCTTGATACAACTATCAATGTGTATACGCATATTTTTATTCATATCTGCAAACGAAATCATATACCATGCATATCTCTTTCTTATATACATCACGTCACGGTGCTACTATTAGTCAATTTATACATCATATATACTATAGCATGCAATACAGCTCATATAGAAAATACTTATATAGATAATACGAAATCCATATTTTCTTTTCCAAACCCGTTCAAGCTGAACAAATCCCATCTTTTCATACACCGATCAACAACCTTGATCCGAATACATGAAATTTATTTGTTCTTCTTCTAGATAATTTACTCCTTTAAAATATCGGAAATTTTCTAAGACTTGTTGGAAAATATAACACGTAAAAGGGGAATTCTAAAGGAGAATTTTCTGGATCAAATTAACGAATGTTTTTAACCGAGTCCCGTGCTGATCACGGTCTCCTTAAGACAATTTCGCCTCCTCACCGACTCATCGGTTGTGCTAGAGGATGTTAATGGGCGATTGTCTCCCAGGATAAAACGGAATTCCAGTGGCAAGCTAGCACGAAGCCCCACCAGTCGAACAAAACATTGCCTGAACTCCACCAGAACAGGACTTGCGGTCGAAACGACCTAGAAAGATACAATCATCTCGAATATGAAAGAGGGGGATGACCATTCTCATTCTCAATATCAGTATGTCAAAAATTAGAGAAAAGTATCTATTTATAGGGAGGTGGAAGCAGTGTATTAATGACGTAACAATAAATAAAATTACAAGTCCCTATTAACGAAGCCGTTATGGATTATTAATTCGTGAAATTCAATGAATCTGGACGAAGACGGGACAACTCTGGCCGGGTGTACTAAGAACTAAAATTTCCCATTCACCCGATCAGAAAAAATAGTCATGCCAATAACACAATAGGTGCTACAGTTCATCTTCTGGGTCACGTACACTGGAAAATAGATTTTTTTTTTTCTATATATTTTCATCTTAATTGGTTTCATTGCTCAGTTTTTCATGAATTAAGGGGGACAGTATAGTTAAAAAAATTCAACCGTCTATGTTTATTCTATGCCTAAGATTTTTATTTTTTATTCTTTAGTAATACCATAACCCCTTGGTTTTTTTCTCTTTAATTTACCATGAACGTTCCGTTGTTACACTTCGGTGGTTATCGTTTCTGCTATAAAAAACAATGACAACTCTTCTCATAAATTAGGGCTTTAACTTTATTGATTCTGGTTACTGTGATGCAAGATACATTGAAAGGAAGGACAGACACAACCAACATGCTATTCTACTATATCGTATGAATTAATTTAAGTTGCATAAATATAATAATGAAATTGATTAGAGTAATTTAAATGTGAAATTCGTCAATATAACATTTTTATTGTTATAACTTTAAATAATTAAATAATAATGTAATCCTATTCATACTATATTACTATATTATAGTTTACTAGCTACTATCCCCGCGCACCGCGCGGGTACAAAATATTAAAATACATATATTATGTTTTTTAAATATATAATTTGTAGATCCATATATTCAAAAAATGATTAGTATAAAATACTATATTTGCTATATTATAAATACAATTTTTATAAACTTATAAAAATAATAATTACTTACCTCTTGAAAAATAATAATTTAAACTAATTATGTTTTATCATGTTTAATATGCTTTATTAATATTGAGCTCCTAATTTATGTATTTTTTCTATATTTTATAAATTCTTATGATTATATATATACTTATAAACGATTATCTAACTAAAATTTATTTGATTAATGTATATATATATATATATATATATAATATCACTACCTGGAGAAGTACACATTTTATGAAAAAAGACGCTAACCCTTCATGTATCATGGGGTGGACATAATTATTTCTAAAAGAACAAAAAGATTATCAAAACTTGCAAATTCTAGTTTACAATTAATTAAAATAACTCTAACTGGCCAAAAAATTAATTAAAATAATTAATAATCTCTATAAAAAAATTATAGAATATTATTAATTGCACTAAAACTTATCTTCCATTGAATAATATTTCTACTAAGGTAATTAGTATCACGTAGTAAAGTCAAACCTTATATATATATATATATATATAGTAGCAAATAAATAATTGATAACAGACTATCTTGAAATTGAAGAAATTGACTCCAAGCAAAAAGAACATAGCCGCTAGAAAATTTTGATTTAAACGATTCAATAGGAAAATACAGATTATAGTTAGATAAATTATGTAATATTATTTACTTAAAGAATGAAAGATCGAAGAAACATAAAGTATTACATTCAACAAAATTAGTAATAAGATGGTAAAGTACGCAAAACAAAAATAAATAATAATAATAAATTATAAATATTCATCAAGAATTTGTAATACACTTAAGTAAGTTTGAGATCAAATTGCATTGGCATTAAGGAGATAATGGGCTTGATGTAAAGAAATAAGGTCTTAAATAAGAAAGTAAAGTCATCCTAAATATCCGATTATATTTAAAAATAAGAATTTTTTTACTTAGAAGTTAAAATTATTATTATGTTAAGAGCTCAAAGAAAGAATTGATATATGCACGATGATGATTGTTGATTTACAAAAAATCTTTATTATATATAAGTTTAAGACACGATAAAATGAAGAGAATGGAAGAGAATCGAACATGTGTTCTCAAGTATATCTTTATTTTTTTTTTTTCCTTTTTTTGGCCGAAGTAAGTACTTTTCTTTCATATTCATCTTTAGATTTCTATGATGAGAATAGCCATTATAATTATTGATAGAGAGAAAACTACTTAAGATGCTAGTAAGAACGAAAAAATGTATCAACCGCTAATATGACAATACAATTATAAATACTAAACAATACACAATTAATTAGGAAAATCATCAGCATCAGAATTACTCACAGTTTTGACTACAATTTATATGGTGTAGTTGGTACTGGCAAGTGGCAACCCGTCCTAGTGACGAAGGGGTTAAGCATGTGAATCTCATTGATATTGATAGTGAGATCACGCTTAACACAACTACCCTAAAAAACAAAAATCTTGAATTAATCTCAAGAATAAATCGTAATTTTCACTTTTATATATTATATATATATATATATATATATATATATATATATATATATATATATAAATAAACTAATCTATATATTTTATATTTTTATTATCGTTATGTTTATAATGATATACCCTTGTTTGCTGATTTTCCTCGCATCAAGATGTCTTTCTTTGGTTGAAGCTACATCTAGCTAGCTCTATATATGCAGCATTTTCAACGGCGGCTTGGTCACGTGTTTTCCGGTCTAGATGATGACCAATATTTTTAGGAGCGTCATTGTCTTCAAATTTCACGTATACAAAATAATTTCACAGAATCTCATTAACCTGAAAAACCAAAAGCAACTGTGTATTAGCCAACTAAAGATGATCGCATGTTCAATAAGCATGTATATATATAATACATCTTGTATCCACTTGTGTGTATATATTTATATATTATAGTTCTATATTTATTTAAAATTACCTTACTAATACAGACATGTGTATATATCACCTATATACATAATTTAGGAAGTAGCAGTTGAAGTTTTTTTTAGGTAACATAATGTTATTATATATAATACTGTAGTGCTATATTTATTTTAAAATTACCTTATTAATACAGACATGTATATATGTCACCTATAGATAATTTAAAAAGTGATAGTTAAGGATTTTTTACGTGACATAATGTTATTATGTATTATTATATTTTTTTTATATAACATAATATATTTTTATTATATTATTGTCTAAATAATTTGTTTATTTTATTTTTGTACTATTACTGTGTGAAATATATTATATATTAATATTTCATTTATATACTTATTATTATACATATATATTATAATAGATATATTATATTATTCTATATACATAGTGATGACGTGGCGGCCTATGGTCTTCCGGTGCCAAACTGTATAGATTTGTTATTTAAAAGGAAACTTTTAATTAATTAGTTTCTTTAAATTGCGTAGAGACCAAAATAGGAGATAAAAATACTTCTTAATTTTCAATCAATCAATATTATGTATCTAAATTTAGAGAACCCCTATTAAATTCCAATTAAATTAGGAAACAGTGACTGCGTGGACTGTCCACGTGTCGACCAGAGAGCTTCCGATACCGAATTAATATAATACTAGCCACTATCCCTGCGCACCGCGCGGGAAAAATTGCAATAAAATTAAACTAAAATAATTAAAATTTCTTAATTTGTTGAATGTGACATTATTTAAAAAAAATGGATAGAAATTAATTAATTGTAATGCATTAGTTTAATTAAAGTATTTAACACTGTTTATTATTTAAAATATTCCATAGTAATGAAATAGTCAACATTATATATCATTTTTATAAGACTATAAATGAATAATAGAAAATGAAGTAAGAAAATTGTGTTAAGTGTTAAAAAAAACTAAAATCGGTTGAAATTTGATTTGAGAAATAAAAAAATTTGAGGATTTTTATAGATATGATATTTAAAAATTCAAATATTTAAACCATTAACCTACCATGTGCGTAAAATTGCAAATAAAATTAAAACTAAAAGAAATTTAAGTTTTCTTAATTTGTTGAATATGCAATATTATTTTAAAATATTTTTTGAATAGAAATTAAATAATAGTAATATTAATTTTCTCATTATATTATCCTTGAAGAGAAAAAATAGTTACTATATAATATATATAACTATTATATAACTCGTTCTGCAATTTAAATTAACATTTTATGCATAACCTTTATATTTGTTATATATCCTATATCTTCTTTCTAATAGAGAGATATAACAATATGAAGCTGTGCCTCCCTTAATAAAAAAAATTAATAGAATATAATAAATATTCAACAAATTGGCGAAACAATAATTTATTTATACAAATAAAATTTTCATTTAAAGTTAACATTCATATATTATTATAGTATTAAAATATAAAAGTAAAATTATATGGACACATATATTTTTTAACTGTATTTAATATATCTTTAAATAATTAATAATGGCCTTTAATATGCACAAAAAAATTGGCGATAATATATATATATATATATATATATATATATATATATATATATATATATATATATATATATATATATATATAACTATATATATATATATATATATTAGTAAAAACTTATTCAGTACAATATTATATGTACATGTATATTACTATTAATTAATACATATTTATTGTATAAATGTTAAAATAACAATAAAGGCAATGGTAATTCACACAATTTTACTGGAAAAAATATGTATTTAAAATGTTTAAACCTAACGCATCTACTATATTATAGCACTAATATATATATATATATATATATATATATATATATATAATATACATTGTATGTGGCCACTTATATTTACTATGTTTATTATAATATTTTCTAAAATTGAAGGCAACTAAAGATAGTATAGGTAATAAATGGCCGGTAAAATAATATATGTAAAGAATAATGAATTATATAAAAAACAATATAAATAATTACCTTTGTCTGTAGATATTAAATAATTGATGCTGGTTTCAAAAGTTGTACTCAAAATGTAGAAAACTCTATATAAATATGACAACATGAGAAGTCAAATACAAAATAAATAACTAAATATCACTGCAACTACAAAAATAACCTAATAATCACCTATAACAAAGAACTAAATTTGTGAATTAATAAGTACCTCAAGTTGATCTCTGGAACTCAGTTATTTTCCCAATCAATCAGAGTTAATGGCAAAAAAAAAAAAAAATTAGAGTTAATTAAATATTTAAGATACCAAAATTAGATAAAAAGAATATCGCTAATTCATTACTAAATAACTATCTTTCGAATACAATTATTACATACCCATACAAACTCCTTACACTGAGTTCAGGTTGCAAAGGGATGCAACTTTGACAAACAAACCTAAAACTACACCACAAAAAAGTCATACATAATATCATAAACATAATATATATATTATATATATATATATATATATATATATATATATATATAGAGAATATAGAAGGGTAAAAGAAAGAGATGTTAATATTTTATTTAATGCGTATATATATATTATAAAAAGACGTGGTGATTTTATTTAAGTGGTGGTCTTAAATACTTAACTATGATAATTAAGGTGACACCCTATTGACACTTTTCACCTCCTTACCCCTTAAAGCCGAAGGTCCTTATAGATCACCTGAAGTGGTTGAAAAAGTAATATTAGTATAAACTATACACAATACATAAATTACATTAATTTCCAACTATGTTGACAACTCCTTGGGGTTAAAGTTAAAGATACTAGGTGCTAACCCTGCGCTACGCGCAGGGCGACTTGCTAAACCGTAAATATTAATATGTATGGAATATATTGAAATGTCTAATTTTCTTCTTGGCTTTCTTTCAGCTATCGGGATTCTATAGAATTAACCTTGACCGAAATACCCTACATCGATATAACTTAAAAAAAGAAACATTAGCACTCTCTTTTGCTTAACTCTCTTTCCTCTTACTTCTATATATATAGATTAAAGTGATGAGTATAAAGATTGCATCTGCTGAAAATTATGAAAATCGTAATTCATCCATATTTTCTTCACACATTTCTTCTAATATATGTATATATATATATATATATATATATATATTTCAGATATGGAGAAGAGAAAACCAAGAGGTGGAGAGAAAAATTAGTATTTGAAATTGACTTTTAATTACTCTTAATTGCTTATGTGTTTAATATAAATAATAAAAATAGATTAATAAGAGAGATGAGGTGTCATGTTTTAATTGGTTAGTAATGCTGACGTGTCGATTTGTGATGAACTTACCGTGCTGACGTGGCGAAACTACACTCTCCCTACCTCTCTCCTCTTGCCTTATTATATATATAGATACTTGAACCAACTGAAATCCTCTTAAAAAAAAATCATCCAGTCCTAGTTTGTGTGAACTCGACCTCTATATTACAGGCAATACCTACGCAGATGACCATCTCATCTCATTGTTATAGCTTTTGCTTATTAATTTGAACCTTTTATATTAACCTCTTTACACTATATCTTATATCTTATTAATTGATTATATATATTTCCAAATATATCACATGCTATGGATGTTTTTGGTAGAAAATATTTATTTATCAGAACCATCCAAATTTGAATCCGCCTCTTAAATTAGTAATTTCTATTTTTTGGGAAAAAAATATTGATAATAATTAAGAATGAATATGTTATATATAGAGGATGTTTTTTTGGTAAAAAAAAAATTTTATTTTCTCAAGAGGACCCCCCCTCAAA
This sequence comes from Clarkia xantiana subsp. parviflora, assembly GCA_036873135.1. Lineage (NCBI taxonomy): Eukaryota > Viridiplantae > Streptophyta > Magnoliopsida > Myrtales > Onagraceae > Clarkia > Clarkia xantiana. Next base: position 6,045,858 of record JAPTYO010000015.1, read on the forward strand.
TTTCTCATTTTTTAGGGAAAATAGATTGTTTAAGTTAATAATTAGGAATTGCAACGTACTTATATATATAAAGGGTTTAGGGTTTAGGGATATATATATAGGCAGCTATAACTTTTTTTTATTATATTATTATATATTATAATAAAAATTATTTAAGCCTACGTGAATTGCTATATATGATTTACATGTGTATGTTTTTTTTTTAAATTTATTTAGAGATTTGTTGTTTCTTCCTAAAATATAGGCACATATAACTATTACTAATATTATATGCTATTATAAGATATATTTAAGCCTACGTGAATAATATATGGTTTACATTGATTGTTCTTTGTATTATATTTTATTATAAAAAATATTTAAGGCAACATGAATTATATATTTTTTTTTTGCCAAACGTGAATTATATATATGATTTACACTTTACATGTGTTTTTTTATTTAATTATTATATTTAGACACATATAACTTTCAATTTTTTTATATTATTATTAAATATTTAACCTAGGTACGTGAATTGTTATATATATGGTTTACCTTGAATTGTTCTATTGTTTATATATTATAAATATGTATATATTAAACTTCTATATACATATTGCTTACGTGGCGGCCAATGGTCTTCCGGAACCAAACTGTATAGATTTACTATTTAAAAGGAAACTTTTGATTAATTTGTTTCTTTAAATTGCGTAGAGACAAAAAAAAAGAGATAAAAATACTTCTTAATTTTCAATCAATCAATATTATGTATCTAAATTTAGAGAACTCCAATTAAATTAGGAAACGGTGACTGCGTGGACTGTCCACGTGTCAGTCAGAGGGCTTCCGGTGCCGAATTAATATAATATAGTAGATATAGTAGATATTGTATTTTAAGTTTCTTATTTTTTAGACTTTCAAAACAATAGTTCCGATTCAATTAATAAAGTAATTTGTTTTTGCATATATTTATTAAATGAATATAATAGATATGATTAAGCTAGACGCTAATTTTTTTTTTATCATTTTTAACTGGAATACATGCAACCCACATGAATAGTTCTCTAGTAATAAAAAAAAAAAGGGAAAAGAAAATACACTTACCTGCGAAAGAAAAGTTAAACAACAGGAGCGGGCAAGATACATAGTTAGAGTTAGAGGAGACCCGGTCGCCGGTGGGGAATGTTTCGACCAAGTTACCGCGGGCTGCCCGCTGAGTAACTCGTCGAAGTCTTCGGGTTGGGTGCGAGCCGAGTCCGTCTCCTAAGGTCGGGTACGGGCCTTAGCTTCGTCTTCAGAACAGCGGTAAGTCCTTCGGGCTCTCTTATAGACCGTCCGTCTGCACCTGCGAGAGTAGCATTACCAAGCAATCCCCGTGGAGAGGGGGGGGGGGGTGCTTGGTGCGCTCGCTCCGACGATCAACATTAGACGGTTTCTAGAGAGAGAGAGTTTTAGAGAGAGGTCAGAGCTTTTCCAATTCTCACTCAAAGTGACTTGAAAATGTTTACCCCCAAGGTGGCTATTTATAGGCAACCTTGGACCGTAAACCGGTTTTGACCCGGTTCAATGTGGAAATGTGAACCGGGATGTAGGGGAGAGCTTTGGGAAAAGGACTCTGACGCTCGTCTTAGGCGGCTGTCACGAGCGGGACGCACGCGCCTTTGAAACGTAGGTCTCGGACATATAGGAGTTAGTTAAAAATCGGGTCTCCTTTACATTCGGGACGAAATGGGGGGTGTGCGCGACACCCCCCGGGTGTTAAGCTTACCCGAAATTCCGGGTAAGCGGGGGCTTACCCGGAATTTTCCGGGTAAGCCCCCCGGGGGTGCCGGGCAAGTTCGCGAATTGCCCGGTTTCCCCCGGTTAGCTCGAAATTGGGTTTTACGCGCGTGTATGAGGTCCGAATAATTAAAACCGAGCCCGAATCATGCGTATATCCATCACTTGCCCCCGAGTTAAATAATGGTCTGACCTTTGTTTAACTCTATTCTAAGATAGGGTATACGCGTGATTCGGGTCGTCTGCTCACCTTGAGTTTTGACTTACCAATGGGGGATACGCGCGGCTTAGACGAGTTCCTTGCCTTAGTTTTTTGAGATGGTCGTGCTTGATATTTGCGCAAAGGGTTAGTAGCACAACGGACTGCGAGTAATATGATAAATGTGATTTTTTGGAGAATTAAGGCGCGAGCGCGCACGAAATTTTTCGGGTTCGCACGATGATCAAAGAAATACGGAAAGTTCATGCCACGACTAAATGTATCAAAGTGATAACCACTCACGAAAGTTTTGATAAAACGTTTTTCATGCCATGTGGTGGTTTTCGGGAGCCCGTCGTCCGAGACGGCCGTCGTGACGGCGAGACGACGGTTTAGTAAACGAAATACCGCCGGGTTTGGAAAATCACATGTAACGGACTTGACGCGAAAAATCTTAAGAATAATGTTTTCAAGTAGTTGAGACCATTTGAAATGACTTAGTTAAATTTAGCTAAGTCATTTGATGGTGAAAATCCAAGTTATCAACAACTTTAAAAAATGGAGGGTGGATGTGAGTGTACCTCTTGGATGTATGGTGCTTGCTAGGTCGTGTAGTCCACCTCCTTTGTGATAGTTTATAAAACTATCAATATTTGAATAGGTTGTTGAGAGGTTTTTGGAGGGGCTAAGGTAGTGATTTAGGAATTCACTTTAGGGTGCTAGTGAGACCCCATTTCGGCCGGCCACCACCAGGACTACCACCGGCGAGGCGGCGGCGGCGGGAGCGGCGGCGCAAGGCGGGCGGCGGCTGCACTGTTCACGGGTCGATTTCGGGCTCAATTCGATCCGTTTTCTAGTCCTTCTTGTCGGGTATTGATCGGTAATGTCCTCTCCTTCTTTTGCTTGGTGTTAATTGGACCTTTGGGGCTGCACATTTTGCATTCTAATAAGGTGCATGATAGGTGTTTGATGAAATGCCTAAGTGAAATTTTGGCTTGATTTTTCAAAATTTGTTTTTAGCCAAATTCTAAATGTAGATAGATAGAGTTATGGTTAGTGAACTCCCTTTGTGAAGAGGCCCCTAGGTTTCGGACAACCGAGGGGAAATCGTGGAGGTTCGAAATCGGACATATTCGAGCAAAAAGTTCGACCCTTTGTATTTTGATGTGGGTGACTTGATATGATGCCCACAAGTGTAATAATGACTCCATGATTATTTGTGAGTGGGTAGACATGCCCCCGGAGTTTAGGTGATCGCTTGGTGGCTCGTGCCTATCGGTGGCTTAGTTGGCCCGAGTGCTCTTTGAATTGTTCGGGTAGGGGCACGTCTTCTCGTGATATGTAATGAGCTTGCTTAAATGTATTTGAGCTGCTTGTATGTGCCCCCGGAGTCTTGAGCCGTTTTGGGGATAAAATTTGATCGAAATGTGGTCGGATGGCATTTTGGTAATTATGACCAACTTTGCATGTCTTGGATTTCTTTAGCTCTTGAACTTATCGCTTTGCGGAATGCTTGAATACCTGTGTCACATTGCGCAAATATATGGAAATTTGATTAGTAGGTGGCCTAGGCCTTTGGTGAGCGTAGGGATTTTTAACTCCCGAGCAGGAGGGTCCCTAGCTGTTTGCTCGCGGACAGTTGGTCCGTTGGGTTGGATGCCCTCGCAAAGGGCTTGGTGAATGGTGTTGATACGTGACCCCGGTTTTTGATTGAGTTGTGTATGGTTTTTGTAGGGCTTGGTTGACGGGCTTGCAAGCGCGTGTCTCTGATACTTAGGAATTTTCTCAGAAACTGTCACCCCCGAACTTCTGAAATGAGTGAGTCTCCCGATCCCCTTCTTTGCACATATTACTTTTCTTATGATGGTTTGGAGATAAGCGAGGACACCCCCCTTTTACTCCGACTCGATTTTCTCGGGACAGGTGCTAGCCATGAAGCCATTGCGATGACTCAGACCTATCCTCCCAATCGTATTACGACTGAGGAGTTTGTGGAGAGCGTAGATAAGTCGGGGGTCTGTCCTCTTTCTGAAGCATTCTTCCCGTTTGACGTATGCAAAGATGTCGAAGTTGGCTCAGTTACCGTCCCTCCCGTGGACCTAGATGTAGTTTACACGGGACAGATAGAGGAGGGCTTGCGTTTTCCTTACTGCAAGGATCTTGTCCGCTTATGTCGTCATTTCCGCATCTCGCCCCTTAATCTCTCCCCTGATGCTTTTCACGCGTGGACCTGTTTTCGTATTCAGTGCCACAAGCACTCATGGGCTTACTCCTTGATTCTCTTCCGGACCTTCTACCGCCTGGAGCGACGAGACAAATCGGGGTTGTCCACCTTTTGCAGTCGGTGGCCTTGCCTTTCCTCATTTGACCTTGGGGGCGCCAAGTGGAAGCCGAGCGGGCGGTTCGCCACCCCTTACCCTCGCTCCCAGGAATGGCAAAATCACTATTTCTTTGTGAGCGACGTCGGGACTAAGTGGGAGACGTGTCATGTCCTGGAGCGTGACCCTGTTCCTTCCTTATCCGAGTATACCCCTCAGGATGAGAAGGCCTTTCGCGATATCTTTCGCGACAATCAGGCGGGGGTTATAGTCCCTTTGACTCAGGGTTCTGAAGAGGAGTTGCTTGCCGCAGGCATCATCGTATCTTCTTCCCAGGGTGTCTTGGTATGCTTTCGAATTTTTATAACCTTGTCTTATGTTATCCTGTAGGTTGGTTTCTTAACAAGCAGCCGGCCTTGCAGACTGATGCTGCGCGAGGGCTCCCTGTTGCTGCTCCGGCCCCTGCTGACGGGTCTCGTCATGGACGAGGAAAAGGACCTATGGGTAAAGTACTTCTCCCTTTTTATCGTTTTCGGCTGTATTCTGTTTGTAGTTCCAATGTTTTCTTCTTCCTGTTTGTAGGTCGTGCGTCTGCTGAGAGGGAGCGGGCGGAACCCGTCGCTGACTCTTCTCGGCGCCCCTCCGCTAAGAGGACCGATGTTGCGGCGCGTGCCTCGGGTGATCCCAAGCGCTCGAGAGTTGAGGGAACGTCTGTCTTGCCTTCTCGTGACAGGAGGAAGCAAGTTGCCGAGCGCGTCCCTCCTGCCCCCGGGCCGAGGCATGGGACGGCGGACGAGGTCTCCCCAGGTTCACGTATGCCTTCACGCGACAAGAGGAAGCATGTTGCTGAGCGCGTCCCTCCTGCCCCCGAGCCGATGCATGTGATGGCAGAGGAGGTCCCCCAGTTTCAGGTGTGTGGTATCTCTTTTTATGTACTTAACACTTTTTGCTTGTATGTTTTCTTATGTTTGTGCTTTGCAGACATTCCTCCACTTCCTTCGCTTCGCAGAAGTGATCTTGTCCGTCGCTTTGAACGCGACGTCACAGGTGGTGTGTGGGTGCCCTATTCGGGTACGCGCCTTCGTTTCCCCAAGGATGCGTCCTTGAGCATTCCTGAAGTTGGCGTTCGGGTGGTGCAGAGTTCTGTTCCCCCTGCAGACCGGAAGGAGTGCCCCCCAATTCTGCTAGTGCGCGCGCCTTTGTGGAGGAGAACGTCGGGGTCTTCGCTCCGGTGAATGTTTATCCTTCTTAGAATTGATTCGTTCATTGTTGCACTTGTTTTGATAGTTATACTCTTTTTGATGCAGGTTAATGCTGATATTGCCAACTTATCATCTTTTGTCATCGAGCTTTCTGATGAGAAAGATCAGCTTCTGGAGAGCCATGAGGAGCTAATGAAAGAGCAGGTCTCTTTGACTGAGGATGCGAAAGGCCATGCTGGGGATCTTCTCATACTATCTGATGCGCTTGCCTCAAGTCAGGTTCGCGTTGCCGAGATCCGAGATCAGCTGTCTCCTGTGAAGGGTCGGATGGCCCTTCGGGAGGGGGAGCGGCTGCCGAGTTGCAAAAGGCGAGGGAGGACGGCTTTTCGGAAGGCAAGGCCGGCGCTTTTAAGCGGTATCCTCAGAGCGAGCCTTTCCTTTCCGCCGTTCAGGCGAGTTATGAGTCTTTGAAGAAGGAGTTTCTTGATGACTTCGTTCCCTGATGCATCGTCTTGCCCCCCAGTTTCCCTTTGAGAAATTGGATGCTGCTGGTGTGATTGGTTTGAGTGATTTGGGGGGGGGGCTTCTCTCTTCAGGTGGAGGACAGCATTAGTGCAGATGGTGAGCCGATGTTTAGCTTTGAGCGGGATGCTGATATCTTTGGTGATACCCCTGCCTGTGATCCTTTGCGACGGAGGACTGCGATGTTTGTGCGCCATCTCCTTGACTAGGTCGATATGGACCCTTTGTGTGTTTGTTTGTTTGTTCCTTTGCATGCGTAGTATTTTGGCGAAGGACTTGTTTAGGACTTGTCTGTCGTGGACCTGTTTGATCTTATATATATATGCTTGTCATGAATGCATTAAATAGATGTGATAACTGAATGCTTCCTTGTTATTTTAGTCATAACATAGGATAGTAAAGTGCGGATAGATTAGTACGTCCGACACTTGTATTTGTTTGCGAGGGAGGATTCCTAATGATCCGCTTGTCCCCCGACTTTTGCAAGGATGTGAATGGATTAGTATGTTCACATCCTTGTATTGTGGCGAAGTGTGGATAGATTAGTACGTCCGACACTTGCATTTGTTTGCGAGGGAGGATTCCTAATGATCCGCTTGTCCCCCGACTTTTTGCAAGGATGTGGATAGATTAGTATGTTCACATCCTTGTATTGTGGCGAAGTGTGGATAGATTAGTACGTCCGACACTTGCATTTGTTTGCGAGGGAGGATTCCTAATGATCCGCTTGTCCCCCGACTTTTTGCAAGGATGTGAATAGATTAGTACGTTCACATCCTTGGTGAAAATATTCCAACTCCTTGGATGCGTCGTGCGTCCTTTGCTTTGGTTTGTAGTGATGAGCCTTGTATAGGTTGGCTTGTTGTCACTGTTGTTGTTTTGATGCCTTGGTTGTAAGCTTAGGCGTTGTATGAGTTAATAGTGTGCCTACAAGAGACATGAATTTTGTTAGTATTTACGACATAACTTCATTTGATGCGCAAGTATGGAGTTACACATCTCCTTCTTTTGAAGTAATGAAGACTAAAGAGCTTGATACGACGGCTTTTAGTTCTATGGTTTCCTTTATTGTTTATGCATGGAACTTCTTCAAGTGTCCCCCGCTGAAAGTGTTAGGCAATTCGTTCCCGTCAACATCTTGGATGCGGTATGCATTAATGTATGGGACCGCTACTATCTTGTAGGGGCCTTCCCACTTGGGGGACATCTTGTGATTTGGTCCAGGTGTGAGAATTCGTTTCTTCTCCACACCATTTCTCCCACATGGAATTGTCGCGCCTTGACCTTTCTGTTGTAGTATCTGGATGTGGCTAGGCGCATCTTTGCTTGAACTTGTTCTGATTTCCATCTTTGTTCGTCTGTTAGCTGAAGGTCGAGGCGCCTTTCTTCCTCATTGGTTTGGGGGTCAAAATGCGTCGTTCTGTATGAAGAGACGGCGATTTCGATAGGTGCAACTGCCTCGGTTCCATAGACTAGGCTGAAGGGTGTTTCACCTGTTGATTCTTTGGGTGTTGTGCGCACGACCCACAAAACACTGCTTAGCTGGTCCACCCAACCTCCTTTCAGAGCATGGACTCTCTTCTTTAGTCCGTCCAGGACTATCTTGTTTGCTGACTTGACCTGGCCATTTGTCTGTGCGTGATGCACTGATGCGAAACGGTGGTCTATCTTGAGACGTTCGCAGAAATTTTTCATATTTCCACTCCTAAATTGGGCACCGTTGTCGCTAATGAGTATCTTCGGGACACCGTAGCGAGCCACTATGTAGTTTCGGATGAAGTCCATGATTTGTGTGTCTGTTATGCGCGCCAGTGGCTTAGCCTCAATCCATTTTGAGAAGTAGTCGATTGAGACGACTATGAACTTTGCTTGGCCCTTCGATTTTGGGAGTGGACCGATCAAGTCAATGCCCCATTGTGCGAATGGCCATGCGCTTGAAATTGGGCTTAATTCTGCTGCTGGAGCTGTGATGTTCCTTGAATATAGCTGGCATGCTTCGCATTCTGCCACCATGTTCGTTGCTTGAGCTCTCATTGTTGGCCAATAGTAGCCCAAGTTCAAGGCTTTGCGGATTAACGCGCGAGCTCCTTCGTGCGAGGCAGCCATTCCTCCATGGAGTTCTTCTAGTACCGTTGTTCCTTCTGTGCTTGTGATACACTTTAGGTAGGGTGTAGAATAACCCTTTCTGTAGAGCTGTCCCTCGATCAAGGCGTAGTTTACGGCTACCCTTTCGATCTTGCTTGCTTGAGTTTTGTCTCGCGGTAAAGTCCCTCCTGCGAGGTATGCTTGGATCGGTGTCATCCAAGTTTCCTCTTCGTCAATGGCCATTACTTCGAATTGGTCTATGACGGATATTATCCTGTTTTCCACAAAATGTGTCTCTTTGCCTTGTTCATTGTTTTGGGCATACTTGCTTAGAGCATCGGCCTCCTGGTTTTCTTCTCGTGGGACGGAAGTTATGTCGAAAGTTTTGAAACTTTCTACCAACTCCTTTGCTTGTGTCAAGTTTCTCTGCATGTTTTCGGACTTTGCAGTGTACTCTCCTTTGACCTGGTTGACGACCAGTTGTGAATCACACTTTACTCGTAAGTGTTCCACACCAATTCCTTTGACTATCCTGAGGCCTGTTATCAGAGCCTCATATTCTGCCTCATTGTTCGTCGCTCTGAATGTTAAGTTCAAAGCGTACTTAAAGGGGTCTGAGCCGTCGGGTGGGATTAGTAGTAATCCTTCCCCCGCGCCTCCGGTGTTGGATGATCCGTCCGTGTACATTTCCCAAACTTCTGCGGGTGGGACGTTTGTTTGGACTTCATCTTGTGGCTCGGGCTCGATTCCTGTGAACTCTGCTATGAAGTCTGCCAAGGCCTGCCCTTTGATGGCTGTCCGTGGAGCGAAATGAATGCGGAATTCACTTAACTCTACAGACCACTTCGTCAATCTCCCTGAAATGTTTGATTTTGCAAGGATGTGCTTCAAAGGCTGGTCTGTGAGGACCGTCTTCAAGTGGCTTTGCTAGTCTTGGGAGCGTCTTCAAGTGTTGTTTGAGTTGTTGGAATGCTTCTTCACAGGAATTTGTCCATTCAAACTTCTTGTTCGCGCGTAACACTTCGAAGAAAGGGAGGGCTCTGTCTCCGATTTTGGCCAGGAATCTGTTCAGGGCTGCGAGGCGCCCGTTGAGCTGTTGTACTTCTTTGTGCTTTGTTGGAGAGGCCATTTCTTCAATTGCCTTCACCTTCTCAGGGTTTGCTTCAATGCCCCTTTCGCTCACCATAAATCCAAGTATTTTTCCTGACCGTACCCCGAAAGCGCACTTTGCGGGGTTTAGTCTTATTTGGTACTTACGCATTCTCTCGAAGGTTATGCGTAGGTCATCTGCGTGGTTCTTTCTTTTCTTGGATTTCACGACCATATCATCCACGTATGCCTCCATTTTATCGCCAATCAGATCTCCGAAAATGAGATTGACCATTCTTTGGTAGGTTGCCCCCGCATTGATTAACCCGAAAGGCATAACTTTGTAGTTATAAATTTCGCTGTCAGCGTAGAATGCCGTATGTGGGGCGTCCTGCCGAAACATTGGGATTTGGTTGTATCCCGTGTATGCATCCATAACTGTCATCAGTTCATGGCCCGCAGTCGCATCTACCAATTGATCAATTCGTGGGAGCGGATATGAATCTTTTGGGCATGCATTGTTGAGGTCTCTGTAGTCGATGCACATTCTTGACTTGCCATTTGGTTTAGGAACAACTACAGGGTTGGCTATCCAAGTTTGATACTTGGATTCTTCAATGAAACCTGCATCAAGCAGTCTGCCAACTTCCTCGCGAATGGCCAACTTCTTGTCTCCTCCTATCGACCTTAGCTTTTTTTTTTGAGGATTCTTTGTTAATGTTGAGTTTATGGCAAATGACATCTGGGCTTATTCCTGGCATGTCCTTTGGGGACCATGCGAATTAGTCTTTGTATTCTGTTAGGAGCGCTGTGATTTCAATCACTTCGTCTTCTGATAATGATGCTCCTACGCGCACCATTCTTTCTGGCTCATCGATTTTGAATTCACGGAGTTCGTCCATCGCTGTAGGCCTCCCGTAGTCATCTCTTGGGTCTTCGTCGATGGTGGGTATTACTGGCATGTTTCCCCTTTGGTTTTGTTGTAGCGCGACATTGTGGCATTCTCTTGCTACTTGTTGGTTTCCTCTAACTTCTCCCACACCTGCAATGGTTGGGAACTTGATCTTTAGGTGGGCCGTTGAAGGCACCATTCTCCATTCGTTCATGGTCGTGTATCCGAGAATGCCATTGTAGGCGTTTAGCTTCTCGACTACTATGAATAGTACATCGATATTCAGACGTCTTTCTCCTTCGCCCAAAGTTACCGGAAGGGAAATGGTGCCCAGCGGGTAGCTAGCATCTCCCATTAATCCCACTAGAGGTGAGTTCATTGTTTGTATGGCCTTCTTTCTTCCGAGTGCTAGGACAATGTCTTTTGTTAGCACGTTTGGGGCGGAGCCTCCGTCTACCAGAATTCGCTTCACTTCCATGTCATCAATAGACATTTGAATGACTAAGGCGTCGTTGTGGGGGAACGTTATGTGTTCTCTGTCTTTGGCTGAGAAGCCTATGACGTCCTCCATGATTGTGTCTTCTCTGTCTGGCTCCTGTGGTTTTTCACTTTTCCCGGCGGCGTACCTCTCCCTTGCGTAAGAGGTTTCGCCCCCTGCACTGAAGCCTCCGTGTATGGTGTATGTGTTTTCCATCTTGCTTGTTCGTTTGAGTAACGCAGGCTTTCTGTTCGAAGCCCGCAGACGGCGCCAAGTGTTTCGACCAAGTTACCGCGGGCTGCCCGCTGAGTAACTCGTCGAAGTCTTCGGGTTGGGTGCGAGCCGAGTCCGTCTCCTAAGGTCGGGTACGGGCCTTAGCTTCGTCTTCAGAACAGCGGTAAGTCCTTCGGGCTCTCTTATAGACCGTCCGTCTGCACCTGCGAGAGGAGCATTACCAAGCAATCCCTGTGGAGAGGGGGGGGGGGGGGGTGCTTGGTGCGCTCGCTCCGACGATCAACATTAGACGGTTTCTAGAGAGAGAGAGTTTTAGAGAGAGGTCAGAGCTTTTCCAATTCTCACTCAAAGTGACTTGAAAATGTTTACCCCCAAGGTGGCTATTTATAGGCAACCTTGGACCGTAAACCGGTTTTGACCCGGTTCAATGTGGAAATGTGAACCGGGATGTAGGGGAGAGCTTTGGGAAAAGGACTCTGACGCTCGTCTTAGGCGGCTGTCACGAGCGGGACGCACGCGCCTTTGAAACGTAGGTCTCGGACATATAGGAGTTAGTTAAAAATCGGGTCTCCTTTACATTCGGGACGAAATGGGGGGTGTGCGCGACACCCCCCGGGTGTTAAGCTTACCCGGAATTTCCAGGTAAGCTAGGCTTACCCGAAATTTTCCGGGTAAGCCCCCCGGGGGTGCCGGGCAAGTTCGCGACTTGCCCGGTTTCCCCCGGTTAGCTCGAAATTGGGTTTTACGCGCGTGTATGAGGTCCGAATAATTAAAATCGAGCCCGAATCATGCGTATATCCATCAGGGAAGAAGATTCCGGGGTGGAGAAAGACGGAAGGAGTGAAGGTCGGACCTGGGTAATGCAGATGGTCGTCGGCTGGATGGAGCTGAGCGCCGGTGACTGCAACAGAGACGGCGAGCTGCAGTTGTGCTCGGTGCGGCGCGGCCGAATGGAGGTCAGGTCATCCGGTGAGGTCGAGATCGGAGTCGGAGCGAGTTGAACTGGTGATGGACGGTGAGGTAAAGCAACAACAGCCAACGAAGGAGCGCTCGACGAGACGGCGGGCAGGCGGTAGAGCTGGACAGCACGGCGGCCGGAGCGGGTATTGGTGACGCAGAGGAGTTCCATCGAGACACGGTGATTTGCTGAAGCCGGGGAGAGTAGCATGGTGGCCACCAGTGGGAGTTGGCCGACGAATGGAGGGAGTGTGGCTACATGGCTGGCGGGGATGACTTGCAGAGAGAGAGAGAGAGAGACCTGGACGAGCTAGAACCCGGAGGTCGCTGGATGGAGCACGGGGGGCGAGACAGTGGCCGGCGAGCTCGAATCTGTTGACGGTTGGTGCTTGAGCTAGGTTGGCTGTTTTGGAGTTTGGAGAAGAAGACGTAGTAGGATGGTAGGAGGGGGAGAATGCCACTACTAGGCAAAATTAGACTGCACGCAAATAGAGAGACAAAAATAATCTTTATTATAATAATCTCTGTGTGTTTACAATGTAGAATTTGACTCATATTTATAGTAGAACTTACCTAGATTACAGATAAGATCTCATAAATCTAAATAATTAAATATAACAGTAAATCTACGGATAAATATCTAAGATAATTATAAATTAAGAGATAAATACTATACATAATAGATATCCAATATAATATCTATAAATAATATATTATAATAATAATAGATAAATATATAATATATATACAGATATATACATATATATATATATATATATATATATATATATATATATATATATATATATATATATATTTCGAGTATATCCGAGATATTTCGAATATATCCGAGATATTTTAAAAATATATATTTATTTATCTACGCTAACATGCACGTGAGCATTTTCGAACACTTCGTAACGTGACACATCTAAAAATGACACGTCACTTGTAATGACGCTACGTTCGGGTCAAAATCGAGTGTTTACAGTCACACAGGCTCGGTCGTCTTGACGGAGAAAAGATTCTCTATTGAGTCAAGACTGGCTAAGAACCGCGGTGGCAAACCTGGTTAAGTAGAACGATCAATTGGTTTTCAGAGTAACACGATATGATCAAAGTTCTGCAAATCGCCGTTACGAACCACGTTCGTAATAAAATCACATTATGGGCCACATGACGAATATGCGATAACATATGACATTTCTCAAATTCCTGACTAAACTCAGGTTATGCTATCAACGCGTGATTCATACTACGTGTGCCATGTTCGACCACAAGGTTATGCTCGGTTGTGCTAGATAGAATCCATGAGATACATACGGGCACAAACTTCTTCACCTAGAGCGTGTGACTGATCTGGATGCTATATGAAAAATATCCAAAGTATCATCATGGACTCAGAACTCATACCTAAGGTCAAATTCAATGTTCACCTCCTGGCGTGTGAGCGCAGTGCCGAACAAAAAGGCATAGTGACCACGTTTTGGAAACCGGTTGATTTTGATTAAGGGTATGGGCGATGGGGATGGTCAAGTACACCTGAAATTTTCCAACTCTTGTATTCACTAGGTGGCCACTGTTGGATCCTGACTCTTTCGGGTCGTAAGTCGTCGGGTCCTGGTAGTGTTGCTTAGAGTAGTCGTCGGGTTGTTTGAGTTCATGGGTGTCCGACAGTCGGGGTGTCCGAGTGTCGGACTGTCTGAATGTCGGGCTGTCAGAATGTTGGAGACTTGCAAGCCCTTAAAATGGATAAGTGTTTGAGTGCCCGTATGCGTAGTTATCTGTATGTCAGGACGTCAGTGTCCGGGAGTGTCGGAGCATGCACGCGTCCTGCAATGTATGCGCATGTCCTGCAGAGTATGCGTGCATCCTGTAGTGTATGTGATCTACGCGCATCTACATGAGACTCTATGTTAATATGGGCCTCACCTTGACACCTACGTGTTCTACGTAATCAATGCACGTCTACATGATACTACGCATTCATTTAAGGTAACAAGTGTCAATATAATTATGGCACTAACATTAATACTTGCATGTATTTGCCAGTTAATGCAGGACTACGACATGTATGTTGACATACAAATGAGAAATTCTAAGTGTTCAAGATATTACATCACACATGCTATGATCATGTACACAACGAGCAACGCGCGCAGTGAACAACGCGTGCAACGGATAATAGGTGTCGACTATCAAGGAATATTTTCTAAGTATTCCACCATGTCAGCAGCCGACACATGACAAGGTGTCGACTATCAAGAAATACTTTCTAAGTGTTCTTATATCTCAACATGTCAGCATGTCGACATGTGATGGGAGACCGACAAGCAAGAAACATTTTCTAAGTGTTCTACTATGGCAGCAGTCGACATATGATAAAGTGTCGACTATCAAGAAATATTCCCAAGTATTTTGCTATGTCAGAAGTCGACATATGACGAAGTATCAACTGGCGAAGAAATATTTTCTAAGTGCTCTACCATATGTCAGATAGCACGCGTCAACAAGCAAGAAATATTTTCTAAGTGTTCTTGCATGTCAGCATGTCAACATGTGACGGGAGGTCGAAAGCCGACGACATACACCTTATGTCTACATCAAGTCTATGGATACATCGTACATAGCAATTGATAGAGAAAAGATTCTAAGTGTGGGGGAAAGTGCGCACATACAAGCGCGTACGTACGAGCACGCGCATACAGCTATCGACATACAACGAGATGTCGGCTATCAGGAATATTTTCTAAGTGTTCCAACTATGTCGGTTGTGAGCTTATAACGGGATGCCGGCTGTCAGGAATATTTTCTAAGTGTTCCACCATGTCAACAATCAACAACCAGCAGTCACGACAACGCACATACACACAACAGTCTCTCATACAGACATCTAAGCAGTGTACACTCCATATGGAACAATATGTACGTATAAGACTTGTTAGTCTTCGCACAACAAGTAACAAGCATCATGCAAGGGGGGCAACCCCTTCAACACATCGACATTCATGTCGACATCAAGCTCATACTCGCAGCATACATGATTATAAGGGTGAAATATTTTCTAAGTGTTTTGCTCAGGATGACAGTCAGCATATTGCAAGCTGTCAGCATGCTACTAAGTGTCAGCATATTACTAAGTGTCGACATGCTACTAAATGTCAACATGATACTACATGTCCGCGTACTACAAGCTGACAGCATCCTACTAAGTGTCAACATGCTACTACGTGTCGACATACAACAAGCTGTCAACATACTATCAAGTATCAAACAAAGTGTCGGCATGCAACAAAATATGATTGAAATATTTTCTAAATATTTCGCTTACGACATGGAACTATACGCGACAAGAGACCAACCGTCAGAAAATATTGTCTAAGTATTTCCTTGATGTCAACAATCAACAAGCGGCATGGAACCAACTATCTATGAGCATTCTCCAAGTATACTAGCATGATGACGAATAACATACATCAAGTGGCAAACATCAACTACTACGAAATATTTTCTAAGTATTTCTATGCTGGCAGTCGACAAGAATCATATGACGACATCAATGGTAACAAGCACTAGATATTATTGAAATATTTTCTAAGAGTTTTAGCATGTTTGCAGACAGTGACCAACGATCAATACATGATGCTCAACGCACATTGCCTAAGTTATCACTACCAACATACAACCATTGACGACCATGTACGAACAACTACCGATCGTCAACATCGAGCATACTAAAACAACGGCTAAGGCATGGAGCAACGTGTCGACAATGAATACTATGCATAAGGGAAGTATAACAATTCATTTGCACTTTTCAAAAAAAATTTCAGCACTTAGAAAAATTTTGGCCGATTTGGGGCTAAGTATCCTAATAATTAATGTTGGTAAGTGATATTTGTAGGTTTGGCAAGAGTTTTGGATCATAGGGGATGTTGATAGACGTGGAGTGCCAGTATACAACCCAGACGGGCCATTAGATCACGACCTTTTCGTGTTGTGCGCAAGGGATATTGTCAAGCTTCTTAGAAACCCAAGTCTTGCTCTCTAGGTAGGAGGAAACGAACAAGTTCCACCAAAAGACATCAATGAAGCTCTTACGAACGACTTCAAACTCCACCCACATTATCAAACTGCTAACGAAAATGAAAAATCTCAGCTTTTCGAATCAAAAGATCCAAGTCAGTACCTTGATGGAACACGGTACAAATGTTATGT
Source organism: Clarkia xantiana subsp. parviflora (assembly GCA_036873135.1). Lineage (NCBI taxonomy): Eukaryota > Viridiplantae > Streptophyta > Magnoliopsida > Myrtales > Onagraceae > Clarkia > Clarkia xantiana. The sequence continues at coordinate 6,061,813 of JAPTYO010000015.1, forward strand.
ACACTTGCTTCCATTTTTGTATGAGTTTGACACGGGAATATTCTAACACGGGTTAGTTTCGAATTTGAAACGTGCTATAGTATTTGACACGACCCTCCCCGTGTCAATAAAAATTAGACACACTATTACTAATCACGGGACAAAAATGTGTCAGGTTCGTGTTAAACACGTTTATACATGAATTTGACACGATAATGCCCTATGTTAATTGACCATGTTCATTTGTAGTGGGACATGATATATATACAACTAGGTGCTGACCCCGCGCTACTCGCGGGGTGACTTATTAAACCGTAAACATTAATATGTATATAAAATGTTGAAATTATGTTACAACTTACTTGATTTTAGATAAAAAAAATAAATAAATGTCTAATATTCTTGAGTGTTTCAGTTTCAAAGAGTCTCTTTAACAATGCTTTGATCATTGAGTTCACTCTAATTGTAACTTACTTGATTTTAGATAAAAAAATGGGATTAAGTACTTTTTCATACCACTTCTTTGCACAGAATCCACTTTTGGTACCACTTCTATTTTTTTGTATACTTTTGGTACCAATTCTTTCAACTTTGTATCCTTTTGGTACCACCGTTAACTTTCCGTCCAAATTGGCCGTTAAGTGTCATGTGCCATGCACGTGACCGCCCTAAACTTTTGAATTTGTTTCAATTTAGTCCATCTAATGCATCTCTGACTTTTAATTTGTTCAATTTAGTCCTAAAATTTCAAAACCATGATGGGTCAAGGGTTCGATTTGGAAGTTTTAGGGCTAAATTTAACAAACTAAAATTTAGGGATGCATTAGATGGACTAAATTGAAACAAATTCAAAAGTTTAGGGCGGTCACGTGCATGGCACATGACACTTAACGGCCAATTTGGACGGAAAGTTAACGGTGGTACCAAAAGGATACAAAGTTGAAAGAATTGGTACCAAAAGTATACAAAAAAATAGAAGTGGTACCAAAAGTGGATTCTGTGCAAAGAAGTGGTATGAAAAGGTAATTAATCCCTAATATTTTTAACCAATTTTTTTTTTTTTCAATTTACCCATTTCTTAAGATATTTAATCTTAAATAGATATTCGTTATCGTATAATAATATTGGAGTAATAACTTAGTAAGGAACCAATTGGCCTAACAAAATAGTAAGGAAACACGATTTAAATAAAACAATATTTGAAAAGAAGAAAAAAAACAGAATTAATAATAGTAGTTAAAAAAATGGACTCAGTTTTTTTTTTACTACGGTCTCATAGATACAATTCGTCTATACTATTGTGGTAATTTTTTCCATACACATTACATAAAAATATGATGAACATCTTTATTTAGTGGTATGTAAAACAATTCTAGGTGCTAAATCAAAAAGGTATTCCAAATCTGATTATTAGATTAATTAAATAAATATATTATAATAATTAACAATTATAGAAGTAAGAAAAAAAAAACAAAAAGGAAGAAAGAAAGAGAGAGAATAGAATGAGGAGAGATGAGTTGACCGGCAAATAAAGTTATAAAATGAGGTGAGAGAAAGGAATGATGAAGCTCCACAAATCGCAAGGAATTTTAATCTGACGGCGAAAATTTTGACTATATACACAGTTGAACCTATTATAGCCTTGTCCTAAAAAAATAGAGGCCTTATATTTTGGGAGGCCTAAGGCCCAAGCTTTATTTGCTTGGGCCTTAGGCCGGCCCTGGTCATATGTTACGATAATTAAATAGATATCTACTAGAATGGAGATTATCACCTAAGTTAACTATATTATAAGAATAATTAAGTTAATATATGGGAATGACTTGTCCGGGACATAAATTTGGGTGGACAGTGGGGCACATTGAACATTGCAGAGTATATCATGGAGGGATATGCAGACTGCAGAAGTAGGCGTAAGGAAAATAGCAAAATGATGATATATCGTCTCGACACTCGTGCGATCTGCCTTACTCTAACCTTTCTATCACCGTCTCTTTCTCCACTTTTCAGTTTTCCCACTTGCTATCATGATTACGTTGATAAACTTTAAATTGCTTAATTATTATATTTATTTATGTATCTACACTTTATTATATAGTTGTTTACTGTTTGGAGTATAATGTTTTACACATTAAAGTATATTGGTTTAACTTACATATAGTAGTTTCGGGTTTATGATTTAATGGTTTAAGGTTATGATATAGGTTTATTTTTTTTGATAAACTATTTTATCACGTTACCCAAAAATAGTATCTTCCGGTTACAATACTTGAAATTTACAGTGTTAACGACTGTTTGGAGTATAATTTTAATGTTATAGTGGTTGCGGGTTTATGGTATGTATATTGGATTAAGTTTTTTGATAAACTTTTTGGAATATCTAGAATTCAATATGTACAACATTTCGGTGTTCATATTATTGTACTTCTTCAACATCATAACTGTAATATTTGAATTAATTATTTCGTTGAATTAAATAAAGTAGTGTTTTTGTGTCATAAACATATCATCGAAAGTTGTATTTAAAAAATACATTTGTTTTAGCGAATATACATGTCCATACATTTCTAACTGACAGGTGCTGCCCTCATGATGAGGGCCTCCTGATTTATCATAGACTAGGACGACCGCGCGGGAACCAAATCAAAAAATAATATACGTGTACACATATTTCCTACTTTTGGAGATAAACTGCCGCGCTTTCCACTTTGAAATACATTGTTACTTCTTTTAGTTAGCTGTTTACGAAACGACTCCTCCATCACAGTAGTTCCCTACTATTCTCAGATACCTTCCATCTTTGTGCGAAGTTCATCTCTGGTCAAATATAGAAGTGTATTCCACACTCTATGCATGCACCTAACTACACAATGCATACACACTAGACTATGTTTGCACCTGGTTCATAGTTTATTGTATAGCCTTAGTTGGTGATCCTAGTTTTTCCTAGTATATATATTGTAACACTTGCTTTGTAATACCTAGTTGATTAACGAAGCATTCTCATTCATATGGTATCAGAGCACAAGGACATTCATAGCGGCGTATGCAATGGACCAAGGAACTTGAAGTTTTCCCCATTTGTTTCAATCTGCCAGCCTAGTCTTGTGTGGATTTACCTCATTACGCTTCAGGATTCATCAACTCATCTTGAATTCTCACTTTAAATTCAACAATGAACTCTTAGTAAGTCTCATTTCATGCTCATCCACGCACACAAGGAACTAAGGACAGTGCTAGTATTGCTCATAGGCCATAACACTTGATTTGCCTTGTTCTACTTGTTCTAGCTCAGATTGAGCTATTTGCGTGCTTGATTTTGGTATTCCCTGAAGTGTGTGTCATTCCTCTAGCATCATTGATGGATTCTGATATTGTTTGAACTAGTCTCATTGATTATAACACTTGGATATTACCCATTTAGTGGATTACTTCATCCTTACTCGGCTGAGTGACCATTGTGAGTTCTTGGGTATTCTTCAGCATACTCTTTGATTCTATTGAAGAATTTCGTGCTTCCATTAATGGAGAACTGATTATTATCAAGTTTTTGATGATTGTCAATCATTGGTTTTGCTCATTTTGATGCGTAGTGGTACAGATTGTACTATCTACTAGCTGGATTTGTCCTATTCTTAACAGATTTGGTGTGCCAGTCTTATCTATATCATCAGATATTTCCGTGTGGTTTCTTTACCATTTCTTCTAGTGATCTCTTGGAATCAAGTTCATATACCTTTCAACAAGCTCATTATACTTGACTGACTTGCAAAATGGCTCATGAATCCAATGTGGATGATCATCTCTACATACACCCATCTGACACCACTGGCCATATGCTCATACCTTTTCAGCTGCAGGGTACCTCCAACTATCATGTTTGGAGTACCTCAATCAAGGAAGGCTTGTTAGTGAAGAATAAATTGGGCTTCATTGATGGCACATTCACATTCACAAGTGTTGGTGTGGCAGACAGGGTGAAATGGGATAGGGCCAATGCAATAGTCAAGGCTTGGTTGAGGAATTGTGTAGCCAAAGACTTGGTCACTAGTTTGATCTACAATCCCACTGCTTCTTCCATTTGGGATGACCTTAAGGAAATGTTTTACAAGGTGGATGGTACTCAAATCTTCCAACTGACCAGGGAGATCTACCAAACATCTCAAGGAGTTCTATCCATCACTGAATACTTTGCAAAGATGAAACAACTTTGGGATGCTCTTGCTTCAGTTGATGACTTGAATCTTCAATGTGCTGGAGACATTGCTATTGTCAATGAACACAAGGAGAAGCAAAAGTTGATGGCTTTTCTCTTAGGACTAAATGAGTCTTATGGACACATTAGGAGTAGCTTGCTCATGAGGCAACCACTTCCATCTCTTAGCATTGCCTTCTCTGTTTTAGTACAAGAAGAAAGTCAAAGGACCATTTCTGGTTCTATTGGAGATGTGGGTGAGGCAACTGCCTTATACACAAGAAACAATCCATCTTATGGTGGAAGAGGCTATGGAAGAGGAAGAGGCTATGGAAGAGGCAATAGCAATGGCAATGGCAGGGGCAGAGGCATTCCAAATGGTCCCAATGAGAGACCTCCCCCTCCTATTTGCACCTATTGTGGCAAGAGAGGCCACATAGAGGATCAATGTTATAGCAAGCATGGATATCCACAAGGTCATCCAATGTACAACCCAAATGCTCCTAAGATGAATTGGAACTCAGCCAACATTGTTGAAGATGGTGGAAGCTCAAGTGCCATTGAGCATGTAGCAGCCAAGGACAAGAGAATTTTTCGTGGCACAGCCAACAAGAGAATCCAACATGTAGCTGCTCATGATGATTACTTTGAGCATTCACCTTTGAACTTTGAAGATGTTGAACAAGCTCACGTCAATATGGCAGGTATATCTAGTGACCCTATGGTTTGGATAGTTGACTCAGGTGCAACTAATCACATCACACATCAAATTGAGTGGTTATTTGATTTGAAGAAGTGTGACTCTGATCATCAATATGTTCATTTACCAAATGGTCACAAATGCAAAGTAACTCATATTGGTTCTTGCTCTTTCTCAAGTGGATTCACTCTGACCAACATCTTATTGGTCCCTGATTTCAAATTCAATTTGATCTCAGTATCTAGGCTTCCTAGCCAATTGAATTGTAAGGTGATCTTTACTTCTGATCATGTGTTACTCCAGGGCCAGAGTGGCAAGTCCATGGTGATTGGGGAATGGAATAGAGGACTATACACCTTGAAGGATGTGGTGCCTTCAAGCTCAAGGAAGATTGCAGCCACTTGCTTGGGGAATAAGGAAGAGGTGTTGAGATGGCATAGGCGTTTGGGCCATGTCTCTGAGACTTACCTCAACCATTTAGATGTTTTGAATTTGAATAAATCTTATGGTTGTATCAAACAATGCACAATTTGCCCTCTTGCCAAGCAATCTAGATTTTCATTTCCAATAAGTGACTCTATTGCTTCTAAGCCTTTTGATCTTATTCACATGGACTTATGGGGTCCCTACAAAGTGCCAACCTTCAAGGGCAATCAATATTTCTTGAAAATAGTAGATGATTGTTGAAGAGCAACTTGGGTGTACTTAATGAAGTTCAAGAGTGACACTTTCTTGCACATCAAGAACTACCTCCTCATGGTGAAGAATCAGTTTGGCACTATGGTTAAGACCTTAAGGAGTGACAATGGCACTGAGTTCACTAACTCAGTATGCAAGGAGTTGCTTCTCCAATTTGGCATCCATCACCAAACTAGTTGTGTGCACACACCACAACAAAATGGAAGAGTGGAACGCAAGCATAGAGACATCCTAAACATTGCTAGAGCAATTAGGTTTCAAGAATCAATGCCTTTGAGACACTGGGGATATTGCATTCTAAATGCTTGTTACATACTCAATAGGCTACCATCCTCTATCTTGAAGTTCAAGTCACCTATGGAAGTGTTATATGGGAAGGTGCCTTCTCTTCAACATTTAAGAGTTATTGGTTGTCTTTGCTTCACAACGAAGCTAAACAACCATGACAAGTTTGGTCCAAGATCTGAACCATGCATACTTATGGGGTACTCCACTTCACAAAAAGGATACCTTGTAATGAGTATTTCTAATTCAGTCTTTCATGTTTCAAGAGATGTACTTTTCCATGAAGATATCTTTCCATTTGGCATGTCCAAAGAGGCCCTAAAAGCATTAATCCCTTCTTGCTTGGCACCCAAGCCACCTATGCTTGACTCTTCACCAGAGTTACCAATGCTCCTTGATGAACTTACTCCAAGCCATGCTCCCATTATTGAGACTAATGCTTCTTCACAACCTCCCCAATCAATAGAAGAAGAAGTAGTTCCATTACAAGGAGCAAGAAGTGCATCACCACAACAAAATGGATCCCCTCAACAAAGTTCTTCTCCCCAACCAACAGAGGAAGTGGTAGAGGAAGTCCCCCAACCTCCTTCCATAAGAAGGAGCCTCATACTTGCCCAAAGAAACTCTCCACAAATAAGGAGGAGTGCAAGGCTTGCTGCCCTTCAAAACAAGCCTAGTTCCAATGCCACTTTTGGAATGGAAAGATATATATCTTATGATACTCTAGGCCCCCAATTCAAATGTTTCTTGACTGCCATTGACAAGATTAAAGAACCAAGCACTTACAAGCAAGCCATCAAAGATCCAAACTGGATTGTGGCTGTGAAAGAGGAGATACAAGCTCTCCAAGACAACAACACATGGAAGATGGTAGACCTACCTCAAGGAAAATCCTCAATTGGTTGCAAATGGGTCTTCAAAATCAAGTACAACTCTGATGGATCTATTGAAAGATACAAGGCAAGATTGGTTGCCAAAGGATTCAATCAGGTGGAACGTACTGATTTCAATGAGACATTCTCACCTGTAGTCAAGATGGACACTGTGAGGATTGTCTTGGCATTGGCAGCTGCCAAATCATGGGGATTGTATCACATGGATGTAAACAATGCATTCCTCCATGGTGATCTATCTGAGGAAGTATATATGGACATTCCTCAAGGATTTGATCCATCTAGGTCCATTGAAGCATTCCCCAAGAAAGTATGCAAGCTCAACAAGTCTTTATATGGGCTCAAACAAGCATCAAGGCAATGGAACATCAAGCTCACCCAAACATTATTGAAGACTGGCTACAAGCAATGTGCCTCAGATCATTCCTTGTTTAGCAAGATACAAGGTAATGACAAGGTGTTCATCCTCATCTATGTTGATGATCTCCTAATCACTGGTTCAAATGCCAAATTGATCAATCAATTGAAGTGCACACTGCAAACACACTTCAAATTAAAGGATTTGGGAGACTTGAGATACTTTTTAGGCTTGGAAGTTGCAAGATCAACACAAGGCCTTGTCATCAATCAAAGGAAGTATGCTATGGAGCTTATAGAGGATGCAGGCTTGGGAGCTGCTAGGCCAGCTGAAACTCCAATGGAATTCAACATCAAGCTCACCACACATGAGTATGACAAAGCCACCAACTCCAATCCTGATGACATGCTCTTGGAAGATGCCACTTCTTATAGAAGGGTCATTGGTAAATTGCTATATCTTACCATGACAAGACCAGACATAAGTTTCTCAGTTCAAAGGCTTAGTCAATTTGTGGACAAGCCCAAGAAGTCCCATTATGAAGCAGCAATGAGGGTGGTTAGATACATCAAGGGAACTCCGGGTCAAGGTTTGATCTATCCCTCCAACAATTCTCTCAAGTTGAGTATCTTTTGTGACTCAGATTGGGCAGCCTGCCCTTTCAGTAGAAAGTCAGTGAGTGCATATTGTGTGAAGCTTGGATCAGCTATGATAGGATGGAAGGTCAAGAAACAAGACACCATTTCCCTTTCAAGTGCTGAAGCTGAATATAGATGCTTAAGGGTTGCTATTCAAGAAGCACTTTGGGTGAACAGAATCCTCAAGGAACTTGGATTGCAAGTTACCTTGCCAATCCCAATCCACACAGATAGTGAGGCAGCCTTAAAGATTGCCAAAAACCCCATGTTCCATGAGCGCACCAAGCATATTGAACTTGTCTGCCACTTCACAAGACACCATATCAACTCAGGGATGATTGGTGTCTATCATATTCCTTCAAAAGTTCAAATGGCTGACTTACTCACCAAGGCATTAGTTAAGAATCAACATCTTGCCTTATTGAAGCTCTATGGAATCAAGATTGTGTTTCAAGAAGGAAAAGAAGAAGAAGAAAATGATGGGAGGATATAGAAGTGTATTCCACACTCTATGCATGCACCTAACTACACAATGCATACACACTAGACTCTGTATGCACCTGGTTCATAGTTTATTGTATAGCCTTAGTTGGTGATCCTAGTTTTGCCTAGTATATATATTGTAACACTTGCTTTGTAATACCTAGTTGATTAATGAAGCATTCTCATTCATAGGTCAAGTAGCACACGTCAAGCTACCGTATGCACATTCGTTGTCGATACAACATCTATATGTGCGAAGTTCGTGCATAAACGTAGTTAATACCTACTACTAAACAATGTTTGTGATGCTTTCTCATTACAATTTTGCTGGTGTATATATTAGGTTTTGGTGACTAGTTAGTGGTCATTCAACTACAACCCTATCTTATTAAAAAGCCACTCATATCTGTTCGGGGTCAACCTTTTAGAATACTGAATTGATGCGATCATTTCGTTGTCATTGTTGATGGTTTATTTAATTGTGTTTGATTTGATTATTACGTTTTGGGTTTCCTTTTTATTGGTGACCAGTTTGAGAAATGTTCATCATTTTATTATGTTTGGGCAGAACTTTTTTTTGGTGTTGAACCTACCCGTGTTCAACATTTTACCTGATGAGATGGTTGTCATCATCATGGGATACGTGAGTGCTTACTCGTTAGATGACTTTTTTAAGCTGAAGTTATGGTAAGTAAGTATATTTGTTTCAGTTAAGTACAAAGTGCGGTATCTTCATGTATGAATTAACAACCACGGAAAATATATTACAGCTGCAAAAGGTTTAGGAGGTTGGCCGAAGATGGCCATGTGTACAAGTGGTTATCACTAGAGGACGTGCCCCTGTTTTGGCCGGGGAAGTATGAGGCGTTTATAATAAAATGTTGTCAGAAGAAAAACCCAGACGGTCTTTTCCGAGAAGGAGTAAACAACTGTTTCAATATAGATGATTTCGAACTGGGACGTGAACAATTGAGGCTGCATCAGATGCTAAAGTTCTCCCCGCGAGTTATGCACTTGCAATGGTCTTAATATTCAACGAGGCTGGCAATGAGAAAGTGATGGATGAGGCTTACGACCTGCTGAGTAAGGTTTGTGCAGCCAGAAAGGAGATTGAATGTCGGGACTCTCTGATGGAAGCTGTTTACTTCTTCTTGCCTACCCCATATTGGCGGTGGGGTGTCGAAAGACCTGATGGTCGTTGCAAAAACAACAACCACCAGATTATTAAAGTTGGATTGACTTTAGAGTATAACGCATGGACATATCAAAAATGTTTAGTCTGCCGTTGTGATGCTGAGGTTGACAGGTATCACAATGAGTTCGACTGGTCTCGATTTCCATTCGATCCTAAAGACGACTTATGTTAGTTTTAATTGAAATTTCCCACATGTATTATTCTATGTTGTTTTAAATATACATATACAAAAATGACCGTTATCATATATTAATTAAAATATTCCGTATATACATTTAGTCATATACCACCTGCCTTTTCGGATGTTGTTAGTATTTCCATACTATCTAATTAGATATCGTTAATGAGTTGCAAAAATACTCTATTTCAGCCATCATTTATTTAACTTATGTACTCGACTGATTATTACTTGGATACTTGTGTAATAATGATTTCGCAATTCCTGAGCTTTATTTGAATACTAATGCAATAATGATTTCGCAAGTCGACTTTCTATTTCAGTCTTATTGTACACCGTCGGTTACTACTGACACGTGTTCACCGAATTATTATTCAGCCATCTTCTCTCGCGTCAGTCAGTAGTCATATCCATTAGTTTCTTTTTCCTCCTAACAGTCATTTAACTACACGATACAAAATGAAGCGTACAAACAACAGTATTAATAAATCACAGATTAATAAATTAAGTCCAAATAGAAACGTTTAAAATTTATTTTAATCGACGACATCATATTTTAGTATAATTGTCTACATATAATTGTCAATTTTTGAATAACGTAACGACATATACATTTTTTTATAATAAACAAGTACAATAAATTTAACCTTAAACATTTAGACATATTAAGTTGTAGATTACATAAAACTCAAACTGTATTAATGGTAAGTACAAGTGATTATAGTTTATAAACGTTCCTTGTAACTAGTTCAATATCCACACATAACAGAGCATAAAAACCCAAAAAAAATTAAAATATTGGGGATACAAATGATCTAATAACGTATTGAGCCCATGTACATTTTTCAAAGTTTGACTAAACAAACATCTCACCCACTTCATTGCGGTTATTTCATGTTGGAGAGCACACATAGTGAAGTTGTTAACGTTTTGGCATGCTGCTGTTTGCGCCGACGTGAAATTCAAACAAATAATTGTTTTTTGCCCAGCTTGGTAGCTAAGTTTTGGAATTACAGTAAAGAGTTGATGCATTAATTGGGTAGATTAACAACCTATTTCTACAAAAAGCATTGACTTAATAAAGACACTAGCATTAGTTTGGAACAGCAAAACGGAAAAAAAATATAAAACAAAGTAGCTTTCTTACTGTCCAGAGTTAGGATTGGGTTGGAGAGAATTTGAAACCATCTCATAAGGACGAATATCTCCTTCAACTAGTTTATGAGAAGTTCCAATTCCTCTACAGATCCTAACTCTCACCAACAATTCAGATACTTAGCTTAATATTATTTCCCATTTTGCAGCTTCCAAACTAATAGTAGCATCTTCATCAGGTTAGTTTATAGTTTTTGTAGAAATAGGTTGGAAATCTCACAAATAAATTCACCAACAGTTAACTCTGTACACCAACAATTAACTAGCAAGCTAGATAAAAATAGTAAGGAATGTAGCATATCTCCGTACCTTCGACGCTAACAACGACAAAAGGATCCTTTCATGACCAAAGAGAACCAAATGATTTCCAGGTCACTCGAAGAACAGGACACACAAATCATCAAGTACAAAACATAATAGATACAGAACCCAAGTAGTAATTTTCAAAGTTGAAGTGAACAGCATGCACACATCATAGTAACTGAGACGAAACGACTATGGTGAGGAAGAAGCAGGATTAATAGTCCGACTAATAAGGATATTGAAACCAATTGCCCTCTATTTATAGCCGGATGTCGACATTGGCCAACGTGATCGGGATTGTTGATTTCAAGTGATGGTAAATGAGACCGTAGATTTTCCCCATTAAGTTAACAGACCCTACAATAGTGCAATTAAGTGGAACGTCCATTCCCCACCGATAAACTCACCAATAAATGGAAGCTTACTTCCCACCGACCGATAAACCAATTATTAAGCTAATTGTATCTAACCCAAAAAAATGAACCAAAAAACACACATAACTAAGTGATGGGTTTCGATATATCCGTTAGGCCCATTAAAAACGAGTAAACGGTGAAATAGGCCCACTGGGCTCCAAAAGAGGCTTAGAGGACTAATGCGAGGGGTCCCGACAAGGTCGGCCCCGACATATGAGCTCTACGCTCCCGATGATATGCCTTTAAGTAGGCCCCGATGATATGCCTTTGAGTAGGCCCCGATGTTGAATCCCTGAGAATATTGGCCCTGTCCCGATGACGAGGGGCCCCGAGCGGTGACCAAAGGAGATAACTCTGGAGTCCCCGACACTAGTCTTGCCACCAGAGGACGAGGCCGAGAAACACGCCCACTATCAGTGTAGTGGGAAAGTGGCCTGAAAAGACGGAATGTGGGCTAATGGCCGAGATTCACGGAACGTGGCAGTTATCTCAACAGGTAACTGAGGTAACCCCTCCCCTATATAAAGGAAGGAGTTACCTCAGGATTGATACGTTCACACACTTACATACTGATACTTGCTTGCCTGCATCGAGATATTCATTTAAGCATCGGAGAGGGATTCTGGGTCACCGCCCGGTCTATCCCCTTCTTGCAGGATTACTTGGAGCGAAGGAGTTCGGACTTCCTTCAAGAATGTACCGGAGTTCCAACCGTGATCCAACATTGGCGCCGTCTGTGGGAACGAAGCGAAAAGCAAAAATGGATTCTACCTGATCGATGGCTGGCAAGAAAAAGAAGAGACAAGGACAATCCGGCGGTTCCCGCCACCCTGCTGGAACTCTGAATTCAGAGCTGCCGGAGCGCACTGTTGATCGGAATGATCCTCCCCCTGCTGTTTCCCAAACAGGGGGCATCAGGATGATCGCGAAGATTCCATTCGGAACTCGTCGGAAAGCCGGGAAGAGGTCCCGAGGAGGGACCAGGATGCCCCTGCAGGTAGATCTGACGAAGGCTATGGTGGATGCCATGCCGATATTCCTGGAAACTATGGAGGCTCTCCTGGACCGAAGGGAGGCTGCCAAGAAGAAGGAGGAGGAGTTGCCTCCGCCTCCGCCGAGAGAAAATCGGAACGGGCAGGAGGCCCAACTCGAGCACCAGGACAAGGGCAAGGAGCCTGCCCTATCGGAGCAGTTCGTGGTCGATGGGCCTAGGCCTGTGCACCATAGGACCATTCCTCTCAATGGCCCTATCACCCCGATCAAGTGGTGAAGACCGTGAACATTTGTATGGGGGACCAGAAGAAGATGATGTCGGAGCTGAGGGATCGATCCACTCATCCCTTTGTTCCTCGATTGGTGAACACCACGGCCCCGCCAGGGCTGGGTATCCCGACAATCAAGGAGTATGATGGCGAGGGAGATCCAGTTCGCCATGTCCAGAATCATGTCATGGCTTGTCTAGGCAGAGCCCCGAATGACGACATAGTGTGCGTTTTGTTCCCAGGCACACTTGGTGAGAGAGCCCTGACGTGGTTCTTCAGCCTTCCCCCAGGGTGCATCTCTAGCTAGACCCAGATGCATGATCGCTTCATCCAGCAGTACCAGGGTCGTCGACGTCTCCTAAAAAGCGCGAGGTCCCTGGCTGAGGTGGTACAGAGGCCCGACGAATCTCCGACGCATTACTACCAGAGGTACACTACCAACGTGGCCGAGATTGATGAGGAAATGTCGGAGGGAGAGACCATCCGCACCTTCATTCGGAACCTGACAGCACCATATGGTTCCGACCTGATGCACAGCGTGGCTGAGAAGGCTGTGTGGAACATGGAGGCGCTGCAGAAGAGGGTGAAGCAGCAAATCGACGTCCAGGAGTCGAAGATAGCTGCCGGAGACCTCGATCCTCCAAAATCGAACAAGGGGAAGCAGTGGTTCAAGCCCTCGGACGATCGTAGGAGAAAGGATAAACCCGAGAATAGTCGGGGTCGAGGCCGTCCCGATCGAAGGGAAGACAAGCGTCCCTCGAGGTCGGACAAACGGGAGGACCGTTACACTCCTCTCATTTGCTCCATGGGTGCTGTGTTGGCGGTGATGGACAGAGAGGGTATCACTAGGTACCCCCCGAAAAAAGATGGAGAGTTCATTGGAGCCCGCACTGATCGTTATTGTCGATTTCATCGTGCCAACGGTCACGACACTAACCATTGTTGGGAGTTGAAGAAAGAGATTGAGAAGCTGATCCAGAAAGGGAAGCTCAAGGAATTTGTGGCTGGACAAAGGAGCCGATCCCATTCCCGGTCCCGATCGCGGTCCCGTTCCCGATCCCGCGGTCGGTCCCCGAAGAAAGATAAGCCTGAGTCTTCCAATGCCCGCAAGGAGAAGAGGGGGACAATTAATGTGATTCATGGAGGACTTGCTGCGGGAGGAGATACCACGGCATCTCGGGAAGTCTATGCTTCTCGGATCCCTATTGCTGTGGTGCTGGGCAAGAGGCCCGAAATTGGACTCTGAAAGAAGAAATGGTGATTCCCTTCTCAGCAGAGGACCTGATAGGTGTGGAGACCCCGCACGATGATGCTTTGGTCGATGAACGTGGACGGGTACGAGATGAAGCGGATCTTGGTAGATGGAGGGAGCTCCTCCGATATTTTGTTCATGGACGCATTGCAGGCCATGGGGAAAACCAAGAAGGACTTGAAGCCTGCGGACTTCCCGATGGTCGAATTTTCTGGCTCTACCTCTTACCCGGTGGGGATGATTACCTTACCGGTCGAGTTCGGAAGTGGTTGGAAGTCGGAGAAGAGGAACGTAGAGTTCGTGGTGGTCGAGTCGGCGGGGACTTACAATGCCATCATCGGGAGGACTACCATCAACCCGCTGGGGGCAGTTGCTTCAACTGTCCATCAGAAGCTGAAGTTCCCGACTGACCACGGAATCGGGGAGGTCCAGGGCGATCAGGTGGCCTCCAGGAAGTGCTATGTCAATGCCACTCGAAGGAGGAATCAGGAGGCTATGACTGTCCTCCAAACTGACGCTGATCCCCGAGAGGAGTTTGGGCGTCCCGCCCCGATGGAAGATTTGAAGGAGGTCGAGATTGATGGACCTCAGAGGAAGGTGAAAATCGGGTCCGCTCTGACTGAGGAGACGGCTCGAGAATTGATCGATCTGTTGAAAGAATTCAAGGAGCTATTTGCCTGGTCCCCAAGTGACATGCCAGGAATCAGCCCTGATGTGATTACTCACGAGTTGAAGATTGATCCCGCGATCAAGCCGATTACACAGAGAAGGCGCCCGATGGGTGCCGACAAGAAGATTGCGATCCAGCAAGAGGTGGGCAGGTTGCTCGATGCTGGATTCATTAAGGAGCTCCGATTCCAGACCTGGGTCGCCAACCCAGTCCTGGTGAAGAAGAGCAATGGCAAATGGCGGATGTGTGTTGATTTTCGCGACCTGAACAGAGCATGCTCAAAGGATTGCTATCCGCTCCCGAGGATCGACCAGCTGGTGGATGCCACATCGGGACATGAGTTGCTGAGCTTTATGGATGCCTACTCCGGCTATAATCAGATCAAAATGTCCAAGGAGGATTCCCCCCACACTGCTTTTTATGCTGATAGTGACATCTATCATTATGATGTTATGCCCTTTGGACTGATCAATGCAGGTGCGACTTACCAGAGGATGGTGAACAAGCTGTTCGAGGATATGCTGGGGAAAACAATGGAGGCCTATGTGGACGATATGCTGGTGAAGTCCCGACAGGCCAAGGATCATGTTCACAACTTGGCCACGACGTTTGAGCGGATGAGGCTTCATCAGGTTCGCTTGAACCCGACCAAGTGTGCCTTCGGAGTGCACTCAGGGAAGTTTTTGGGCTTCATGGTGAGCCAGAGGGGAATTGAGGTGAACCCTGAGAAGCTGAACGCGATCGAGGAGATGAAGTCCCCAACGGACCATCGTGTGGTGCAGGTGCTGAATGGCCGGTTGGCCGCGATGAATCGCTTCCTGTCCAAGGTAAGCGACCGATCCATGCCATTCTTCGAAGTGCTGAGGGCCAATAAAAAGTTTGAGTGGACTGCCAAGTGCGAAGAGGCGTTCCAGGCACTCAAGTAGCACCTCTGCCCCCTCCCGCCACTGGCGAAGCCCATCCCAGGCGAGCCACTCTATCTGTATTTGGCTGTTTCTGAATTTGCTGTTAGCTCTGTCTTAGTGAAAATTGTAGAGGGTAGCCAAGTCCTCGTCTATTATGTAAGCAAGGCACTCGCCAAATCTGAAATGAATTATCCCGCCGTTGAGAAGTATCTCTATGCGTTGATTGTTACTGCTCGGAAGCTGAGGCCTTACTTCCACGCGCATGAGATTACCGTTTTGACGAATCAGCCCTTGAAACATTTTTTGAACGACCTGATGCGTCGGGGAGATTAGTGAAATGGGCAGTCGAGCTTAGTGAGTTCCGCATTCACTTTGCTCCGAGAACGGCTATTAAGGGCCAGGCGTTGGCAGATTTCATAGCAGAGTCTACAGCCCCCGATCTAGAAGAAGCGGGCCCTGTAGAGGGGGCAACTGTGGAAGTCCCGATAACAGAGCAGCCAGAACAACCCGACGCCGAAAATACTTGGGAGATGTATACCGATGGCTCCTCAAATTCAGAAGGATCGGGAGCAGGTTTCGTACTGATACCACCAGACGGAGGTGAACCCCTCCGATATGCCTTGGCCTTGACATTTAGGGCCACCAACAATGAAGCTGAATACGAGGCTCTCATCACCGGCCTCAAGATTTCTAAAGGAACGGGAGTTGGTCACTTAAAGGTGAAGTGCGATGCTAGCCTTATTGTGAACCAAGTCTAGGGGCGATACGAAGCAAAGAGCCCGATGATGAAAAAATACCTTCGGGAGGTGCAAACCTTGAAGGAGAGTTTCAAGAGCTTCGATATTGAGGCGATCCCGAGGGAGGATAATGTGGAAGCAGATGCCTTGAGCAAGTTCGCCTTGGGGGCACCCCTCGATGAAAGTCGGAAGGTGCACTTCTTGGAGAAAGTGATCCTGTCAACCACTGATCAATCAGAGGTATGTGCCATCGAGACCGGATCGGAGGAACCCACTTGGATGACCCCGATAGATGCGTACCTGGCTACGGGGGCAGTCCCCGATGATGAAGTAGCAGCTGGCAAATTACGACGAATTGCGCCCAATTATGTGGTGGTGGATAATCAGCTGTACAAAAAGGGGTATCTAACTCCTTATCTGAAATGCGTGGCCGAGCCCGACACAGGTCGGATCCTTAGGGAGGTGCACGAAGGATATTTAGCTTGTCATGAAGGGGCCCGATCCATCGTGAGGAAAGTGCTGAACCTGGGCTATTACTGGCCCTCGATGAACAAGGAGGCAACGATGCTAGTCCGATCCTGTGACGCCTGCCAGAAGTACGCCCCGAATATCTTGGCTCCAGATGCCGATTTGACGTCATCAAGAGTGCTTGGCCCTTTGTGCAATGGGGAATCGACTTGGTGGGACCCCTTCCAGTTGCAAAAGGTCAGTGCCGATATTTAATTGTGGCTATTGATTATTTCTCGAAATGGATAGAAGTTAAGGCATTGGCCAAGACAACGGGGAACCATATCCTCAAATTCCTCCAGACCCATATCATATCCCGATACGGGATCCCCAAGGTGGTGATCAGCGATAATGGCCCCCCGTTTAACGGGGCCCAGTGGAAGGAGTACTTAGAGGAACTGAAAATTGAGAATCAGACAGCCTCTGTCCGTCATGCTCGAACCAATGGACAGGTGGAATCAGCCAACAAGATCGTGATGGACGGCCTGAAGAAGAGGTCCATGCATTGAAGGGCAAATGACTGGATGAGCTGGAAAATGTGCTTTGGGCTGTTAGAACGACACCCAAACGATCAACTGGGGAGACTCCATTTGGCCTGGTTTATGGTACGGAAGCAGTTGCTCCCATCGAAATAGCTGTGGCATCCCATCGGACGAGGTATTATGAACCTCTGTCGAATGATGAAATGAGGCGTCTGGACTTGGACTTGGTCGAAGAGAAGAGGCGGAGTGCCGAGGAGGTCCAGGCTCGGATGCGCTTGGCAACGACACGATATTATAATCGACGAGTCAAGTCTCAACAGTTCTTTGTCGGGGAACTGGTCTGGCGTCGGAACGAATTTACCCTTTTGGATCGGATCAACAAGATGTCACCAAAATGGGAAGGACCTTATAAGGTCGTGGGGATGCCAGCTCGAAACGCGTATAAGTTGGAAGACCTCGATGGCAATGTGTTGAAGCATTCTTTTAGTGGCGGACACTTGAAGAAATGTCATGCTTGATGTTAAGTCGCCTTCAGTGGTGCATTAAGTCGCCTTCAGTGGTGCAAGTTGTTAAGTCGCCTTCAGTGGTGCATTAAGTCGCCTTCAGTGGTGCAAGTTGTTAAGTCGCCTTCAATGGTGCAAATTGTTAAGTCGCCTTCAGTGGTGCAAGTTGTTAAGTCGCCTTCAGTGGTGCAAGTTGTTTACTAAGTCTCCTTCAGTGGTGCAAGTTGTTTATTAAGTCGCCTTCAGTGGTGTTTCGACCGAGTTATTGCGGGTTGCCCGCGGAATAGCTCGTCGAAGTCTTCGGGTTGGGTGCGAGCCAAGTTCGTCCTCTAAAGTCGCGTGCGGGCCTTAGCTTCGTCTTCTGATCGGCAATAAGTCCTTTGGGCTCTCTGGAAGATCGTCTGTCTGCACCTGCGAGAGGAGCATTACCAAGCAGTCCCCATGGAGAGGGGGGGGGGGGTGCTTGGTGCGCTCGCTCCGACGATCAACATTAGTCGACTTCTAGAGAGAGAAAGAGTGGGTTTTCTAGAGAGAGGTCAGAGCTTTTCCCATTCTCACCCAAAGTGATTTTTTGAATGCCTTGAAAATGTTTACCCCCAAGGTGGCTATTTATAGGCCATCTTGGACCGTAAACCGGTTTTGACCCGGTTCAGTGTGGAAATGTGAACCGGGATGTAGGGGAGAGCTTTGGGAAAAGGGACTCTGACGCGCGTCTCCGGCGGCTGTCACGAGCGGGACGCGCACGCCTTTGAAACATAAGTCTCGGACACATAGGAGTTAGTTAAAAATCGAGTCTCCTATACGTTCGAGACAAAATGGGGGGTGTACGCGACACCCCCCCGGGGGTTGAGCTTACCCGGAATTCCGGATAAGCCTAGGTTTACCCTTCCGGATAAGCTTAGCTTACCCGGAATTTCCGGGTAAGCCTAGGTTTACCCTTCCGGGTAAGCCCCCCGGGGATGTCGGGCAAGTTCGCGACTTGCCCGGTTTCCCCCGGTTAGCTCGAAATTGGGGAATCGTAAAGGGTCTTGCGCGTGTATGAGGTCCGAATAATTAAAACCGAGCCCGAATCATGCGTATGTCCATCACTTGCCCCCGAGTTAAATAATGGCTTGACCTTTGTTTAACTCTATTCTAAGATAGGGTATACGCGTGATTCGGGTCGTCTGCTCACCTCGAGTTTTGACCTACCAAGGGTGGATACGTGCGGCTCGGACGAGTTCCTTGCCTTAGTTTTTTGGGGTGGTCACGCTTGATAACTGCACAAAGGGTTAGTAGCGCGACGGACTACAAGTAATATGGAAAATGTGATTGTTGGGAGAATTAGGGCGCGAGCGCACATGAAATCTTTCGGGTTTGCAAGGTGATCAAATAAACATGGAATGCTCTTGTTACGACTAATTGTACCAAAATAATAATAACTCATGAAAATTTTGGCAAAACGTTTTTCATGCAGTATGATGGTTTCCGGGAGCCCGTCGTCCGAGACGGCCGTCTTGACGGCGAGGCGACGGTTTTAGTGAATGATGCAATGCCAGGTTTGGAAAATCACATGTAACGGGCGTAATACGAAAAATCATAAACATAGCGTTTTCAAAAAGTTGAGAACATTTGAAATGACTTAGTTAAATTTAGCTAAGTCATTTGATGGTTAAAACCCAAGCTATCAACAACTTTAAAAAATGAAGGGTGGATGAGAGTGTACCTCTTGGATGTATGGTACTTACTATGTTGTGTAGTCCACCTCCTTCATGATAGTTTATAAAACTATCAATATTTGAATTGGTTGTGGTGAGAGTTTTGGAGGGGCTAAGGTAGTGATTTTAGGAATTCACTTTAGGGTGCTAGTGAGACCCCATTTCGGCCGGCCACCACCAGGAGCACCACCGGCGAGGTCAGGGCGGTCCAGCGGCGGCGGGGCGGCGGCGGGAGCGGCGGCGGTAGCGGGCGGCGGCTGCACCTTTCGCGGGTTGATTTCGAGCTCGATTCGACCCGGTTTCGAGTCCTTCTTGTCGAGCATCGATTGGTAACGTCCTCCCCTCCCTTTTCTTGATGTTAATTAGACCTTTAGGGCTGCACATTTGAATTTCAATAAGGTGCATGGTAGGTGTTTGATGAAATGCCTAAGTGAAACTTTGGCTTGATTTTCAAAATTTGTTTTTGGCTAAGCTCTAAATGTAGATAGATATAGTTAAGGATAGTGAACTCCGTTTGTGAAGAGGTCCCTAGGTTCCGATCAACCTAGAGGGAATCGTGGAGGTTCAAAATCGGACTTATTCGAGCGAAAAGTTCGACTCTTTGTATCTTGATATGGGTGGCTTGATATGATGTCCCCTATTGTGATAATGCCCCCTTGATTGTTTGTGAGTGGATAGCCATGCCCCCGGAGTTTAGATGATTGTTTGGTAGTTCGCGTTCATTAGTGGCTTAGTTGACCCGAGTGTTCTTCGGATTGCTCGGGGAGGGGTAAGTCTCCCTGTGACACGTTACGGGCTTTCTTAAGTGCATTTGAACTGCTTGTATGTGACCCCGGAGCCTTGAGCCGTTTTGGGGATAAAATTTGATCGAAATGTGGTCGGATGGCATTTTGGTAATTATAACCAACTTTGCATGTCTTTGATTTCTTTAGCTCTTGAACTTGTCGCTTTGTAGAGCGCTTGAATACCTGTGTCATATTGCACAAATGTATGAAAATTTGATTAGTAGGTGGCCTAGGCCTTTGATGAGCGTAAGGATTTTTGACTCCCGAGCGGGAGGGTCCCTAGCTGTTTGCTCGCGGACAGTTGGTCCGTTGGGTTGGATATCCTTGCAAAGGACTTTGATGAATGTGGTTGCTGTGTTGCCTTGGTTTTTGATTGAGTTGTGTATGGTTTTGCAG
Source organism: Clarkia xantiana subsp. parviflora (assembly GCA_036873135.1). Lineage (NCBI taxonomy): Eukaryota > Viridiplantae > Streptophyta > Magnoliopsida > Myrtales > Onagraceae > Clarkia > Clarkia xantiana. Next base: position 6,082,486 of record JAPTYO010000015.1, read on the forward strand.
GGCTTGGTTGACGGGCTCGCAGGCGCACGACTTTGATACTTAGAAATTTTCTCAGAAACTGTCACTCCCGAACTGCTGAAATGAGTGAGTCTCCCGATCCCCTTCTTTGCACATATTATTTTTCTTATGATGGTTTGGAGATAAGCGAGGACACCCCCCTTTTACTTCGACTCGATTTTCCCGGGACAGGTGCTAGCCATGAAGCCGTTGCGATGACTCAGACCTATCCTCCCAATCGTATCACGACTGAGGAGTTTGTGGAGAGCGTAGATAAGTCGGGGGTCTGTCCTCTTTCTGAAGCGTTCTTCCCGTTTGACGTATGTAAGGATGTCGAGGTCGGCTCAGTTACCGTCCCTCCTGTGGACCTAGATGTAGTTTACACGGGACAGATAGAGGAGGGTTTGCGTTTTCCTTACTGCAGGGATCTTGTCCGCTTATGTCGTTACTTCCGCATCTCGCCCCTTAATTTCTCCCCTGCTGCTTTTCACGCGTGGACCTGTTTTCGCATTCAGTGTCACAAGCACTCATGGGCTTATTCCTTGATTCTCTTCCGGACCTTCTACCGCCTGGAGCGACGAGACAAATCGGGGTTGTCCACCTTCTGTAGTCGGTGGCCTTGCCTTTCCTCTTTTAACCTTGGGGGCGCCAAGTGGAAGCCGAGCGGGCGGTTCGCCACCCCTTACCCTCGTTCTCAGGAATGGCAAAATCATTATTTCTTTGTGAGCGACGTCGGGACTAAGTGGGAGACGTGTCATGTCTTGGAGCGTGATCCTGTTCCTTCCTTATCCGAGTATACCCCTCAGGATGAGAAGGCCTTTCGCGAGATCTTTCGCGACAATCAGGCGGGGGTTATAGTCCCTTTGACTCAGGGTTCTGAAGAGGAGTTGTTTGCCGCCGGCATCATCGTATCTTCTTCCCCGAGTGTCTTGGTATGCTTTCGAATTTTTATAACCTTGTCTTATGTTATTCTGTAGGTTGGTTTCTTAACAAGCAGCCGGCCTTGCAGACTGATGCTGCGCGAGGGCTCCCTGTTGCTGTTCCGGCCCCTGCTGACGGGTCTCGTCATGGGCGAGGAAAAGGACCTATGGGTAGGGTACTTCTTCCTTTTTATCGTTTTCAGCTGTATTCTGTTTGTAGTTCCAACGTTTTCTTTTTCCTGCTTGTAGGTCGTACATCTGCTGAGAGGGAGCGGTCGGAACCCGTTGTTGACTCTTCTCGGCGCCCCTCCACTAAGAGGACCGATGTTGCGGCGCGTGCCTCGGGTGATCCCAAGCGCTCGAGAGTTGAGGGGACGTCTGTCTTGCCTTCTCGTGATAAGAGGAAGCAAGTTGCCGAGCGCGTTCCTCCTGCCCCCGGGCCGAGGCATGGGACGGCGGACGAGGTCCCCCGTATGTCCTTACGTGACAAGAGGAAGCATGTTGGTGAGCGCGTCCCTCCTGTCCCCGAGCCGATGCATGTGACGGCAGAGGAGGTTCTCCCTGTATCAGGTGTGCGAAATCTCTTTTTATGTACTTAGCATATTTTGCTTGTACGGTTGCTTATGTTTGTGCTTTGCAGATATCCCTCCACTTCCTTCGCTTCGCAGAAGTGATCTTGTTCGTCGCTTTGAACGTGACGTCACAGATGGTGTGTGGGTGCCCTATTCGGGTACGCGCCTTCGTTTTCCTAAGGATGCGTCCTTGAGCATTCCTGAAGTTGGCGTTCGGGTGGTGCAGAGGTCTGTTCCTCCTGCAGACCGGAAGGAGTGCCCCCCGAATTCTGCTAGTGCGCGCGCCTTTGTGGAGGAGAACATCGGGGTCTTCGCTCCGGTGAATGTTTATTCTTCTTAGAATTGATTCGTTCATTGTTGCACTTGTTTTGATAGTTGTACTCTTTTTGATGCAGGTTAATGCTGATATTGCCAACTTATCATCTTTTGTTATCGAGCTGTCTGATGAGAAAGATCAGCTTCTGGAGAGCCATGAGGAGCTAGTTAAAGAGCAAGTCTCTTTGACTGAAGATGCGAAAGGCCATGCTGGTGAGCTTCTCATACTATCTGAAGCGCTTGCCTCGAGTCAGGCTCGCGTTGCCGAGATTCGAGATCAGCTGTCTGCTGTGAAAGGACGGATGGCCCTTCGGGAGGGGGTGCGGGCTGCCGAGTTGCAAAAGGCGAGGGAGGACGGTATTTCGGAAGGCAAGGCCGGCGCTTTTAAGCGGTATCCTCAGAGTGAGCCTTTCCTTTCCGCCGTTCAGGCGAGTTATGAGTCTTTGAAGAAGGAGTTTCTTGATGACTTCGTTCCCCTAATGCATCGTCTTGCCCCCCATTTTCCCTTTGAGAAATTGGATACTCCTGGTGTGATTGGTTTGAGTGATTTGGGGGGGGCTTCCACTCTTCAGGTGGAGGACACCATTAGTGCAGATGGTGAGCCGATGTTTAGCTTTGAGCGGGATGCTGATATCTTTGGTGATACTCCTGCCTGTGATCCCTTTGCGACTGAGGACTACGATGTTGATGTGCGGCATCTCCTTGACTAGGTCAATATGGACCCTTTTTGTGTTTGTTTGTTCCTTTGCATGCGTAGTATTTTGGCGAAGGACTTGTTTAGGGCTTGCCTGTCGTTTGATGTTTGGATTTGCTATCGTAGACCTGTTTGATCTTATATATATATGCTTGACATGAATGCATTAGATAGATGTGATAACTGAATTTCTCCTTGTTATTTTAGTTATAACATAGGATAGTAAAGTGGGGATAGATTAGTACGTCCGACCCTTGCATTTGTTTGCGAGGGAGGATTCCTAATGATCTGCTTATCCCCCGACTTTTTGCAAGGATGTGAATAGATTAGTACGTTCACATCCTTGTATTGTGGCGAAGTGTGGATAGATTAGTACGTCCGACACTTGCATTTGTTTGCGAGGGAGGATTCCTAATGATCCGCTTATCCCCCGACTTTTTGCAAGGATGTGAATAGATTAGTACGTTCACATCCTTGTATTGTGGCGAAGTGTGGATAGATTAGTATGTCTGACACTTGCATTTGTTTGCGAGAGAGGATTCCTAATGATCCGCTTATCCCCCGACTTTTTGCAAGGATGTGAATAGATTAGTACGTTCACATCCTTGTTGAAGATATTTCAACTCCTTGTACGCGTCGAACGTCCTTTGCTTTGGTTTGTAGTGATGAGCCTTGTATGGGTTGGCTTGTTGTCACTGTTGTTGTTTTGGTGCCTTGGTTGTAAGCTTAGGCGTTGTATCACGGGTTAATAGTGTGCCTACAAGAGACATTAATTTTGTTAGACATAACTTCATTTGATACGCTAGTATGGAGTTACACATCTCCTTCTTTTGAAGTAATGAGTACTAAAGAGCTTGATACGACAGCTTTTAGTTTTATGGTTTCCTTTCTTGTTTATGCATGGAACTTCTTCAAATGTCCCCCACTGAAAGTGTTAGGTAATTCGTTCCCGTCAACATCTTGGATGCGGTATGCATTAATGTATGGAACCGCTACTATCTTGTAGGGGCCTTCCCACTGGGGGGACATCTTGTTGATTTGGTCCAAGTGTGAGAATTCGTTTCTTCTCCAGACCATTTCTCCCACGTGGAATTGTCGCGCCTTGACCTTTCTGTTGTAGTTTTGGATGTGGCTAGGCGCATCTTTGCTTGAACTTGTTCTGATTTCCATCTTTGTTCGTCTGTTAACTGAAGGTCGAGGCGTCTTTCTTCCTCATTGGCTTGGGGGTCAAAATGCGTCGTTCTGTATGAAGAGACGGCGATTTCGACAGGTGCCACTGCCTCGGTTCCATAGACTAGGCTGAAGGGTGTTTCACCTGTTGATTCTTTGGGTGTTGTGCGCACAGCCCATAAAACACTGCTTAGCTGGTCCACCCAACCTCCTTTTAGAGCATGGACTCTCTTTTTTAGTCCATCCAGGACTATCTTGTTTGCTGACTCGACCTGGCCGTTTGTCTGTGCGTGGTGCACTGATGCAAAACGGTGGTCTATCTTGAGACGTTCGCAGAAATTTTGCATATTTCCACTTCTGAATTGGGCACCATTGTCGCTAATGAGTATCTTCGGGACACCATAGCGAGCCACTATGTAGTTTCGGATGAAGTCCATGATTTGTGTGTCTGTGATGCGCGCCAGTGGCTTAGCCTCAATCCACTTTGAGAAGTAGTCGATTGCGACGACTATGAATTTTGCTTGGCCCTTTGATTTTGGGAGTGGACCTATCAAGTCAATGCCCCATTGTGCGAATGGCCATGCGCTTGCAATTGGACTTAATTCTGCTGCTGGGGCTGTGATGTTCCTTGAATGTAGCTGGCATGCTTCGCATTCTGCCACCATGTTCGTTGCTTGAGCTCTCATTGTTGGCCAATAGTAGCCCAAGTTCAATGCTTTGCGGATCAACGCGCGAGCTCCTTCGTGAGAGGCAGACATTCCTCCATGGAGTTCTTCTAGTACCGTTGTTCCTTCTGTGCTTGTGATACACTTTAGGTAGGGTGTAGAATAACCCTTTCTGTAGAGCTCTCCCTCGATCAAGGCGTAGTTTACGGCTACCCTTTCGATCTTGCTTGCTTGAGTTTTGTCTCGCGGTAGGGTCCCTCCTGCGAGGTATGCTTGGATTGGTGTCATCCAAGTTTCCTCTTCGTCAATGGCCATTACTTCGAATTGGTCTATGACGGATATTATCCTGTTTTCCACAAAGTGTGTTTCTTTGCCTTGTTCATTGTTTTGGGCATACTTGCTTAGAGCATCGGCCTCCTGGTTTTCTTCTCGTGGGACGGAAGTTATGTCGAAGGTTTTGAAACTTTCTACCAACTCCTTTGCTTGTGTCAAGTATTTCTGCATGTTTTCGGACTTTGCAGTGTACTCTCCTTTGACCTGGTTGACAACCAGTTGTGAATCACACTTTACTCGTAAGTGTTCAACCCCAACTCCTTTGGATATCCTGAGGCCTGTTATCAGTGCCTCATATTCTGCCTCGTTGTTCGTCGCTCTGAATGTCAAGTTCAAAGCGTACTTCAAGGGGTCTGACCCGTCGGGTGGGATTAGTAGTAATCCTGCCCCCGCGCCTCCGGTGTTGGATGATCCGTCCGTGTACATTTCCCAAACTTCTGTGGGTGGGACGTTTGTATGGACTTCAACTTGTGGCTCGGGCTCGATTCCTGTGAACTCTGCTATGAAGTCTGCCAAGGCCTGCCCTTTGATGGCTGTCCGTGGAGCGAAATGAATGCGAAATTCACTTAACTCTACAGACCACTTCGTCAATCTCCCTGACATGTTTGGTTTTGCAAGGATGTGCTTCAAAGGCTGGTCTGTGAGGACCGTTATTTCATGCGCGTGGAAGTAAGGCCTTAGCTTGCGTGCGGCTATCACAAGCGCGTACAAGTGCTTCTCAATTGGTACGTAATTGACTTCATACTTGGCCAGTGTTTTTCTCACGTAATAGACCGGGAGTTGCGCCCCTCCTTTTTCTTTTATTAGTACAGAGCTAACTGTCGTGTTGCTAGTTGATATGTAGAGAAAAAGAGGCTCCCCTTGAAGTGGCTTTGCTAGTCTTGGAAGCGTCTTCAAGTGTTGTTTGAGTTGTTGGAATGCTTCTTCACAGGCATTTGTCCATTCAAACTTCTTGTTTGCGCGTAATACTTCGAAGAAAGGGAGGGCTCTGTCTCCGATTTTGGCCAGGAATCTGTTCAGGGCTGCGAGGCGCCCGTTGAGTTGTTGTACTTCTTTGTGCTTTGTTGGAGAGGCCATTTCTTCAATTGCCTTTACTTTCTCAGGGTTTGCTTCAATGCCCCTTTCGCTCACCATAAATCCAAGTATTTTGCCTGACCGTACCCCGAAAGCGCATTTTGCGGGGTTTAGTCTTATTTGGTACTTTCGCATTCTCTCGAAGATTATGCGTAGGTCCTCTGCGTGGTTCTTTCTTTTCTTGGATTTTACGACCATATCATCCACGTACGCCTCCATTTTGTCGCCAATCAGATCTCCGAAAATGAGATTGACCATTCTTTGATAGGTTGCCCCCGCATTGATTAACCCGAAAGGCATAACTTTGTAGTTATAAATTTCGCTGTCAGCGTAGAATGCCGTATGTGGGGCGTCCTGCCAAAACATTGGGATTTGATTGTATCCCGTGTATGCATCCATAACTGTCATCAGTTCATGGCCCGCAGTCGCATCTACCAATTGATCAATTCGTGGGAGCGGATATGAATCCTTTGGGCATGCATTGTTGATGTCTCTGTAGTCAATGCACATTCTTGACTTGCCATTTGGTTTAGGAACAACTACAGGGTTGGCTACCCAAGTTTGATACTTGGATTCTTCAATGAAGCCTGCATCAAGCAGTCTGCCTACTTCCTCGCGAATGGCCAACTTCTTGTCTCCTCCTATTGACCTTAGCTTTTGTTTCACTACTCGAGCGTCTTTGTTGATGTTGAGTTTATGGCAAATGACATCTGGGCTTATTCCTGGCATGTCCTTTGGGGACCATGCGAATAAGTCTTTGTATTCTGTTAGGAGCGCTGTGATTTCAATCACTTCGTCTTCCGATAATGATGCTCCTACGCGCACCATTCTTTCTGGCTCATCGATTTTGAATTCACGGAGTTCGTCCATCGCTGTAGGCCTCCCGTAGTCATCTCTTGGGTCTTCGTCGATGGTGGGTACTACTGGCATGTTTCCCCTTAGGTTTTGTTGTAGCGCGACATTGTGGCATTCTCTTGCTACTTGTTGGTTTCCTCTAACTTCTCCCACACCTGCAATGGTTGGGAACTTGATCTTCAGGTGGGCCGTTGAAGGCACCATTCTCCATTCGTTCATGGTCGTGTATCCGAGAATGCCATTGTAGGCGTTTAGCTTTTCGACTACTATGAATAGTACATCGATACTCAGACGTCTCTCTCCTTCGCCCAAAGTTACCGGAAGGGTAATGGTGCCCAGCGGGTAGCTAGCATCTCCCATGAATCCCACTAGAGGTGAGTTCACTGTTTGTATGGCCTTCTTTCTTCCAAGTGCTAAGACAATGCCTTTTGTTAGCAGGTTTGGGGCGGAGCCTCCGTCTACCAAAATTCGCTTCACTTCCATGTCATCAATAGTCATTTGAATGACTAAGGCGTCGTTGTGGGGGAAGGTTATGTGTTCTCTGTCTTTGGTTGAGAAGCCAATGACGTCCTCCATGATTGTGTCTTCCCTGTCTGGCTCCTGTGTTTTTTCGCTCTTTCCGGCGGCGTATCTCTCCCTCGCGTAAGAGGTTTCGCCCCCTGCACTGAAGCCTCCGTGTATGGTGTATGTGTTTTCCATCTTGCTTGTTCGTTTGAGTAACGCAGGCTTTCTTGTTCGAAGCCCGCAGACGGCGCCAAGTGTTTCGACCGAGTTATTGCGGGTTGCCCGCGGAATAGCTCGTCGAAATCTTCGGGTTGGGTGCGAGCCAAGTTCGTCCTCTAAAGTCGCGTGCGGGCCTTAGCTTCGTCTTCTGATCGGCAATAAGTCCTTTGGGCTCTCTGGAAGATCGTCTGTCTGCACCTGCGAGAGGAGCATTACCAAGCAGTCCCCATGGAGAGGGGGGGGGGGTGCTTGGTGCGCTCGCTCCGACGATCAACATTAGTCGACTTCTAGAGAGAGAAAGAGTGGGTTTTCTAGAGAGAGGTCAGAGCTTTTCCCATTCTCACCCAAAGTGATTTTTTGAATGCCTTGAAAATGCTTACCCCCAAGGTGGCTATTTATAGGCCATCTTGGACCGTAAACCGGTTTTGACCCGGTTCAGTGTGGAAATGTGAACCGGGATGTAGGGGAGAGCTTTGGGAAAAGGGACTCTGACGCGCGTCTCCGGCGGCTGTCACGAGCGGGACGCGCGCGCCTTTGAAACATAAGTCTCGGACACATAGGAGTTAGTTAAAAATCGAGTCTCCTATACGTTCGAGACAAAATGGGGGGTGTACGCGACACCCCCCGGGGGTTGAGCTTACCTGGAATTCCGGATAAGCCTAGGCTTACCCGGAATTCCGGGTAAACCTAGGCTTACCCGGAATTCCGGGTAAACCTAGGCTTACCCAGAAATTCCGGGTAAGCTGGGGCTTACCCGGAATTTTCCGGGTAAGCCCCCCGGGGATGTCGGGCAAGTTCGCGACTTGCCCGGTTTCCCCCGGTTAGCTCGAAATTGGGGAATCGTAAAGGGTCTTGCGCGTGTATGAGGTCCGAATAATTAAAACCGAGCCCGAATCATGCGTATGTCCATCAAGTGGTGCAAGTTGTTTATCGAAGTTGCCTTCAGTGGTGCAAGTTGTTTATCGAAGTCGCCTTTAGTGGTGCAAGTTGTTTATCGAAGTCGCCTTCAGTGGTGCCAGTATGCTTAAATCGCCTCAAGTGTTGTAGCTAAATCGCCTTAAGTGGTGTGATTAAATCGCCTTAAGTGGTGTGGTAAAATCGCCTTAAGTGGCGTGGTTCCGCCTTAAGTGGCGTGGTTTCGCCTTAAGCGGCGTAGATAAATTGCCTTAAGTGGTGTGGGTAAACTGCCTTAAGTGGCACGATTAAATCGCCTTGAGTGGTGTGGATGGACTGCCTTAAGTGGCACGATTAAATCGCCTTAAGTGGTGTGGGTAAACTGCCTTAAGTGGCACGATTAAATCGCCTTAAGTGGTGTGGATGAATTGCCTTAAGTGGCACGATTAAATCGCCTTGAGTGGTGTGGATAAATTGCCTTAAGTGGCACGATTAAATCGCCTTAAGTGGTGTGGGTAAAATGTCTTAAGTGACGTGTCGAATCACTCTAAGTGGTATGATCAAATCGCCTTAAGTTGCGGGGATAATTCACCTTAAGTGGTGCAGCGATAATCGGAACCAAAATGGATTGATATTATAAAGGGCTGAAAGGTTCATGACATGAGAAGGAAATTACAAGGACTCCAAAAGAAAAGCGTTAAGCTTGGTCCTTGGCAGCATCGAGGCTCGCACCCGCTCAAGGGCCTTCTCAAGGGCCAGGATGTACCCGAAACAGCGGTGTTGGTCCGCCATTTCCTGTGAAAAAGAAAGGAAGAGGTTAGTACATGAGAATATTTTGCCTTATATACTAAGTGTAAAAACAGGAAACCTTACCTCCACGCGGCGAATGGCCGTTTCGCGAATGTCCGAGTGGATGTCCGCCCGAGCCAAGGAGAGCGGAAGCTTTAGAGATGATGCAAGTTGTTTATCGTTTTGATAAAGGAATCGTGGATGAGAAGATCCGCGTCAGAAGATTTTTCGTAAAGACAAAAGCCTCCGAGGCCGATATCGGGAGGTCCGGAATTGGAAGACACGACGAACTGTAAGTCCCTCATGTCTTGGGGGCAAATGATGGGTTTCGATATATCCGTTAGGCCCATTGACGACGAGTAAACAGTGAAATAGGCCCACTGGGCTCCAAAAGAGGCTTAGAGGACTAACGCGAGGGCCCCCGACAAGGTCGGCCCCAACATATGAGCTCTACGCTCCCGATGATATGCCTTTAAGTAGGCCCCGATGATATGCCTTTGAGTAGGCCCCGATGTTGAATCCCTGAGAATATTGGCCCTGTCCCGATGACGAGGGGCCCCGAGCGGTGACCAAAGGAGATAACTCTGGAGTCCCCGACACTAGTCGGGACTTGCCACCAGAGGACCAGGCCGAGAAACACGCCCACTATCAGCGTAGTGGGAAAGTGGCCTGAAAAGACGGAATGTGGGCTAATGGCCGAGATTCACGGAACGTGGCAGTTATCTCAACAGGTAACTGAGATAACCCCTCCCCTATATAAAGGGAGGAGTTACCTCAGGATTGATACGTTCACACACTTACATACTGATACTTGCTTGCCTGCATCGAGATACTCATTTAAGCATCGGAGAGGGATTCTGGGTCACCGCCCGGTCTATCCCCTTCTTGCAGGATTACTTGGAGCGAAGGAGTTCGGACTTCCGTCAAGAACGTACCGGAGTTCTAACCGTGATCCAACACTAAGCTAGTTGGCTAAATAAAAAGGAATGACTAAGCTAATAAGAGGCCTCCTTTAAGGAGAAACAGGAGAAGAATTACTTAGTGACACGTCAGCATATATTACAATTATATATTGGTGAAACTTTTATTATATTTCACACTATTAACAATTCTGTTATAATAAAGAACATTCTTATCTTATTTAATAGCAAAATGATGATGTGTCGTAAGGAAAATAGCAAAAATGATGATGTATCATCTCGACACTCATGTGATCTGCCTCTTACTCTGTCCTTTCCATCACAGTCCCTTTCTCCTCTTTTCAGTTCTCCCACTTGCTTTCATGATTACACTGACAAACTTTTTATGCTTCATTTTTTTTTCTTTTATAAAACTATCAAAACTTTATATAGTCGTTTAATTTAATGTTGTGGAGTATAATAATGTTTTACGGTATATATTGCTTTAAGGGTATAGTGGTTTAGGGTTTAAGGTATACTGTGTTTATAATATGTAAGATGATATAGTTTTTTTGAGTATTATTATTTTGTTATTTACCCTAAAAAATAATACATTGCAATTACAATACTTTATATATTGACAGTGTTAATTAATTACGACATAATTTTGGTATTACTGTTTAACGTATATAGGTATAGTGTTTTAAGGTTTGATTATACCGGTTTAGTTTATATGATTGATTTTATTTCAGTTTATCCATAAAATATTTAGATTATTACATTAATTTACATTGTTAGTGAAATATGTATTCAGAACTTTATATAGTTGTTTAATTTAATGTTGTGGAGTATAATAATGTTTTACGGTAAATATTTCTTTAAGGGTATAGTGGTTTAGGGTTTAAGGTATACTATGTTTATAATATGTAAGATGATATAGTTTTTTGAGTATTATTATTTTGTTATTTACCCTAAAAAATAATACATTGCAATTACAATAATTTATAAATTGACAGTGTTAATTAATTACGACATAATTTTGGTATTACTGTTTAACGTATATAGGTATAGTGTTTTAAGGTTTGACTATACCGGTTTAGTTTATATGATTGATTTTATTTCAATTTATCCACAAAATAATCTATTATATTTAGATTATTACATTAATTTACATTGTTAGTGAAATATGTATTCAGAACTTTATATAGTTGTTTAATTTAATGTTGTGGATTATAATAATGTTTTACGGTAAATATTGCTTTAAGGGTATAGTGGTTTAGGGTTTAAGGTATAACAGATTAGGGTATACCGTGTTTATAATATGTAAGATGATATAGTTTTTTGAGTATTATTATTTTGTTATTTACCCAAAAAAATAATACATTGCAATTAGAATAGTTTATAAATTGACAATGTTAATTAATTATGACATAATTTTGGTATTACTGTTTAACGTATATAGGTATAGTGTTTTAAGGTTAGATTATACCGGTTTTGTTTATATGATTGATTTTATTTCAGTTTATCCACAAAATAATCTATTATATTTAGATTATTACATTAATTTACATTGTTAGTGAAATATGTATTCAGAACTTTATATAGTTGTTTAATTTAATGTTGTGGAGTATCATAATGTTTTACGGTAAATATTGCTTTAAGGGTATAGTGGTTTAGGGTTTAAGGTATAACGGTTTAAGGTATACTGTGTTTATAATATGTAAGATGATATAGTTTTTTGAGTATTATTATTTTGTAATTTACCCTAAAAAATAATATATTGCAATTACAATAGTTTATAAATTGACAGTGTTAATTAATTACAACATAATTTTGGTATTACTGTTTAACGTATATAGGTATAGTGTTTCAAGGTTTGATTATACCGGTTTAGTTTATATGATTGATTTTATTTCAGTTTATCCACAAAATAATCTATTATATTTAGATTATTACATTAATTTACATTGTTAGTGAAATATGTATTTCCGCGAGTACGTGTTAGGCTAAACCTTCTCGAAGCAGTCCTCCCAAGAGTGGGTATCTCTGACCTGTCGGGACGCAAGTATGAAATCCTAATTTCATACATACTGGGCATACCCTGTTGCAGATGTGGCCTCTTTGGCCACGGATTGGATGAATGCACTACCCCTGGATCAAGGGTGTTGACAATGATAGCCATTCGTTTGGCAAGAATTACTGAGAATCCTCAAGTATATGCAGCACCAGTTTGTCCGCGTCAGGTTATCCCGCACAGATACGGTACCAACCTACGGGAGTGGATGCCCCCCCAACCCCCCCCCCCCCCTCCCACCTTCATAACGACACTGCCAAGAGAATTTCCAGCCCCCGGTTCCCACCAGCTATCACTTTCCAACATGCCCATCCACCTTTCCCACTCAGCGTTTTCGCTTGTTTTCACCAGCACTGGAATTTCCAGTGGGCCTCCCCTAGCTCCCATTTTTGTGCAAAGACCCCTTCTACAGTCTGGGACACCGCCTACCCGCCATATGTAAAAAGTTTTGAATTGTCCAGTATCCCTGATGTGCCAACAATCCGCCGCAATGAGACTACCACATCCACACTAGTTGGTTACTCTGTATTGTGGACACACGGTATCCATGCGGTATTCACTCGAGAGGACCCTTACAGAACAATAACCAGGATGAATTCAGTCATGGCTACTTCAATCGGGCTACTTACAGATGATCCGGAAGTTGTAGAGCAACTGTTGATGCTTAGGCAATATTTTACGGAGAATCCAGTTGTAATCCCCATAATCCAGTGTTTGAGTGGATGTAATGTGAGCTTACGTCCATTATTACGGAGTGATAATATTTTGATGATCAACTGTTAGCTTTTGTTTTTAGATTGAATTTAATATAATGATTTATAATTAATTGCTTACTTGTTATTAATATTTGGAGCTTTCTTTCTCAATGGATAACATTATTTTATACCTTATATTGAACTGTTATTACTATATATTTTTGTTATACGTAATTTACATGACTTTACGTTGTAAAGATTAATTAATCAATTAATGCTTAGTAATAATTATTTCCATTAGCTATTATTTTATTACCGAATTAACGATATAAAGGATATGCAGTTAAATTATAGATTAGTGTGGTATTTTGATTTATATTTTTTTTTATCATAATGATCAAACTGAGTTGTGATTTTTCTAATCAATCATATCGCCTGGATATAAATGGGGGACAGTGGGGCACATTGAACGGAGCATAAAGATCATATGGGTAAGGGGATTTGCAGAATGCAGAAGCAGGCGTAAGGAAATTAGCAAACTGATTATATATCGTCTCGACGGTCGTGTGATCTCAATTCTCAATAGTCTCCTCTCTCTGCATGGCAGGCTACATCCACTTGGAGCTATTAAGTATTTCTCACGAAGCTGTTTAATTTTCCAAATTCTGGTCTTTGTGAATTTTTAAATGTAAAATGTCAATAAGTCGTACAACATACATTTTATTAACTCACGTTATTATTTTTTAAATTTAATTTTTAATATAATACCGAATATATTAAATGTCAATAAACATATATTAAATAATATACAAATCACTTTGTATATATTAGATATGTTGTATTATTAAATTGACTGAAAGATAGTTTATGCTTATGTTAAAGTTGATTTTTCCGATTTCATAATATGTATTATTAATCATACATCCCAATATTAATGATTTACAGTTATTATGTAAGAATACAACCTTAAATAAATAATAAAATGTGAAGTATTTCTTTATTTCCGAATCAAATATACTAGTTCATATATAATCATATCCTGTGCGTCACAATATTTAATTTAGATTTTTGGACAAATGTTTGTAAAGTGCCATCCTCCTTTTTAATTAAAACATACAAAAATGTTCATATCGAATTATATCATGTTTTTATACAGTTCTTATGAATAAAATAATATATTACTGTATTGCATATTTTCGTACTTAAAAATGTTTAGAAAAAAAGCAAAAAAGTAACTTGAGAAGGATTTTCACATGCCATCTTCTCTCTTTCCGTCGGTTAGTAGTCAAATCCATTTAGATTCTTCTTCCTACAAAGTCTCATCGTCAATTCACCATACAAAAGGATGCGTAGATTGACAATAATATTAAAGCGAAGACTAGCAAGAAGATTATGAAGTCTAAGTATTATCGTAACAATTTATATTTAATTTTATTTGACCGCATCATATTTATGTATAATTTAGAAAATATAGTTGTCAATTTTAGTATAAGGTAACCACATATTAATTTATTATAACAAACATGTACAATATATTCAATATGAAAAAATGTAGATATTAACTATTAATTACAAAAAATTCAACTTGAATTTATGAAAACTATAAGTGGGCATAGTTCATTAACATTCAGTTGTTATTCCAAAAAGGTATAAATGTGTCCGTGTTATTTTATATCACTCCTTTTCAATTGAGGAATCCAAATATTTCCGCAGCCTGTCCTTGGTTTTTTTAGTACATTTTTACTTATTGTCTTCGCCACCATCCATCACAGTAGTTCTCTGTGCTGTCTTCCATCTTTGTGCAGTTTATCCACATCTGATCAAGCTCAAGAAGATGAACCCCTGTGTTCAACCGTTTACTTGATGAGTTGTTGGTGGTCATCATGGTCAATGTAAGTGCTGGTTCGGTAGCAGAATTTTTCAACCTGAACTTATGGTATGAAACTTGACTTGTCACATTACTATAAAACTATGATATGTTCATGGTTTAACAACCTGTGTAAATTAAATACAACTGCAAAAGGTTCATGAGGGTTGTTGAACATGAAGACATGTACAGCTGCGTATCACTGGCGGACGTGCCCTTGTTTTGGCTGGGGGAGTATACAGAATTTATGAGACAATGTTGCGAGAAGAAAAACCCAGAAGGTCTTTTCCGTGAAGGAGTGAACAACTTTTTCTGTAGAGATAATTTCGAACTGGGACGTGAACAATTGAGGGCTGCATCAGATGCTAAAGTTCTCCCCGTGAGTTATGCACTTGCAATAGTCTTAATATTCAACGAGGCTGGCAATGAGAAGGTGATGGATGAGGCTTACGAACTGCTGAGTAGGGTGTCTGCTGCCAGAAAGGAGGTTCAATGTCGGGAATCTCTGATGGAAGTTGTTTAGTTTTTCTGGCCTACCGAACATCGACGTTCGGTTGTTCAAAGACCTAATGGTCGATACAAATACAACCAACTGTTTACTAAAGTTGGATGGAACAAAGAGTATAACGCATGGAGAGATCCAAGTTGTATTGTATGCTGTTGTGATGCTGAGGTTATCAGGTTTAACGATGAGTTCGATTGGCCATTATTTCCATTCTATCCTACAGACTAGTAATGGTTATGTTTTCTTTAATAACAGATATACATGTTTATGACCACTTGGTTTGGTTTGGTTCATAACAATATTTATTAATTAGAAATTTTGACAAATGTTTTTATATTGCAACCATCTGTTTTAATGTTTACATACACAAATGTTCATATCGAATTATAACATGTGAATATACACTTCTTATGCATCAGATAATATATTAGTGTATTGTATAATTTCGAACTTAAAAATGGTAAGAAAAAAAAGCAAAAAAGTAAACAGTCTAGGATTTTCACATGCCATCTTCTCTCTCAGCCAGTCAGTAGTCACATCCATTTAGTTTCTTCTTCCTCCAAAGTCTCATCGTGACTTCACGTTACAAAAGGATACGTAGATTGACAGTAATATTAAAGCGAAGACTAACAAGCAGATTAGGAAGTCTAAGTATGATCGTAAAACTTTATATTTAATTTTATTTGACAACATCAAATAAAATATAGTTGTCAATATAGTTGTATAATTTTGAAAATATAGTTGGCAATTTTAGTATAAGGTACCCACATATTAATGTATTATAATAGACAAATACAATCCATTCAGTATGAAACATGTAGATATTAACTATTAATTACAAAAAATTCAACTTCTGATTATTAAAATATCAAGTCGTAAAAAATAACATATAAGCACTAAAAATAGTACTAATGGATCTGACTAGTTTGCGGGTTCATGTTTGATAGAAAACATAGGGAAGTTGTTACCGTGTATGAATGCTGCTGTTTGCGTCCACCGTATTTCAAATCCATAATTGTTTTTTTGCCTAGCTTGGTAGTTAATTGTTGGATGTAGAGTTAATAGTTGATGAATTAATTGGATGGATTTGCAACAAACGCCAACAAAAAAACATTAACTAACTTGATGTTTAAGCGACAATCATATTTGGAGCAGAAGATGGAGATAAATACAAAACAATCTAGTTTTATAGTTGTCAATAATTAAGATCTGTTTTTGAGAATTTGCAACCACCATAAAAAACAATCATGTCTCCTTCCACTAGTTAATTAGGAGTAGCAATTTCTTGACCACCAGAACCTAACTCTCGGAACTATTAATATACGGTGTTTTATATTTATTAGCATCTTCAGCTTCCAATATCATTGTCGCTTGTACATCAGATTAGTAAATGTTTTTTGTGAATATCGTTGGAAATCCTTCCAACTATTTCATCAACTGATAACTATTTACACAAAAAATTTAACTGCCAGGCTAGGCAAAAAAAAGTAATGACTGTACCAATACATTCGTATCTTCGACTCCAGCGACAACAATAGTGGAATATCATGACCGAAGTTACCAAATTATTTACTGGTTACTCGAAGAACTGAAAAAAAAAACAGAGCAAGTTAAAAACCGAGTACAAACATAAGCCATGCTTTATTTGGGATATTGAAGTGAAAGCAAACCTTTTTCCTGATTTAGATGGATACGACGGTGGAGGGGAAGAAGCATGAAAAAGAGTAAGACTCATTTGGGAATTCAACGCAACTGCCCTCATTTTATAGCCGGAGGTCCCCATTGGCCTACTGGTCGGGATCGTTGATTTCAATGGACACAAAATGAGACCGTACATTTTCTCCATTAACTTAACAGACCCTTTAATATTGCTATTAAGTTCCAGCTGTCTTTCCCACCGACATTACAAACCAATATACGGATTGGCCATTATTTCCATTCTATCCTACAGACTAGTTATGGACTATGGTTATGTTTGCTTTAATAAAAGATATACATGTTTATGTTTGTGCGTATTATTATGTGTACTTTTAATATAATCTAAATATATGTATATATATTGAAATTGGTTTGGTTCATAACATACGTGTTGGACTTAAGGCCAACTAATAATTTATTTGATTCAATATAAATTATTCCGTGTTAATATATTGCCTTACTATTAACTCAGAATTTATTACTGTACTGTGATATTTCAATTTCTATTTAGTTTTCGTTTTGGTAAAACTGGGTTATCAGTTTTCTTATCAATCACTATAATGGGATAAGTTGGGAGACAGTGGGGCATAGTTAACGGAGCGGAATAGGTTATGTATAATTAAGGGGAATTGCAGACTGCACAAGCAGGCGCGGCGTAAGGAAAAAACCAAAAAATGATTATATATCGTCTCGAACCTCGTGTCTTCTCAGAACAGTATCCTCTCTCTTCGAGGCTGCATCCACTTTGACCTATACAGTAATTATCACAAAACTGTATAATTTCCCCAAATTTGGTATTTGTGAATAGTTGTATGTAAAATATAAATAATGAGATAATAAATTTTTTTAATACATTCATGTTAAGTCTGCTTCCACTTGGGTAGATTCGGGCTTCTTTTTCACGAACGGGCTTGGGATGTGTGTATAAGGACGGGAACGCCGCGATCCTTGAAACACAATCCTCGAACTAATCTTTAAGTCCTCGACCTCGAACTCTCGAACTTCGGATCTTGCACGAGGGGCAGTAACCATCGTGGGAGAGGGGGAAACGCTGGTTGGGCCCTCTTCGACGCTCAAGTCAGAATTTCTAGAGAGAGAAATCCTTTTAGAGAGAAGTCAGAGCATCCAAAGTCCAAAATGAGGGAGTTTTCTAGAATGGGAGACTTAGGCCCCTATTTATAGGGATCCTAAGGATCATGCCCAGTTTCAAACGGCTTGATGTCGGCATGAAGGAAGACGTATACCGTCACTAAGGTGGACTATGCATGCACCGACTTTTCGCACTTGGCAAAATAATCGGGATGAGCGTACGAAGAAAATCGGTAATCCGGACCTACCCGGATTGTTTAGCAATTCGGGCCGGGTCCGGATTGCCTTAGGGCAATCCGGAAGTCCTACGGTCCGGGTACTGCGCGTATTCCAGACCATTTTTAGACTTGGGTGTCCGCGAAAGAGTTCTTTTACGGGTTTTGGAGTATTTTGCGAGGCCCGAAATGTAAATACTAACCCGAATTGGACATATATCTAACACTTGCCCCCGAGTCAAGTAGTGGTTCAAAACCCGTGCTTGACTCTTTTTAAAGATAAGATATTCGTCCAATTTAGGTTCGGTACTGACCTTAGGGGTGGCCTGTTTGTCAATTCGAGTGTTGAGATCATAAATTTGACCAACTTTAATTTTCCGCCGTACATACGTAATCTGTTTACAGGGTTAGCGTACTGGACAATATGCGTACAACGACATGCAACTATATTCGTAATATCATATAATGAGCGAAATAAAGATTTGTATAATGTGATAACATCATGGCACATGAAGTAAGCATATAACACGTTGCCACTATGTAGATGACGGTATAGTAAACGGATGACGTAATCATGCAATAAGCAAAACACTTAGAATAATATGGAATTGGAGAACATGTACGTAATCACGAAGCATGATGTAAACATAAAAAATGATGCAAGCATGTAGTATGATGTAAGCATGGAAAATGATGCAAACATTCAATTCATACTTAGATTATAAAAATAATCACGCGACCACCATGAGTTTGCATCATGTACGTATAAAAGTGATAACATGCATAATGATCTACGAAGCGCGTTATGCAACACTAGGGAGCATGTATGTAAAACAAGCATAGGAGAGGTGTAAGTATGCTTATACATGATACTAAGGACTTGTGTGAAAATAGATATTAGTTTAGTCCTTAGAACATGGTGTAGGCACTATTAATGAGAATTAGGAGAGAGAATACCCATTATCTTACATCCTTAATAGATAAATCCTCAAGAAGCTCTCCATTCTTGATGAAGAGGGAATTCATGGAGGTGTGAGTTTGGAGTAGTCACATCACATTTGACATCGATCAAGATCGAATCCGGGCAAGGAGGGGACCGAGGCGGCGCGTGAGGCAGGGGAGACGGCGCGTGAGACGGCAGCGGCGGCGCGTGGGTCTTCGGGTGAGGGCGAGTAGCAATTTGAACTTGCTTCGTGTCGGTGAGTCCAATTTCGTACATGGCTGGACTTTTCGTGACTTCGTTTGGCCTTGATTTAGTCTTGAAATGACCATGTACCTAGTTATCTTATCATGCATACAAGGTGTTTGATAAAATGCATTAGAATACTTAGCCCCAAATCGGCCAAATTTTTTCTAAGTGCTGAAAATTTTAGAAAAGTGTAAATGAATCGTTATACTTCCCTTATGCATAGTGTTCATTGCCGACATGTTGTTCCATTCCTTAGTCGTTGTTTTAGCATGCTCGATATTGATGATCGATAGTTGTACGTACATGGCCGTTAATGGTTGTATGTTGGTAATGATAGCTTAGGCAATGTACGTTGAGCGTCATGTATAGACTGTCGGTCATTGTCTTCACACATGCTAAAACACTTAGAAAATATTTTAACAATATCTAATGCTTGTTACCATAGATGTTGTTGTATGAGCTTTGTCGATAAGCGTCGTAGGAATTCTCAGGAGGTATTGTGTAGACATTGATAATAGCTACTTGATGCACGCAATCCATCCTTGTCGACATGTATGTACATACATTGAGACACTTAGAAAATATTCTCCCTTTGTTGACATGTATGTACGTACATGGAAACACTTAGAAAATATTCTCCCCTTGTCGACATGTATGTACATACATAGAAACACTTAGAAAATATTATACACTTGTCGACATGCATCCTTGTCGACATGTATGTACATACATGGAAATACTTAGAAAATATTCTTCATTTGTCGACATGCACCCTTGTCGACATGTGTGTACGTACATGGAAATACTTAGAAAATATTCTTCATTTGTCGACATGCACCCTTGTCGACATGTATGTACGTACATGGAAATACTTAGAAAATATTCTTCACTTGTCGACATGCATCCTTGTCGACATGTATGTACGTACATATATGTGCGCACTTGCCCCCATACTTAGAATTTTTTCTCTATCCCTGGCTATGTACGTTGTATCCATATACTTGATGTAAACGCAGGTTGTATGCCAACACCTTGTTGTATGCTAACACTTGGTAATATGCTTGACACATAGTAGCGTGATGTCACTTGCAATATGCTGACTGTCATCTTGAGAAAAACACTTAGAAAATATTTCGCCCTTGTAATCATGTATCCATGTCGATATGCGTGTACATACATAGAGTTTGCACACTGATTGATTTGTTACTTGTAATTTTCAGGATTCCGAATTGCGCAGTCTTCTTTTCAGAGTTAGTCTTCTTGCCGCAGTTACTATGAGTAAGTCTTCTATCCCCGTTCCGCGAGTGACATTATGTTCAAATGTTGGTGATGAGGTACATGTTGACGGTCCTCGTAATCTTGCTTATATCATTCTTGTAGACTGGTTTATTGGTAAGAACTCTTCCTTACACGCGGAGTCTATTCGCAACACTCCTCCATCCGAGACTTCCGCTTCATCACTTGTTCTTGCTGCCCCCGTGACTTCTGGATATGGTCGCGGAAAGGGGCTCATGGGTAAGATGTTTTTCCTTGTAACTTTTTCTTATCTTTTACTTCTTTGACTTCACATTTGTTTTGTATTTTTTATTATTCAGTACGTTCCCCTGTTCTTGATGTTTCCGTGGATGATTATCAACTTCCTGTCAAGCGATCCGAGGTGGTGTCGCATGTCTCGAGTGATCCTAAGCGTGTAAGGACGAATGCTGCCCTTCCTTCCTCCACCTTTGATAAGGGAAAGGAAGTCACTGAATGCACGATGGTATCTTCTGCCCCCCAGTTCGAGAGATCGACTCGCAGAGGATCGCTCCTTGTCTGTTGGTATGAGATGTACTTCGCATTTCTCATTATACTCTGATTTTAAACACTTAGTTTTTATTCTTTATCTTTTCCTTGCAGTGATCCCAGCTTTGAAGCGTGATCATCTTTTTCGTCCCTTGGAAGGTGATATATCTGATGATGCTTGGAAACCTCTTGGTAGGGGTGGTCTTTGCTTTCCTAAGGAGGCGAAACTTAATATGTCGGAGGTTGGCGTTCGTGTGCTGCATAGAAGTGTGCTCCCAGGCGATCGACGTGCTTGTCCGAGGACTGATGAAGAAGCCGAAGAGTGTGTCGAACATGCTTTGGCCAACTTTTCTCCACAAGTTCTATTCCTTGATAACTTTTGTGGCGTACGCCTTTGTTGTGTAATGTTTATGGCCTTGTGTTCTTGTATGATTTTCAGGCTGTGTCTCAGATGGTTAATATGTAGTCGTATGTTGTGGAGCTTGTTAGTGCTAGAAGAGCTGCTGTCAACAGATGTAACACCGTTAGTCTTGAACTTGCTCGTTCTAAGGAGAAGGTGTGTGCACTTGGCTTGAAGATAGTTGATTCCGAGACCAAGTATCAGGTGCAGGAGACTCGAATTTATGATCTTGAAGCTGAGATGATTGCGCTTGAGAAACAGATTTCTGATGACATCACATCTCGAGAGGCTGCTTTGATTGCCGCACGTGAGGAACATTATGCGCTTGGAATTGAAGCGGGTTTTTCCCAGTATTTGAGTACTCCCACTTTTAGTCTTGCAGCTAAGAAGATAACTGATACCATGATGGGAAAGCGTGCCGAGGATTACTTTCGTCGTGTCAACGCGCTTGCCCCCAATTTTCCTTTTGACAAGCTTGGGCCTTGTTCTGACTACGTCGTTAAGTATCTTAAGGCATTGCACACTTTGAGGCTTGATGTAACCGCCTATGATATGATTGAAGATGAAGGAGGTGCTGATGTTGTTGTTACTCCTCCCGAGCTTATGGATGTTGTTCCACAGCATACTGGGGATAGTGGGATTTCTCATGTATCTTTGAGTTGATGTTTGAATTTGGTGTTGATTTCCTGGACGTGCTGTCTTAGTCCTTTGGAGTTGATGGTATGTTTGCTTGTATGGTACTTCGTCCTTTGGACCTGTTTTCAATAATAATAATCATGTGATAACTTGTTAGTAATATTTCATACCTTGAGTTATCTTTGATGCCCGTATGCTTTCGTCTTGGAAGATAGGATAGATATCCTTAGATGATGAACATGATATCCGTAGTTGTGACTGAGAACGCCCCTCTTGGTTAGATTTCAAGGCATGGCAAGATGCGTACATTAGGTACTTGTAATGTTGTAAGTAGTAATGTACTCGGCGCGGGCACTTGACATGTAGCAGTGTTGTCTTGACGAATCAAGACTTAAGTTTATACCGTCTCTTAGTTCCACTCTAAGGCGACGTTGTTGCAAGATACTTCTTGTTTATTTTGTCGTTTTTGCGTTAAATGCTAAAGAGCAAGATAACGTTATACATGACTCGACTTGTAAGTTTTATGAGTTTTGTACAAGGTTTTCTTTAAAAAGCGTATAACACGAAGCTCTCCCTTTTCGGGCCTAAGTCTTCATGGTGTATGAACCCTTAGGAGAGTATTCATACTTTTAGTGTGTGGGGTTGTCGTCTATTATGAGGATTTCCGCCACGGTGGGGTGATCAGTCCCATCATTGTATTTACTGCATCCTTTTTTTTTTTTTTTTTAGGGAATGGCTATGAACATGAGGATTTGCCCGAAGGATTTCACAACATGCCATTTTTTAGAAGTAAACATGGGGTTTGCCCTTTTGGAAAGGATTTCACAATATGTTACGTTTGATAGATGTGAACATGGTTTTATCTTTTCAAGGAGGACATTGCACCATGTCACTTTTGGAGCATTGCATGATGTTGCTTCTGAGTGAATATTACTTTGAATTTGTTGAAGATGAACTTGTTGATGTCGCCTATTATAAGTTGCATGGCGTGATGATTTGTTGATATGAGTAGTATGCACGTTGTTTGCTACTTGATGTTAATCCAGAGTATAGTGCATAATGTGGGGAGGTACCTACGAGAGTAAATTGACTTTATTAAATGATTGATGTGATTACATGATTGTAAACAAACTTGGAGTTAATAAATCTCCCCCCTTTAATATAAAAGTTTAAGACAAAAGAACTTGATACAATAGCTCTTTTGTAATATAATGTTCTTCCTTCATCCGTGGAATTTCTTCAAGTGTCCTCCGTTGAATGTGTTTGGAAGGATGTTGCCTTCAGTATCTTGGAGGCGGTATGCGCTAACATAAGGGACTGAGACAATCTTGTATGGGCCTTCCCACTTTGGAGATAACTTGTTGATTTGATCTAAGTGTGAGAATTCATTCCTTCTCCACACCATCTCGCCCACATGGAATTGTCTTTCTTTAAATTTCCTGTTGTAGTGTCTTGCAGTTATTAAGCGCATACGTGCTTGGGTTAGCTCCGAGTTTCGCCTTCTTTCGTCTGCCAAGTCCAGGTCTAAACGCATTTCCGCTTCGTTGGTTTGGGGATTTAAGTGAGTTGTGCGGTATGATGAGACAGCGATTTCGATTGGAGCTACGACTTTTGTTCCGTATACCAGGCTAAACGGTGTTTCGCCTATTGACTCCTTTGGGGTTGTGCGCACAGCCCATAGGACACTGCTAAGCTCCTCTGCCCATCCTCCTTTCAAAGAATGAACTCTCTTCTTTAGACCATCCAGGACGATCTTGTTGGCGAATTCGACTTGTCCATTGGTTTGGGCATGACGCACTGATGCGAAATGGTGATCTATGTTGAGTCTCTCACAGAACGCTTGAAGTCTTGAACTTCTGAATTGTGGCCCATTGTCGCTGATGAGTACTCTTGGTATGCCATATCGTGCAATGATGTGGTTTCGTATGAAATCCATTATTTGTGCGTCCGTCGTACGTGTTAATGCCTTAGCTTCAATCCACTTGGAGAAGTAGTCGATAGCTACTACAATATACTTTGTTTTCCCCTTGGATTGTGGAAGTGGACCTACCAAGTCAATTCCCCATTGTGCGAAAGGCCAGGAGCTTGCAATTGGACACAACTCCGTTGCGGGAGCCGTTATGTTCCTTGAATATAGTTGACAGGATTCGCATTCCGTAACCATGTTTGTTGCTTGGATTCTCATTGTTGGCCAATAATATCCTAGACCTAGCGCTTTCGGATTAAGGATCTTGCCCCCCCGTGACAAGCTGCTTGGCCTTCATGCAAGTCCTTCAACACTGTCATACCTTCTGGAAAGTTAAGCACTTTAGGTATGGCGTCGAGAATCCTTTCTTGTATAGCTGGCCTTCGATCAATGTTTAGTTGACAGCGTTTCTTCTGATTTTTTGCGCTTTAAGTCTTTCTTCCGGTAGGACGTTATCCGTGAGGTATGCCAGAATTGGAGTCATCCAGGTCGGCTTTGTGTTGATATTTAACACCTCTAGTTTGTCGATTACGGACATGATCCTGTTTTCGACGAAGTGTGTTTCTTGGCCTTGTTCCCTCCCTTGTGCAAACTTGCTTAACGCATCTGCCTCTTGATTTTCTTCCCTTGGGACGGACGTTATGTTGAAAGTTTGAAAGCTTGCGATGAGCTCCTTTGCTTGTCCCAAGTATTTCTGCATGTTCTCTGACTTGGCCACGTATTCGCCTTTGACTTGATTGACAACTAGCTGTGAGTCGCACTTGACTCTTAAGTGTTTGATTCCGAGGCCTTTTGCGATCCTTAAGCCTGTTATCAAGGCTTCGTATTCTGCCTCGTTATTCGTTGCTCTGAAATTTAGGCTTAGAGCATACTTCAACGGTTCCGACCCATCAGGCGGAATTATGAGGAATCCAGCTCCTGATCCGTCAACGTTTGAGGAACCATCAGTGTACATTTGCCATATCTCAGTGTGTTCTTCACTTTTTTGTGCCCCGTCTTGAATGTCAGTTTCCGGGGTTATTCCTGTGAATTTTGTGATAAAGTCTGCCAATGCTTGTCCTTTGATTGCTGTTCGTGGTAAAAAGTGAATGCGGAATTCACTTAGCTCGATTGACCACTTTGTTAATTTTCCTGACATGTTTGGCTTTGACAGGATGTGCTTCAAGGGTTGGTCCGTCAGGACTGTTATCTCGTGTGCATGGAAGTATGACCTCAATTTCCTTGCTGCCACTATGAGAGCATATAGGTACTTCTCGATTGGCATATAATTCACTTCGTACTTTTCCAGGATCTTGCTCACGTAATACACTGGAAGCTGTGTAGTCCCTTTTTGCTTGACGAGTACTGAACTGACCGTAGTGTTGCTTACGGATATGTACAGGTAGAGCGGCTCGCCTTGGATTGGTTTTGCTAACGCTGGGAGCGTTCGTAAACGCTGCTTCAATTGTTGGAATGCTTCTTCACATACCGGTGTCCGCTCGAACTTCTTGTTTGCACGATGTACTTGGAAGAATGGAAGGGCTTTGTCTCCTATTCTTGCGAGGAACCTGTTAAGAGCTGCTAAACGTCCATTTAGTTGTTGGACTTCTTTGTGCTTCTTGGGAGACTCCATTTCTTCTATCGCCTTTACTTTTTCCGGGTTTGCTTCGATCCCTCTTTCGCTGACCATGAAGCCAAGAACTTTTCCTGATTGCACCCCAAAGGCACACTTTGTTGGATTTAATCTGACTTGGAATTCTTGCATTCTTTTAAACACCTGGCGGAGGTCATCAGCACGGTTACGCCTTTTTGTCGACTTCACGACCATGTCATCTACGTATGCTACCATGACTTTCCCGATCATATCTCCGAAGATTGTGTTGACCATTCGTTGGTATGTTGCTCCGGCGTTAATTAGTTCGAATGGCATGACCTTGTAATTGTAGATCTCGCTGTCTGCATAGAACGCAGTGTGAGGTGCGTCTTGTTCCGCCATTGGAATTTGGTTGTATCCTGAATACGCATCCATTACTGACATTAGCTCGTGTCCTGCGGTGGCATCTACTAGTTGGTCGATCCTTGGCAGCGGATATGAATCCTTTGGACATGCATTGTTGATGTCTCTGTAATCGATGCACATTCTCATCATGCCGTTAGGTTTGGGGTACCAAAACTGGATTCGCCACCCATGTTTGATATTGCGACTCTTCAATAAAACCCGCGTTCAGTAACTTGCCCACTTCTTCTCGTATTGCGAGCTTTATGTCTCCCCCCAATGGACGTAGCTTTTGTGTTATAGGTCTGGATCCTGGTTTGATGTTGAGCTTGTGAGAAATTATGTTTGGGCTTATCCCTGGCATATCGCTTGGTGACCATGCGAACAGCTCCTTATATTCTACTAGAAGTGCCTTGATTTCTATCACCTCATCTTCTGACAGTGATGCCCTCACTCGAACCATCCTTTCTGGCTCATCGATCTTGACTTCTTGCAATGCTTCAACAAGAGCAGGACGTGCATGATCCATCCTCGGGTCTTCATCAATGATGGGAATTCCGCCATTATTTGTCTTGTCACCATGTTGGAGTGCAACCTTGTAGCAATCTTTTGACAGCTGCAGATCTCCATTTACTTCACCAACTCCTGCCTTTGTTAGAAACTTGACTTTTTGGTGTGATGTTGACGCTATCATACCCCATTTGTTCATGATTTTGTATCCCAAGATTCCATTATATGCATCAAGCCTTTCTACGATCACGAATGGTACGTCTATTTGGAGCTGCTGATTTCCCTCTCCCATGATGACTGGTAGAGTTATGAATCCTAACGGGTAGCTTACATCTCCCATGAATTCCACCAAGGGTGAGTCCATTCTTTTGACAAGCCTCTTTCTCCCCAGGGCTAAAATGATAGCCTTTGTAATGATGTTGGGCGAACTTCCACCATCTACCATAATGCGCTTAACGTCCATGACATCAATTGTCATAGTTATAACCAACGGGTCGGTGTGCGGGTACACAATGTGGATTTTGTCTTTTGAGGAAAAGCCAATGACGTCTTTCGTGCGATCATCCTCTTCATCAGCATCTATCATGACAGTATCCCTTATGTCAGCATCCTGGCATATGCGCTTTGTGCGGGTAGCATATATTTCTCGTTCATACGACGTTTCTCCTCCGGCTCCAAAGCCTCCGTGGATCACGTGCACATTTGTGGATGCTATGGTTGAAGTGGTGGATCCTGTATTTGGAATGCGAGAACGTCCTGGTTGGATTTTTGTTGGCTTCGGGTTGCTTGCACCCGCCTTCTTTGGTCGTCTTCCTGTCATGGCTTGCGGCACGGCTTTTTGTTCGGATCACTCAGACGACGCCAAATGTTAAGTCTGGTTCCACTTGGGTAGCTTCGGGCTTCTTTTTCACGAATGGGCTCGAGATGTGTGTATAAGGACGGGAACGTTGCGATCCTTGAAACACAATCCTCGAACTAATCTTTAAGTCCTCGACCTCGAACTCGCGAACTTCGGATCCTGCACGAGGGGCAGTAACCAGCGTGGGAGAGGGGGAAACGCTGGTTGGGCCCTCTCCGACGCTCAAGTCAGAATTTCTAGAGAGAGAAAACCTTTTAGAGAGACGTCAGAGCATCCAAAGTCCAAAATGAGGGAATTGTCTAGAATGGGAGACCTAGGCCCCTATTTATAGGGATCCTAAGGATCATGCCCAGTTTCAAACGGCTTGATGTCGGCATGAAGGTAGACGTATACCGTCACTGATGGATATATGTCCAATTCGGGTTCATATTTATATTCCGGCTTCATAAACACGTCAAAAATCACATTACGGTTTAGAAAACGCCTCCTAAGGGTCAAAACGGTCCGGAAGCGCGGTACACGCGTCCGGACCGGACCTCCGGATTGCCAAAGCAACCCGAACGTCCGGGTTGCCTAAGCAACCCGAACGTCCGGGTTGCGGCAATCCGGACCTCGCTGAATTGCCCAAATTCAACGAGGTCCGGATTGCTCTATGGGTATTACGCGTACCCCCGATTACCGTTATGCATAGAGAAGTCGAGTTCGCGCATTGCCAATATTGATGACGGTTACCGCTATCCTTTGAACCGTCATCAAACCGCTTCAAAACCGGGTCCGGTCCCAAGGTAGCCTATAAATAGGAGACCTTGGCCACCCATTTTGATACATTCTCTCATTTTCACAACTTTGGCATTTTGAGCTCTGACTTCTCTCTAGAAATATTTTCTCTCTCTAGAATTATTTTTCTCCCTTTAGCCCAATAGTGAATTAAGCATCGGAGAGGGCTCCACTAGCACCCCCCCCTCTCTATGCTAGTATTGGCCCCTTGTGCAGGAACGGGCCTCGCAGCTAAGGTGTGGAAGAAAAATAGGAGTAAGATGTGCCCAGACGCTAAGACTTGTGCCCAGACAGTCGTTTCCTGAGACACAGACTTTTCCTAAGACACTGACTTTTCCTGAGACACAGCGTTAAATCGAACACTTGTCACCGGCATTAGGTGAATATCTCTTCCAGGCAAAGAGTGTCAGCCCAAAAACCCGAACAACCCAATCAGACAAACACGTCCATCCGGCCCATTTCAACCAGGACGCAACATTAGGCGCCGTCTCCGTGATTCGAACAAAAGCTATCATACCGCAAAGACATGACGAGTGATAGCATCCCTCCCGAAGAGGTTAACGCGAGAAATGCAAGGAAAATGCCTGGACGTCCTAAGAAGTCTCTGGCAAGCAAAAGAGCAGGAGGTCAGAGGCCAACTGGAAGCCAGCCGAGACCTTCCCACATACCGAGTGCTACTTCCGTAGCTTCATCTATGCCAACCGAGGATGTGCCCTACGCACAGCACAACCACCAAGAACCAAATGACGACCATCGTTCACCCCTACCTGGTTTTGAGCCAGAGATGCATGATAATGATGAATTTCAGACAGAAACGCCGCAAGGCGAACAACAAGGAACGGGAGCAAACCCGATGCCTTCGGTTACTCCAGCAATGATGGCTACGCTGGAAGAATTACTCGCATTCCGCGAGTCACTGAAAAATCAAGGATATGCGGCCCAACCACCTCCAACCACCAAGGAACACGCTGCGCCGACAAGAGAAATGTCGCAAGACACTACCCGCCAAGGCGGTCCATTCCAGGGCAGAGACCAACATGCAGAAAATGCTTTCCAACATACAAGATATGAAGCCGCACGTTCATACACTCCTTCCCAAGGAGCCCATCATCGGAGGAATGTAGAAAGGCAACCCCCACACCACCGCTCACAGCAGCCAACGAAGGATGATCCCTTCCAGGCCACAAGCAGAGATCAATCTGACATCCACCATAACACTGGTTGGCGAATTCCTGCAACGGATTATGATGCGCCTGTAAAATGGTTTACTGCTGAGATGTTAGAAAAAATTGTTGAGAAAAGATGAAAGAAGCGAAGATGAAGGGTATGCACGCGCTTGAGGAAAAGGTGTCGCATCCGTTCGCACACCAGCTTGTAAACAGTTGCGTCCCAGACGCACTGTACCGGATTGGAGGTGATCTCTATCGCGGAAATGGAGATCCAGTGGAACACGTGCAGAAGCACGAGGCCTCTCTGCTAGGAAGAACGAAGAACCCACACCACTTTGCAATGACGTTTTCACAAACTCTTGCCGGAACGGCAGCACACTGGTTCTTCTCGCTGCCATGCGGAAGCATCACCTCATGGGCGAACCTGAAGGCGAAGTTCATTCAGCGATATATGGGGGAACGCACATTGCTGAAAGGAACAAATGCTCTGGACGACGTCCAACAGCAAAATGAAGAATCTCTCGCTGAGTATTACGTTCGCTTCAACCAGAATATCTCTGATATTCAGGGGAACCTGACGGAAGGAGAGATAGTACGAGCGTTCATCCGAAACCTCGGACGGAGAGGCTACGCCTTAGCAGAAAAGATGGCAAAGCGCCCAGCTGAAACTCTAGAAGAGTTAGCCGCGAGGGTTAAAGAGTTCGTGGACCTAGAAAGGTTCAGGAACCAGAACAAGGCAAAAGTCTCTGCTGCAAAGGCGAAAGAAAACCCAAAGCAGAATCAAGCAAAACCGCCCTCAAGCGGTCAGCAAGGAAGAAATTGGCAGCCTCAGCCGAAAAGGCCTTTTCAAGGAGATTTCCAGAAACCAAGAGACGTAAACCTCGCTGAATGCATTCCATTGAATGCGCCGCTATCCGTGACTGAAGGAAATGAAGGATGCGAACATGTGGAAAGAGCCGAACAATTTCAGAAAAGGTCCGCTGGGGAAAGACAAAGACAAGTGGTGTGAAAACCACGAGGTCTTCGGCCACGAAACAGACAGTTGTGTCAGCCTACGTTTCCGCATTAACAACTTCATCCTCAAGGGCAAATTGAAGCAATTCGTCGATCAAGGCGACAGCCCCCCAAAGAAGACTCAAGCAGAGTCATCAAAGAAAGGAAGCAAAGGCAAAGAGAAAGTCAACGACAACCCTCCGCCGGCCAAGCGAGGTGTTATCAATGTCATCCACGGGGGACCTGCCGCCGGAGGTCAAGTGTCAAATGCTCGGGAGGTTTATGCATCCCAAGCAGCAACATTGCCAAGATATGGAAAGCGCAAGCAACCAGAACAAGATGACGTGGTTATCCAATTTTCCAAGGAGGACTTAAAGCACATCGTTTACCCTCACGACGATGCTTTAGTAATAACCATGGACATCGACGGATATGATGTGAAGAGAATCCTCGTTGATGGTGGAAGCTCCGCTGACATTTTACATGTCAAAGTCCTAGAGCAATTGGGAAAATCAGTTAAAGACTTGACTCTGGGAACTTTCTCGTTAGTCAGCTTTGCCGGGACAGCCACATACCCTCTGGGAACGATTACGCTTCCTGTCATCCTAGGCCAAGGGTGGAAAACATTGCACGTCAACGTCACTTTTGTCGTTGTGGAATCTCTTGGGGCCTATAATGAAATTTTAGGGCGAACAACGATCAACCCTTACGTGATCGTGCCTTCTACTGTCCATCAGAAGATGAAATTTCCTACTGACCACGGGATCGGGGAAGTACTAGGCGACCAGATATCTGCAAGACGATGTTACATCAACGCTCTAAGAGTAAGGCAGCATCTCCATGTGGCGATGATGAATTCTTTCAAGAAGCAAAAAATTGTTGATTGTGGAAAGCGTGAGCAAGCTGTTATAGTTTGGATTCCACAAGAGTAAGTTCAGTATTCATCATGGAACCAGATATGGCCCGTCAAGCAGGGTGAAGGCGAGCCAGTCATGAACTACTTCAACAGATTCGCTGCCAACGCCTCTTTGGCAAAAGCAACAAGAGAGGAAATGATAAGCGTGTTCTTTGCAAATATGAACGCCAGATCCTTCCTTATCTTCGGAAGAACGCATGGATGGCGAACAACCAGGACCATGGCGGATCTAAAAGACAAACTCGAGACGGCAGACTTGTGTGAACAAGAGCTGAGGTGGGGTACACCCCTCAGTTGGGACAAAGAAGTTCAAGCTGAAACGAACAAACAGGAAGGCGCGAGCATCAATATGGACAACATCTTCACACCGCTAAACACGGCTGTTGAAGACATTTACGTCAACCTACTCGAAAACAAGCTCCTGGGTCCACTTGTGCCAAAGACTGCTTTCTTGGGCAACAACGTTAAAGAATGGTGCAAATACCACAAAACCTGGGGACACAACACAAACAAGTGTCTACCACTGAGATGGGAGATAGAAGAATGCATCGCGCTAGGCGCGTTAAGACGATATTTTGCAACTGACTCTGCGACGTCATCGTCAAACCAACCATGAAAGAGACGGGAGAAATAACTACCTTTCCGTTTACTTTGCGCATTTCTATTCTAAGTGTTTTTAGAATCATCGCATCTAGTTTCTTTACATGTTTTAAGAAGGAATGATCGGTTGACGCCTTCTCGAAAAACAATGTAAATACGCGCAAGTATCTAATGAAGTCAATCTACCTTCGTAGGTACATATCTATGTCTTGCATGCTATTTTGGATTGAACGCAAAGTAACAAAACTACGCACTTATTATCTACATCAACAATTCAAGATATTATGCTATGTGCAAGCAAAAAATCTACTTCACATTATGACAACGCTCATCATCAACAACAACTTACTCATATTGACGACTATATCAAAAGCGTCATCAAGGAATCAACAACTTGGAATTAAACCCAAGATATATTCAAAGTCAGCATGCCAGAAGTGCAAATATGCTACAACAACATATTTGCAAGGACATAATTGCAAACTTTTACTTCAAAGCGTCATACCAACGACGTCCTGCTTCAAACGTCATATTAACGACGTTCTACTTCAAAACGGCATACCAACGACGTCCTGCTTCAAACTTCATATTAACGACGTTCTACTTCAAAACGTCATACCAACGACGTCCTGCTTCAAACGTCATATTAACGACGTTCTACTTCAAAGCGTCATACCAACGGCGTCCTGCTTTCAAAGTCATATTAACGACGTTCTACTTCAAAGCTTCATAACAACGACGTCCTGCTTCAAACGTCATATTAACGACGTTCTATCTACAATGTCCTATTGACGACATACAAATAACATGCTGTGATATCTCTTGTTAGAGATAGATCTTCATGTTCATCGTCATTCCCTGGATTCAGAACAGGACGGGCAAATACAATACGCGACTGATCACCCCCTAAGTGGCGAAAGTTCTCTTGTTAGACAACGACCCCACGCTACAACAAGTGTGTATCTCCTATTAAGGGATTATACTCATCAAAGACTATACCTTAATCGAATAGCTTCAATCAACTACTACGAATTTCTGCTTAAGGGTTCACACTTTACGGCAAACGTCCTCTTGTTAGATGACAATCCCGTACTACAGATTTTCAAAGCGTGTTGCATGGTTCCTGGACGCGGAAATCATGCATCACAATACATATTTTCAAAACGTGTTACGTGGTCCCTGGACGCAGGAATCATGTATCACAGAAAAAATTTCAAAAACCAAAATGTTTTTACGTATGCTTCCCCAACGCGGGTTGATACACGCTGGCAGGTGCGCACCCTGTTTACAAAACTCATCAAATTTACAAGTCGAGTCTTGTACAACGTAGCCTTAGAGTGGAACTAAGAGACGGTATAAACTAGTATCTTGTTTAGCCAAGATAACACCTTTCAAATATAAAAGGCCAGCGTCAAGTGCCTTTGTGCCAAGTACCCGCGCCAAATACACTACTTGTTTGGAAAAGTCGCTATACGCGAAATACTTAACAAGTTACAACATATATAGCGGCAAGCTATTCAGGAAAGAAGGGCAACATGCGTAATGCATCATGCAAGCAATCTTGAGAACATCTCAAGTCACCAACCAAGAAGTGGCTAACGGTCACAGCTACGGAGACTACGTCTATGTTACAAGTCATCCACATTCAACAAAAACAGTAAGTGATAACGGTATGAAATATTACTAATGAGTTATCATGCAAACTGCTATGCATAAATCAGGTTCAAACGACATAGTTCAAAGCAAACAAGTCACAAGCAATAACCAAGGAACAACTCCAACAAAGTTCCAAACATAAAAGCCAGGGGGCAAACAGACTCAGAAACGAGTTCAACATATCCAAAAGCAATAAACATGGCACAAATCAAAGAACGCCATCATCTCTGACGGGACTGGGTGGAACAGGCAGAAGTTTCACATTAATGTCATCACCGTCTTCTCCAAACAAAAAGGCAAACTGAGCTGCTGCAGCATCCAAACGACGGAGCTCGGCAACGTTCCCAACCGCAAACTCTGCATACGGCCCTAACCTGTTAAAGGGAAAGCCGGGAGCAAGAATGCTCACCCTACGAACAAAGTCTTCAGCAAACTCGCTAAGTATAGGAGCGGCCTTCGCCGTAGCAGCAGCAGTAACCGCGCTGTCAAACTCAGGAGTAGTAGGGAACTTTCCAAGTCCCTCCTCAATGCCGGCCTTCATTTCCTCTTCGCTCACCTTCCGACAGGAAACCTTGTGGTCGCCCGCATTTTCAGAAATCGCCTTCTCGATAGCAACATTCCCAACTTCAAGCTGAACAAGGCGGGCATGATCAGAATCGTAACGGGCATCAAAATCCGTCATCTTCAAATAAGACGACTCACTGCATCCTTAGCTTCCTTAAGCTCGCCAGACACAACGACAGCTTTATCGGTGATAGCACGCTTCTCCTGGACAAGTTCCAATATGAAGGAGGCCATGTGCACCATGTCAGAAACAACCTGAAAAAAACAAGACAATAAGCATACATGTTCGGAAACAACGAGCATAGCAAAGCAAAGAAAGACACTTACTGGTGTGAATCCAGACAGTGATCTCTCAACAAAGGTTCGCGCCTCTTCGTCGATCGATGGCCGAACAAGTCGATCACCAGGAGGAACAGATCGATGAAGAACACGCACACCAACTTCTGGCATGCTAAGCCGGGAACTCTTGGGGAAGTGAGATCACCTGTCGTATACGGCATCCACTTATCATCCGAAATATCGCCTTCCAAAGGACGAAGTAGATCCGCACGTCCAAGTGGCGGGAGCACTACATGCAAACCAACTAGAGTTATGCAAAAACCAAAAACAAAGCGCACAAAAGCACACAGACAAGTGTTCAGCTCATACCAGAAGGAAGAGTACGTTCCACCTCGGGCCGCTCCTGCGAGCGGAGGGCAGACAGCGCATCCTTGCAACCGTCAACTTCCTTCCATTTATGGCAGGAAGGAGTAGGAACGGTCACAGCATTCTTCGGGCGCTTCGAACTGCTCAAAGGACGCGTCCCAACGGCGGACCGTTTGGCAGAATTAGGAGCAGCAACGACGCGGTTAGTAACAAGCGTCTTGCGACCTGCAAATAGCAAACAAAGCTACAATCAAAATACAACTAAACTAAGACAGTATACAAGGAAGACTGTTTATTCAAACCGCTTACCTTTTCCATGCCCGGAAGCTGCCGATGCTCCGGGAGCAAGAGATGGAACAATCCTTCCGTTAGAAGCAATCCTGCGAGCGGCTGCCGTCTGCAAAGACGAGCTTTTTCCGTCAAACCAACCTACATTGCAACATGGTAAAAGTTATAAAAATGCTTAACATACCGAAGCCGCAGAAGGGAGCACATGAATCCCAGCATCGACCAACTCCTGATTAGATGCGCGCAGCGAACAAGTAAAACCACGCGATCGCTGACAATGATATATCTGCTTTATCACCTCCCTATCCAGCAAGGAGAGCTCCCGAAAAGCAGGCGCGGGATCAGGTTTCCGAATACACTCGACGTCCCAAGTCGTGCCCGCATCATGCGTAAAAAAGTAACGGTGCCTCAAATGTTCGTTGGAAGAAAACCGCGGCCAACAAGCAGAAGCCAACAACAAGTCAGCAGGATCTTTCGCACATGCATAAAGACATGTCCGCTGCATCCTCCATGCCAACAAGAAGTGTGCCTTCCGCACAGCAGGACCTTGAAGTCCAGAATGCAGGGCGCGTAACACCCCCGCCAGGGTTCAAGCCTAGGACGCCAAGCGCCGAGTGCCAAGTACCAGTGCCGAGTGCCAGTGCCAGCGCCAAGTGCCAGCGGCGAGTGCCAGTACCGAGTGCCAGCGCCAGGTGCCCGTGCCGAGTGTCCGTGCCGAGTGCCCGTGCCGAGTGCCCGTGCCGAGTGCCCGTGTCAAGTGCCAATGCCGAGTGTCCTTGTGCCGAGTGCCCGTGTCAAAGTGCTAGCGCCTCAACCCTACAGCCTAGAAATACAACCGACAGTCACGACAACGTGCATACACGCAACAGTCTCTCATACAGACATCTAAGCACTGTACACTCCATATGGAACAACTATGTACGTACAAGACTCGTTAGTCTTCGCGCAACAAGCAACAAACATCTCACGATGGGGGGCAACCCCCTATACTCATCAACCATTATGGTGACATCCGCTCTACATTTACATCAAGCCCATAGGGATAACATGCGTGGCAACCAACAAGGAAAAAATTCTAAGTGTTGGAACAAGCGCGTACAGACAAGCACGCGCATACATAACAAGCACGCACATACATGACGGGATGTCGACTATCAAGGAATATTTCCTAAGTGTTCCTTCATGTCAGCAGTCGACACATGACGGGATGTCGACCATCAAGGAATATTTTCTAAGTGTTCCTCCATGCCAGCAGTCGACACTTGACGAGATGTTGACCATCAAGGATATTTTCTAAGTGTTCCACCATGTTAGCAATCAACAACCGTCAACGCGCATAGCAAATTTAATGCGTGCAACAAAAGTGGCCAACGTCCCAAGAAACCATCATGCAAGCGGTGCGACTAACGTGACGAGCCGCGAAGAGCAAACACGACAACACTTAGGAAAAATATTTTTCTAAGGCATCAAGACAAAAAACGACTACCCCCAAAGACGTTTAGCAACTTCCGGCAACCAACAAACCCGTTAAGGGAAAAACAACACGTACCGATCAAAAGACCGTTACGCGAAGGCATGGGGGTAATATATCAAATGGTGAAATTTTACCACGACTATGCACGGAGGTAAAAAATTGTCTAAGGCATGAGCTAACGACAATAGCAACAACAACCAACCAGCAATTATTCAACATACGAACACCAATGAGCAGCTCTATGCAACAACAACGACAAATAGTTCAAATGAACAACAACATGGCAACATCCAAAAATCAAGACGAAGCTGTTCTGTAAAATCGAGTTTCAAACTACCTCAAAATGTGACAAAAAGTATCACAATGGAATCCACTCGTCGAGACGATTTCAGAAAGTTAAAAATCGCGGCGAACGGAGCACGGGAAGGCGGCGCGTGGCTTACACGCGCCGGCGAAGCGGCGCACACGCGGCGGCGCGTGAGGGCGCGTCCGGCGTCAGCTGGCGGCTCTGAAGACGGCACTGGAATCGCCGCGGTGTTCTGAGTCGATTGGTGGTATCAATTTCTGAAAACAGGCCAAGAATCAAACACGTAACTTTCGGGATGCACCTAAAGTTTACGGTAGTGAAGAAACTATGAACAAGCAAATGGTTTCTAAAAATGGTGGAGCAATTACCTGCAAAGAAGGGTGAAGAATGGATTCCCAAAAAGCTGGAAGAATGATTGGGGATTAGTGTAATCACATATCCCAAAAGATTCCTTAATGATAAGGATCAAAGGAGTAATTCACCTACACCCACACCTAAGTGCTTACGGTATACTCCACCCTCTTCTAAGTATTTACTAATCTCTACGCGTATGATTGTTTTAGTACTACGCGTATCAAATTCATCATTTTACATGCATGTTTGCATATCGCATGATTCATGATTTATTAATCGCTAAGTCATTTTAGGGTATACGGATTATATTTCTAGCATCACGTAATTACGTTCTTGCCATGACCGTTACTTGTACATGCATGTTGATAAATAGCATGTCCGCATGACATATTACTAATCGCATATATCCCTAGCGGTAATCATGTTTGCACGTTATATATGCGCATTCTCTATTGCACTAACCGTGATGACAGGAAATAAAGTCACTCGGTCAAAAAATCAAAGGATGGACGAAATCAAGACTTCTACGTCCAACCGACGATCAAAACCGGAAGGTTAGCGTCAAGCTCAAATTGGACATGTACCCTAACTTAAAATAGAGTCAAGAAAGGTTTTGAACCGTTACTTGATTCGGGGGCAAGTGATGGATATATATCCAATTCGGGTTCATATTATATTTCGGGCCTCGTAAACACGTCAAAAATCACATTACGGTTTAGAAAACGCCTCCTAAGGGTCAAAACGGTCCGGAAGCGCGGCACACGCGTCCGGACCGGACCTCCGGGTTGCAACAATCCGGACGTCCGGATTGCTCTATGGGTATTACGCGTACCCCCGATTACCGTTACGCATAGAGAAGTCGAGTTAGCGCATTGCCAATATTGATGACGGTTACCGCTATCCTTTGAACCGTCATCAAACCGCTTCAAAACCGGGTCCGGTCTTGGCCACCCATTTTGATACATTCTCTCATTTTCACAACTTTGGCATTTTGAGCTCTGACTTCTCTCTAGAAATATTTTCTCTCTCTAGCATTATTTTCTCCCTTTAGCCCAATCGTGACTTAAGCATCGGAGAGAGCTCCACTAGCACCCCCCCCCCCTCTCCGTGCTAGTATTGGCCCCTTGTGCAGGAACGGGCCCCGCAGCTAAGGTGTGGAAGAGAAATAGGAGTAAGATGTGCCCAGACAGCCGTTGCCTGAGACACTGACTTTTCCTGAGACACAGACTTTTCCTGAGACACAGCGTTAAATCGAACACTCGTCACCGGCATTAGGCGAATATCTCTTCCAAGCAAAGAGTGTCAGCCCAAAAACGCGAACAACCCAATCAGACAAACGCGTCCATCCGACCCATTTCAACCAGGACGCAACAGTCACCAAGGTGGACTATGCATGCACCGACTTCTCGCACTTGGCAAAATAATCGGGATGAGCGTACGAAGAAAATCGGTAATCCGGGCCGGGTCCGTATGTCCTTAGGGCAATCCGGGCCTCCGGATCGCCTTAGGGCTATCCGGGCCTCCGGATCGCCTTAGGGCTATCCGGGCCTCCGGATCGCCTTAGGGCAATCCGGAAGTCCTACGATCCGGGTACCGCGTGTATTTCGGACCGTTTTTAGACTTGGGTGTCCGCGAAAGAGTTCTTTTACGGGTTTTGGAGTATTTTGCGAGGCCCGAAATGTAAATACGAACCCGAATTGGACAGATATCTAACAATTCACATTTTTATTTTATAAATATAAATTTTATTAAAAAGTGAATATATTAAATGTCAATATTTAGTCCATTGGGTAAGTACCTATAATCAGAACAGGAGTGAAGTCATATGTATAATGAACATGCGGTAGGGATGTAAAGACTATTTGGACTGTTTTAATGAAACGATTGATGGAAATTGATCGCTGTGTTGCCTTGTACGGATGGCTGATTTCCCATCACTTATTACAATAGACGGCTATAAATTGTTTTTCAGTTTTAGCCGATATTATTTGAAATACAATCATTTATAATTAGTATAGAATAAAATAGACATATGCATACATCCCAACCCCACATTAAACATACCCAATATGTATTGTTAATTTATCGTGTCATATAAATAAATATATATACGAAACTATAATATTATCTGACCGAACACTTGAAGCTGACATTACATTCGAACATTAAAGCACAACCAAACACTGTAATCTAAAATTACATTACGTAGCGCACATTAACTTGTAATTCGCTACACCGGGTTTACTGACTGCCGCATTATGCTGCTACTCTACGCACTGATTGGAGTATTCTGACGTAGTAGCTGTTGTCTGGAAGTCCTTGCACATGCACTCTAGTTAATCTCACTAAATTAATGTTCAGTTACGTCCGTCCAAACCTCCCCTATCAGGGAGAATAATAGCCATTTAGGTGATCTGCAGTATGCCACCCAAACAAATACAAACTGTTCTCCCACCTAGAATAACTTATTCTAACGTGGGAGTTCATAATACCTCTTTTAGTAGTGGCAGGGAGTGCATAATACCTATTTTCAGAGCAGTTTACGTGGTAGGAGGACTAGATTCGAGAACCATACAGTGTCGACGGTTCGACAACTATTCATAGTAACAAAAAACAATATCCACATAATTCGTCGAAGATTCCTGCAAAGAAAATACCTATTAATAAACAGCAAAACAAAGTATTAGTTGTAGAAAGTGTTATGTGAAAACAGTAACTGCGAAACTCGTCACACACCACGTCGCGGGTGAAAACAACGATAAAGTTTTTAAAAAATCTAAGTCCTTCCAATATAAACAAGGTGGAGAGGGAAATTGGGTAATTTCTAAAGGTTGTCTGACAGCCTTCTTATAAGCGGATTTAAAACCAGAGGACAGATCTCAGCCGTTGATCTGAAACGCCACTTGTCAAGAGGTTTAGAGCAAAATAATATCCACGATCCATTTTTAAAGTGCCACGTGTCCACTTAAAGCTCTCTCTCTCTCTCTCTCTCTCTCTCTCTCTCTCTCTCTCTCTCTCTCTCTCTACTCCAACCTTTATTTGGTCGTAAATAACATTGTTGCTATCACCAAAGTGAATCTGAGTCTATATTTTTAATTGTCACTTTTACTTTGTCAGACCAAATATAGTAGAATGAACACGGTTTTGCTGCCTTGTACAGATGGGTGATGTCGTATCACTTATTACATCAACTTTCCAGATCTCATAATTTTTTTCTATTTGAAATACTAATTTAGAAGTTAATATACATTTAGAATTACTACTTATAAATAAATTAGGCATATACATATTTGAAATGTCTTCAAATATTTGAAAACATAATATTACAACATATGAATTCGTATCAAACCATTATGTTAAGTGCAAAGCACAAGTAGAAAACCTAGCTGTTGTACATGAAAGCAAACACATAAAACAACATGGGATGTTCCATTAAAATATCCCAAATATGGCAACTATACGTTTCATTTTTTTTTTCAAAATTCACACATGTACGTATTAGTACATTTCCGACTTTTATAGATAAAATACCAGCGCCTATTCACTTTATAAGTACTCTCTTCCATTAGTGTATTTGCGTACGGCAATTTTCTACTTATGGTACATACCGATAAAATGGTTTTTATTCGACCTCAATATATGAACGTCAGTAAGAGCCAAATTTGTGGTTATTTCAAACATCAACAAGTATAATGACAGCTTATTATTATTATTACAAACAAAAATAGAACAACCACATAGTATTACGTATGACGAAACAGGGAGTGTGGGATAGGACACGATGGCCGGAACATAATAGAAATCTAATCCTCTTCTTGTTAAGGGATTTGACGATAACCGAAATCCCACCACGTTAAGTACTACCACACCAGTTGGATATTATCAATAAAGGAGGACTGTCGTGTTATTCTCATTCATTTAAATATTCATTCGGTGCAGATGCTAACAGCAATTGGATTACTCGTGGAGTCGTGGTAGTGGGCGCTCCTTTACATTATTCTCCTTTGATACTAGAGGTACATATAATATTATTAAGTCCCAACCAAACATGAAACAAATCCAAACTCTATTGTTTATTAATCATATTTATTTAATAAATAAATACAGTTACTTATGTAAATGCTTATACAAAATTTGTGTCTCCTAAATTTTTATTTATTTTAAGAGGCTGATTTCACGTTGCTTATTATCCTCGTCACTTTAAAATGTTACATGTTTTCAAAATATATATTCTTTTAATTCTTTTTATATTAAGATATAATATACTATCATATATATTAATCTAGTTTTAACAAAATCCATTACAATTCACGTTACAACACACACCAAACACTGAAATCAGCCATTACATATGTAATCTAACATTACATAACGTAGTGCAAATTCTTTCTAACACACACGTAAAGTACATATTATTATTGTTAATAACGTACATAATGTTACACATATTTTATAATTACAAAACAGGCCTACCGATGATCAGAAACATTCCTAAAGAAATACAGAGAGGTAGGGGCTGAAAAGATCAACGGAATCAGACCCTATAGAACAGTTCTCCCACCTGGAATAAATTATACCTAGGTGGGAGTTCATAATGCCTCTTTTGGTAGAGATAGGGAGTGCATAATGCCACTTTTCAAAGCAGTTTACGTGGTAGGAGGACTACATCCGAGGACCATACCTTGTCGACGCTTTGACAACTATTCGTTGTGAAAAAAAAAATATCCACAAAATTCGTCGAACATTCATGCAAACAAAATGCCTATTAATACACAGCAAAACAATAATAAACAGCAAAAAAAATATTAGTTGGACCAATTACGTACCTTGAAAACAGGCGCTGTGTAAATCATCACACACCACAACGAATCGGGGGGGGGGGGGGGGTTAACAAAAATCAAGGTCCTTCGAAAACAAATAAGGTTGGATAGGGTAATGGAGTAAGTTCTAACTCACACCCTTCTTATAAGGGGATTTAAAACCAGAGGACAGATCTCAACCGTTGATCTGAAACACCACTTGTCGAGGGTTTTCACTCCCAAATTGTTTACCCATTTAATAGGGATTTAGAATAAAATCAAATCCATAAAACTCCATAAAGCCTAAGCTAAAAATCATTGCGTCTATGCAATCCCGATAAATGGTAAATTCAGTAATTAGTTCGCTACTTACAAGTTTGTGTTTGAAGTCTGAATTCTTTTATTTTTGTGAAATTTTATTCAAAGTAGATGAAAATCACAAAATAAAAAAATGGCTTTATATTATATACATTAAATTAATATACCAATAAATGAAATGAAAGAATTAAAGTGGAACGACTGTAGACCAGAAATTCGTTGTTATGTTTATATTTTCTTTTTTCTAATGATATTAAAAATTTGGTAAATTGTCGCAAAATATTTTATTGGAGTTAAAAAAAAAAAAATGGTCTGATCATATATCATGAACCCAATAATAACCCTTAGATAATTGTTGTGTGGCATCACTATATTAGTATATATAATCACTTGATTTAAGGCAGCCGCTTATAAATATTTATCTTTTCATAATAAGGTTATTAAAATAAAAAAAGAAAATATTTATTTACGTAGCGTATTTAACGAACATGATGTACACAATAGTTAATCGTATAAACAATCCATGAACATTTATTCGTTCTAAACTTGTCAAACATTTCATCGTTACTGTCGACACTGTACACACTAGTAAAGTCGTATAATCAATGTCGCCAACAGTAGTTGTAAAACAGGAAAACTAACAACAGTAACAACATCAGAAATATAGTGTGTACAATCGAACCCAAACGTTCTGCTTGCTTGTAGAGCAATTTGAAGGTATCTTAAGCATGCTTCCTTCCTTTCTCCATCCAAAGTAAGAATCAGGGAAGGATTCATAAGACTTTCAGCAGCTTCAGAAAAATGAAGCGAGGCACACTGCATACCTCTCTCCATCAGCAAGTTGGGACCTGCTACCTTCTCATACGACCTCTTTACACAGGAGAACATACGTAACGCTGATCGAACGGCGTCCGGTACGCCTCTGTGAATATCACAAAGACACTACCCTATGCATGCACCCTTTACGTAAAGATGGCCGGTTAGGCAGATGATGATCAGACGATTCAGGGTCTTTCGATCTACAAGTGAGCAATTGTGAACTTATCTAGGCTAGGAAAAGCCTGTAGATGCACACCCAACCTGGGGACTTGATGCAAGCATCTAGTCCTCTCCAAGGAAGAAAGCTCAACTAAATCCATCCCTGCAGAGGTATCATCTGCCTAACATGAGGGAGTTCATAATACCTCTTTTCAGAGCATTAGGGTAAACGCACAACTAATGGATAAGTTCGACGCCATCTGTTACAGTAGCTACAGTATAGGCCAATAACCCTATGACGGAAATATTCACAGCGTGGACTGTTCGTTACCTGGAAAAATAAAACCAAAATGTTACTATACAACCGTAACAATAATCAAAACCACAACGGATGTCTTTATTGAAGAAACTCACATGAGTAGAGGTGATGCCAATGGCTAAGCTCGTACAAACTGTAGACAAAATAAGAAAAATAGAATTCTACGACGCAACACCAGAGGAATCAAGGGAGTTGAGAGTTAATCCTGATCTGATAAACCTCCCATCCTCTTATGGGCGTATGGTCAAAACCCTGATGAGGTCAGCTGATCTAGACCATCAGTTCACATCAACTATATGAAGATGGAAGGTATCCTGACTGCCATTTTATTCAATCGTTTGATTAAATGCGGTCATCAATTAGTTATTGTAACCGTTGGATTAAAGGAGTTCAAACACTCAACCTGATATCGGAGAAGAATTTTTCTTTTAATAAATAAATCACTATTTTAATCAAATCGTTTTCAAAGATATTACAATTGAAATTATAATATCACTATGTTCTTCTGTCCGCGCGTATAAGATAACATGATGGTGTTAAACATGTTTTATAAATTCATATACAAAAAAAAATTTATGTATTGATAGTAATCACGAAAATATATTTTAAATTAATTTTGTATTCGTTTCTTTAAAATTAAAGTGCATTTTTATAATATTTGATTTTATTTATTATTTACAAAAAAAATCGACTTTTGGATCTGATGTTATATTATTTATAACATAATATTCGTACGTACCTTTATTGTTTTCTTAGTTTAAAATATTTGATGGTTGAATTGCAACTTTTTAATGTTAGGTGGAATTGTTGATTTTACAATATTCACATTTTTTTATTTGGCATCATTATATAGATTTATATCCAAATATAGTATATATATAAATGGTATTCATCGGAATTTTAAATATTTGAATTCTTATTATTTGTAACGTATGTATTATATCTGTTATCATATTGTACTTTCCCAGTAAAATCTGTTAAATACTATTTGTATGGTGGCATTGAAAATTAATAATGTGAAGAGGCAAATTG
The DNA here is from genome assembly GCA_036873135.1 of Clarkia xantiana subsp. parviflora. Classification (NCBI taxonomy): domain Eukaryota; kingdom Viridiplantae; phylum Streptophyta; class Magnoliopsida; order Myrtales; family Onagraceae; genus Clarkia; species Clarkia xantiana. The sequence continues at coordinate 6,127,035 of JAPTYO010000015.1, forward strand.
AGGAACATGTAAATGACGGACATATTTTATGTGAAAGAGATGTTTGGCAAAAAAAGAAATGTGAATAATAAGAGTACTAAACAACCATAGTTAAGCATATATATATATTCAAATTATAGGACATTTAAATTTTATATAAAATATGTATATTTAGTCTATCCAAATTTATTTAGTTGGACCAATAATGGTTTGTGGAATAGTGTTCAGTTTTCAAATAGTGGTCTTACATTTATCAGTTACAAAGAAATTGTATGATATTATGTTTTGAGTGTATTTAATTCACGTTACTATCCAACGTACTAACAATTTGGTACCATCAGGGCATTCCGAAAAGTTCCGACTGTGTCAGCATGGCAAGAGTAGTATTTATGACAAACTTGTTAGACAATTCATAAGTATCTGTCTCTGATGCAACGGGACATTACTTTACTGAGAGAATGGATGGGACGTTCACAATCTAATAAATTTTTTATTGTAAAAACTCATAATATTACATAAATATTTTTGTTCTTTAAAATTCACCAACTAAAACCTTATTTTGTATTATAAATAACATATAAATTAAATAAAATTGTAAATGTCAATTGAAATAAAATAACAAGTACAAAGGAAGACGGTAGAAAATATATTACTATATCTTATTTATTTTTTTGCTCAAGTAGTATATGTTAATAAAAAGAAATACAAAAAATTACCAAAAACAAAATAAATAGAAAGGAAAAAAAGGAAGAGAGAGAAGAATGAGGAAGATAAAGAAAAATCGATAACTAAGTAAATACGAGAGAGGGAAGCTCAGTTGCACAAATATCAACGATTGAAACATGTCGTAGGGAATTCAACTGATATTTTTAGTCAATCACATTTAGCCGTTCTCAACTTAAAAAGAGTGTCATCTCAAATTGCTGATACTCGTCTTTTTAACCGCCTAACTTTACTGTATACACTATCTTGTTTGATATCTCACTGTCTTTTCACAATCTCCATTTTGTCTCCTCTTTATCTCTCCTCCCTTTAGCCTTTTTTTTTGTAGATATATATATATATATATATTCATCCCCAGTTGTTTCTTTACTACTAATAATTAATACAACTATATATTAACGTAGACAAAATCATTACTTAGAGAGTAGACACTAGAGACGACAAATTATGATGGTTATATAAATTTAATTTAACTTTTGCATATATATGATATAAAATTGAGATGTGAGCCTATTTTTCTTACTAGGTCATGCTAGATCAGATGTAATGCGAATTTGAACGTCAAATTGGTAGTTCGCATGCCAATCTGCGCAGAAAAAAATGGTGGCCCTGGTTAAAGCTCTAAACTATAGTGAACACGAAACATAATAAAAAAAACCTAACAATTCTTAATTTGAATGTGTACTCAATTTGGAGTTACGATAGTTTGGAAAATAAACAATTCTGTCGACTTAATTAATATTATGTTTATTAGTCAGTACTTATTTAATACTACAAAACACAAAACAAACATTATTATATGTACCCATTTGTATATATATACTTATTAAAGATGCCGTTTGTTTTTAATATATGTATATATATATGCTTCCGCTTTAAAACACTGTCGCTCTCGAATTGCTGACACACGTCTAGTCAACCGCTTAGCATATCCCGTCTCTGTTCATGAGTCACACACTGATCTTTCCACCATATATATCTCCTCCCCCTATATTTTTGTTTGTAAATAAACTAACATTACATATAGTTTTTAATTATAATAATAGTGACTATATATAATAAAAAAACTAAATATCATTATGTCGCATACTAATTAAATATATCTACACCTCAAAATTGTTCCAAAATTCAACAGTTTATGATGTTATTTTTTACAAGTAAAAAAAGTCAATTTACTAGCTCAATCTAGATCATGTGTTTTCCAAATTGTAAATCATTTTGGCAGTAGGAAAAAAAACAACGGCCCTGGTGAAAGCTAAATATAGGTGAACACGAAATACATTTAACAAAACCTACAAAATTTAAATTAGATTGTGTAATTAAGACACAGACTTCTACTATGGTTTGATAGTCAAAGCCATTTTGAGTATGTGAATAGTGCATTTTGGGTATCAGATGCACTATGGTGCTGATACTCATATTTGGTTATAAGGATTTTCTATCCAATTATATTATGTCTATTATGAATTAAGTGACTTAGAACTTAATAATTTAAACATAATTATTTATGAAAATGATACTATTAGTTTATATAAATAAAGATCCATAATTCAAGGTCAATATTGACTAGATTTCAATATTTTATTTTTGTATACAAATTAAAAGTATATATATATATATATTACTTAAAAACCATAAAATATGACCTTTTTTAGAATATGGCCGTTGTGATATTTTATCTAAATAGTATTTTATTTTCCTATATTTGGTGAATTTTTTCGGAATTATTAGATTTTATTTAAATAACAATTAAAAAAACAAACAAATCATACAAAAGTATTGTGCTAGTACGGAAGAACACAGCTCAAATGTGCTTGTATGAGGGAAAGATTTTCAATTTTGCACCCATGTGCCTGGTGGGATCCTCCAAACATTGAACATTGTAATTTTGGCTTTATACCCTATATATATGATTCCTAAATATGGGTCTGACATTTTGGGAAAAGAAAAAATGGCTTTCAACAAAGTTGCCCATATTGGGCACATTTTACAAAAAAATAAATAAATAAATAAATAAATAAAAGCAATTTTGGCTTTTGACTATCAATATTAGCTACCATAGTAGAAAGCTACAAACATATTTTGAATAATATGTACGACTCTTTAATACCTAAATGTTATCGTTTCTATTGAATAATATACGCAATAGCTTAAAATAATGTTGTCTGAAAATCAAATCGAATTGCTGAAATAAGTCTAGTCAATACGCGTAGCATTTATTTTCTATGTTGTATCTGCTCATGAACCCCACACTGATCTTTTCACCATCTCCATCTTCTGTCTCCTATTTACCTGTCCTCCGTCTATTTTTATTTTTTTAGATGTAATCATGTAAATACATGCGTGGCAAAAAATAAGTCATGTAAATTCATAGCCAGTTAACGTGCCAAAAAAATAAAAATAAATTAATCATAAATCCATACCCAGTTTTTTATTAACTATATACACCAATTAATACAATTTAATATTAACTTATAAAAAATTGTTCAAATATACCTTAACTCCAATTAAGGTATTATACATGTATCCCAATTTTTGTTTTGGCCAAAAGGTTTCATTTTGTTTTAAGAACGCACAAATTCAATCCCAATTAGCTAATTGGGAAATGTATCATACTTAGCTAATTGGGATAGATGTATATTATCTTAATTGAGATACAATTTTAGTTGTTAATTATGGTATTTCTTTTTTTGTACGAAAAAAATACATGTATAATATGTTCATTTATACAATACTAATTATATGTATTAACAGTATTCAAAAGTGGTTACATTTCTTTAGTAAGGTACATAACAATGTCACATTCTTCATATTCATTCTAATTGGTTTTGGGTGTTTTACCCACACGTTCAAATGAGACTTAACTCCAATTAAGGTATCATACGTGTATCCCAATTAGGTATATAATTTAAGAACAAAACTTTTGTTGATTTAATGAGCATATCATATTTAGTACTTGAAAACATTTGTACACACGTACAACATTGCTACACTCATACAAAAGCAGTTGATGGAACGTCCCATTTTATTCCCATATATAATAAACACATATCCGTTCGTTTACTAGTGTCTTATAGAGATCAAACCGACGGCTTTCAATCATTTAACAGGACCTACTTCCCTCCGTAATAAAAACCTCCTGCTCTGCGAAGCCCCTACTGCCGGAATACAAGATTCTCTCTGTCGTCTTCCATATCCGTTCAAGTTCCAGTTTGCTCCTATATATCGTTGCGCCTTCCGACAATAAATATCAATCTGAGGTAGGTACGCTGTTTAATTTCTGACAACAGAAAAATTTTTTTCATCTTTTTTTACCTGTTGTGGATCACGGTGGAACTCCGGTACGGATCTTGACGGCAATCCTAGCTCCTTTGCTCCACGCAATCCTGCAAGAGGGGATAGACCGGGCGGTGACCCAGAATCCCTCTCCGATGCTTAAATGAGTACTTCGTCTGACTGGCAAGTAACAGATATCAAAGTATATTCAACTCAACGTAAGTGATCTGAGGTGACCTCCTGCCCTTTTATAGGAAAAGAGGTGCCTCAGGTACCTGGCGAACCGTTAGGGGTGGTTAGCCCGTATCCCGCTTATCTCGTACGCGATCTCGCGTATCTTAGCCATGCCCCGCGTATCTCGGCCACGATCCGTGTATCTTAACCACGTTCCGTATATCTCGGCCACGCCCCGCATATCTTGGCTTTATCCTCTGATAACGAGTTCCGACTCCCGTCGGGGACTCCAGAGTTATCTCGTTGTGTCACCGCTCGGGGCCCCTCGTCATCGTGACAGGGCCAATCATTCTCAGGGATTCATCATCGGGGCCTACTTAAAGGCTTCTCATCGGGGAGCTTCCAGCTCCACTATCGGGACCGACTCTGTCGGGACCTTGCTTCGTCGGGACTCCCTTCATCGGGACCCTTCTCCTATGTTATCTTGACCCTTACTCTGGGCCTGGTGGGCCTGTTTGCCGTTTCTTCGCCGTTAAAGGGCCTGACGGCTATAATCGGACCCATCATTTGCCCCCAAGACATGAGGGACTTTTAGTTCGTCGTGTCTTCCAGCTCCCGATTTTCTAATGCTAGAGTCGGGGATCTGTTCCTTGGTTCAGTTACTAAATGTTATCAGTCTTCTCCTCCACGTTTCCTCAGGGTTTTGTAGATAACTGCTATATCCCAAAGGTCTCTTCGGTTCTCTAGTGCATTAAATGCAGCAGATAATGGAGTGACGTTTTCGACACACGTGCCTGATTTTTCGCGCCTGTCCTTTTCTGAAAAGTGCTTTTCAGGCCGTTTCATCATTACGCCCGTTGTCCTTCTGCACGTTTCATCTCAACGGTCCAGATTAAGACTCTTCGACTTCGACGACTCGGATCGAAGTGTCCTTTCAATCGTCTTCTTCGACTATAAAACCCTAGCCACAGTCACAATTTAACTTTTACCGTCTTCGAATTCTCAAAAGCTCTCTGCGATTCCTCTGCAATTCCAAGCTCTGTGATTTCGAAGATCTTTGGAGTTTTTCCGATCATCTTTCCGGCGGCCTCTCGTTCATCTCCTTCAACCTCTACTTCATTATGTCTGGTAAGGAAACACTCTCCGTTGCTTGTTCGTCTTTTTCTTTCTAATTTTTCCCAGAGTCCCACTGTATTTTCTTGCCCTGGTTGCTTTTCAGACAGCGGTTCCAGCTCCGAGGGGAGAAAACCTTTTAAATTTGACTATGCTCCAAATGAGATTTCCACCACTGCTTATGATGCAGCTCTCCGAGAGGGCTGCATCACCATCACCTGGGAACCTCGTTTCCCGTATCCTCGACATCGTCCCTCGAGTGACCCTGAGGTTACTCGTCCCCAGAAAGGGGAGGTATTTGTCTCTACGGGACAAATATCAGCGGGGATCAGGTTCCCCTTTTGTGGTAACCTGGTTGAGCTGTGCCAACACTATCAAACACACCCCACTACCTTCTCTCCTCATGCCATCCGCATCTGGAACGCCTTTCAAGTCCTCTGTCTCCGACAGAAGTGGGTCTACAGCCTTCAACTTTTCCGGACCTTCTATGGGTTGAAGTGCAACGAGGCGGGGGTTTGCGCCTTCTACCCTCGGATGCCCAAGTGGAGTAAGCAGCAGCTTGCCCGGCACGGTTGGACCAGTGACACCTGGAAGGTGGTCAAGGGTCGGGGACTCTTGATCGATACGGGGTCCGACAACAGTAGCTGGAAGAAGAGCTACTTCTTCATCCGACATTCTTCCATTCCTTGGCCTCGGTGGGAGGTGGCAGCAGACCCTCCGCCTGCTTTCCACTCTTATGCTGATGAGGATTTCGAGACCCTCCAATTGATCCAGCTTTATCGTTGGGGGGATTCTTACACTCCTCTCAATGCTAACTCTTTGGTGGAGCGGGACCTGGTGCACGCCGGGGTCCGACTCCTCAGTATTGTCTCTGGGGGGCAGCTCTTCGACGGCCCTTCTAGCGTGGTCCCTTGGGTAAATTTCTAACTTTTCTTCGTTTATTGTTTGCAGCCAAGAAGGTATCTGTGCTGACCGATCTATTCCTTAAGCAGGGGGAGACCGATGCTGTCCGCCCCTCGCGGAAGAGGAAGTCTGCTAAGAAGGCTGCTGCCAGGTCGGGGTCTCCTTCAGCGGAGCAGCCCAAGCGGCCACGGGTGGATCTGGACCAACTCTTTGAGGTCCAGAATGCTGAAGAAGGTAAACAACTCCGACTTGCTATTAAATCGTATAAAAGGATGGTCCCGTCGGACTTGATTTCCTCGACCAAGAAAGGCCGTATTGCTGATGTCAAAAGGATCCTTCGAGGCGAAACTCCCCGAGTCTTGAAGGCAGGCTACTATCACTACCGCGGGAAGGATCAATACGTCTCCCGACGTATCATTTGGTGTAAGAATCCCGATGAACTTCCTGACTACCTATCTGAAGCTCTTCATCCTCCAGGTGCAGGTCGCTCGGGAGCTTCCTCGGGTGCTGCAGCTTCCACAGATGCACCGCCTTCAGCGGGGGTGCCTTCCTCAGCTGGAGAGAAGGCACCATCTGGTGAACAGTTTTGCCAGGTGGAGACTCTGGACTCCTCCGAGGAGACCGGCGGGGTTGACCCCCCTCAGCAGCGTCGGAAGGCGGGGCAATCCCCTTTGAAACCAACCCCTCAGGGGCCGCCTTCCTCGTCTTCTCCGCAGCAGCGGGAGCTCTCACCTATCCACGACTTCTCTCCCTCCCCTGTCCGGACCGAGACGGAGATGTGCCCTTCTCTTCCTCGTCCCATCTCTCCCCTTGCTCTTGATGGGGACTTCTACAGGCCCTTCAACTCTTCACAGGCCGATGCCCCCTGGGCTCCTATCCAGACGCTTCAGGGAGTCCCGCTCACACAAGGGGAACAGGACCAAGAACTGGCCCTGCATCTGCTGGCGGGTTCCATCCTGCCCTCTATGCGACATCCGATTCACCTCAATCAGACGCATATGCAGCGGGACGTCAGGGGTATGGCTGTGCGCCGCATCGAGGTGAGACTTTGCTTCTTTCTTGTTGATCGATAAATCGGGTCTTTTGTCCTTCTAATACTATTTTCCTTTTGATTGCAGGAGCTTGGGGATTACAACCGCCTCATCGGGTATGTCATTGCCTACGATGATGCCCAGGAGCGGGACCGAGGAGTCCGTGAGCAGCTTCAGGCGGATCTCAAGGCCTCCCAGTCTTCGCGGGGGAAGCTGGCCAAAGAGCTGGCTGTCCTCAATGAGAAGATTCGGGGCCTTCAACAGCAGATCGCAGACTTCGAGGGGCTCTTGAGGCAAGAGCGGCAAGAGCGGGGGCAGTCGTGGATCGGCTGACCCAGGAGAAGAAGGCCGCCGAGGACCAGCTGGTCCTCGAGAAGAAGGCTCTGGAGGAGCTGATCGCGGGGTTCCCGGCACGGCTGGCCGAAGCGGAGGCCAAGGGTCGGGAGGACTATCGAAGGTCGGAGGGCTTCCAGGCTGACGCCATGAAGTTCTTTGGCGCGGAGGTGGAGAACACTCTCTTCAACGTCGTTGAGGAGCTCCACCTGGAGTACGGGGATGCCATAAACTTCGACAAGTCTTCTTCCCTCGCTCCCTTTGCGAAGAAGTATTTTGCTCTTTCCGAGGAGAGTGATGGGGGGAGTACCCCCATAATTGTCGAAGACGCCTCTGAGCTTCCAAGTGCGGACGCCCCGACAGCCAATCCTCCCGAAGTCAATCCTGTGGACCCCTCTGCTGCTGCTGATAAGGACCAAGCTTGAATGCTTTTATCTTTCAGAGTCCTTGTATTTTCTTCTCTTGTGTCGTCGTCGGGCCTTCGAGCCCTTTATCAATATTAGACTCCTTTCATCCCGATCTCTTGTTGTCTTTCGTCTTTCCCGACTATTTAACAACTCGCACCACTTAAGGCGACTTAGCATCGAGTGCATCACTTAAGACGACTTAGTTCTTTAGCAGCCGAAACTTCGATACTTACGAATTTCTCATACGTCCTTCCTGACGATTTAATAACTTGCACCACTTAAGGCGACTTAATCCCACGCATCCCTTAAGACGACTTTTGAATACTTAGAATAAATCTAAGTATTGTGCACCACTTAAGGCGACTTTCATCGTGCACCACTGAAGGCGACTTTCGGATACTTAGAATAAATCTAAGTATTGTGCACCACTTAAGGCGGCTTTCGGATACTTAGAATAAATCGAAGTATTGTGCACCACTTAAGGCGGCTTTCATCGTGCACCACTGAAGGCGACTTTCATCGTGCACCACTGAAGGCGACTTTCATCGTGCACCACTGAAGGCGACTTTCATCGTGCACCACTGAAGGCGACTTTCATCGTGCACCACTGAAGGCGACTTTCATCGTGCACCACTGAAGGCGACTTTTATCGTGCACCACTGAAGGCGACTTTCATCGTGCACCACTGAAGGCGACTTTCATCGTGCACCACTGAAGGTGACTTTCATCGTGCACCACTGAAGGCGACTTTTACACTTAGCATAAATCTAAGGACAAATCTTATTTGGAAGCGACCTCTTTATTAATTGGCATAAGATAAGCTTACATCGAATTAAACGATAAACAGCATACACCACTTAAGGCGATTTTACATCGGGCACCACTTAAGGCGACTTTATCCGGCACCACTTAAGGCGACTTTCTCGGGCACCACTTAAGGCGACTTTCTTCAAGCATGATGTTTCTTCAAGTGTTCGCCACTGAAAGAATGCTTTAACGGTCTGCCATCGAGGTCTTCCAACTTGTATGCGTTCGGAGCTGGCATCCCCACGATCTTATAAGGTCCTTCCCATTTTGGTGACATCTTGTTGATTCGATCCAAAAGGGTGAACTCGTTGCGACGCCAAACCAGCTCCCCGACGAAGAACTGTCGGGACTTCACTCGCCGATTATAGTACCTGGCCGTCGCTAAGCGCATTCGTGCTTGGACTTCATCGGCTTCCCGCCTTTTCTCTTCAAGTAGGTCCAAGTCCAGACGTCTCACTTCATCGTTCGTTAGGGGCTCGTAATATCTCATCCGATGGGATGCCACAGCTACCTCCACAGGAGCGACAGCTTCCGTGCCATAAACAAGGCCAAACGGAGTCTCTCCTGTTGAACGTTTGGGTGTCGTTCTAACAGCCCAAAGTACATTTTCCAGTTCGTTCAGCCATTTGCCCTTCAAGGCATAGACCCTCTTCTTCAGGCCATCCATCACGATTTTGTTGGCTGACTCCACCTGGCCATTAGTCTGAGCATGGCGTACGGAGGCGGTCCGATGCTCGACGTTCAGTTCTTCCAGATACTCCCTCACCTGAGAGCCGTTAAACGGTGGGCCATTGTCGCTGATCACCACCTTAGGAATCCCGTATCTGGACACGATGTGGGTTTGGAGGAATTTGACGATCTGGTTCCCCGTTGTTCTGGCCAATGCCTTCGCCTCTATCCATTTCGAAAAATAATCGATAGCTACAAGTAAATACTTACATTGTCCTTGTGCTTGTGGAAGAGGTCCCACCAAGTCGATGCCCCACTGCGCGAAGGGCCAAGCGCTCTTGATGGATGTCAGGTTAGCAGCCGGAGCCACAATACTCGGGGCGTACCTCTGGCACGCGTCGCATGATCGGACCAACGCCGTTGCTTCTTTGTTCATCGTGGGCCAATAGTAGCCTAAGTTCAACACCTTCCTCAAAATGGATCGGGCCCCTTCGTGACAAGCCGCGATCCCCTCATGCATTTCCTTCAGGATTCGGTTGGTGTCGGGTTCTGCTACACACTTCAGGTACGGAGTCGAGAACCAGCCCTTCTTGTACAGCTGATTGTCCAGCATCACATAATTAGACGCGATCCGACATATCCTGTCTGCTGCTATCTTATCCTCGGGGACTGCCCCCATAGTCAGATACGCGACTATCGGAGTCATCCAAGTGGGCTCCTCCTCCGATTTTGCTTCAACGGTGCACACCTGCGTGGGGTCGATGTTTGACAAGATCACCTTCTCCAGGAAGTGCACCTTCCGATTTTCTTCTAAGGGTGCCCCCAGGGCAAATTTGCTCAAGGCGTCTGCCTCTACGTTCTCCTCCCTCGGAATAGCCTCGATATCGAAGCTTTTGAAGCTCTCTCTCAGGGTTTGTACCTCTCGCAGATACTTCTTCATTATCGGGCTCCTTGCTTCGTATCGCCCTTGAACCTGGTTCACGATTAATGCCGCGTCGCACTTCACTCTCAAGTGATCGATTCCAGTGCCTTTAGCGATTTTTAGGCCCGTGATAAGAGCTTCATACTCCGCTTCATTGTTCGTGGCCTTGAATGTTAAAGCCAAGGCGTATCGGAGAGGTTCACCTTCACCTGGTGGTATCAATAAAAAACCCGCTCCTGACCCGTCTGAACTTGCGGAGCCGTCCGTGTACATTTCCCAGGTATTTTCTTTGTTTGGCTGTTCTGATTGCTCTGCCCTCTCTGGTTGTTCTTCTATCGGGACCTCCATGGTTGCCCCCTCTACAGGGCCCGTTTCTTCTAGATCGGGGGCTGTAGATTCTGCTATAAAGTCCGCCAATGCCTGGCCCTTGATTGCCGTTCTTGGAGCAAAGTGTATTCGAAACTCACTGAGCTCTACTGCCCATTTCACCAATCTCCCCGATGCATCCGGTCGGTTCAAAAAATGCTTCAAAGGCTGGTTCGTTAGCACAGTGATCTCGTGTGCGTGGAAATATGGCCTTAGCTTCCGAGCAGTAATTATCAACGCAAAGAGGTACTTCTCAACGGCGGGATAGTTCAATTCAGATTTGGCAAATGCCTTGCTTACATAATAGACGGGGACTTGATTACCCTCGACAACCTTTACTAACACAGAGCTAATGGCAAATTCAGAAACAGCCAAATAAAGGAAGAGCGGCTCGCCTGGAACCGGTTTCGCCAGCGGCGGGAGTGTGCGAAGATGCTGCTTGAGTGCTTGGAACGCCTCTTCACATTTGGCGGTCCATTCGAATTTTTTGTTGGCCCTCAAGACTTCAAAAAACGGCATTGATCGGTCGCTGGCTTTGGACAAGAAGCGGTTCATTGCAGCTAGTCGGCCATTCAGTACTTGCACCTCCCGATGGTTTATCGGAGACTGCATCTCCTCGATTGCCCTCAGCTTCTCAGGGTTCACTTCAATTCCTCTTTGGCTCACCATGAAGCCCAAAAACTTCCCTGAGTGGACTCCGAAGGCGCATTTCGTCGGGTTCAAGCGAACTTGATGAAGCCTCATCCGCTCAAACGCCATGGTGAGGTTGTGCACGTGATCCTCGGCTTGTCGGGACTTCACCAGCATATCATCCACGTAAGCTTCCATGGTTTCTCCTAGCATATCCCCAAACAGCTTGTTCACCATCCGCTGGTAGGTTGCTCCGGCATTGATCAACCCGAAAGGCATGACATCGTAGTGATAGATGTCGCTGTCTGCATAGAACGCAGTGTGGGGGGCGTCTTCCTTGGCCATCTTGATCTGGTTGTAGCCCGAATACGCATCCATGAAACTCAGCAGCTCATGTCCTGATGTGGCATCCACCAGCTGGTCAATCCTCGGGAGCGGATAGCAATCCTTTGGACAAGCCTTGTTCAAGTCGCGGAAGTCCACGCACATTCGCCACTTCCCGTTAGTCTTCTTCACCAGCACTGGGTTGGCGACCCAAGTCTGGAATCGGAGCTCCTTAATGAAACCAGCATCGAGCAACCTGCCCACTTCTTGCTGGATCGCGATCTTCTTATTCGTGCCCATCGGACGCCTTTTCTGTGTGATAGGCTTGATCGCGGGATCTATCTTCAGCTCGTGCACGATCACGTCGGGGCTGATTCCTGGCATATCGCTGGGGGACCAGGCAAACAGCTCTTTGAACTCTTTCAGCAACTCCACCAATTTTTGGGCTGTCTCTTCAGTTAGAGCAGACCCGATTTTCACCTTCCTCTGGGGTCCGTCGATCTCGACTTCTTTCAGATCTTCTACGGGGGCGGGACGCCCAAACTCTTCTCTGGGATCTGTGTCTGTCTGGAGGACAGTCATGGCCTCTCGCCTCCTCCTTCGGGTGGCATTAACATAGCATTTTCGGGAAGCCACCTGGTCGCCCTTGACCTCTCCGACCCCGTGGTCAGTCGGGAACTTCATCTTCTGGTGCACAGTCGAGGCAACCGCCATCAGGGGATTGATGGTGGTTCTCCCGATAATTGCATTGTAGGTCCCCGCGGAATCAACCACGACAAACTCCACGTTCCTCCTTTCTGATTTCCACCCGCTACCAAACTCCACTGGTAAGGTGATCACTCCTAGCGGGTAGGAGGTTGAGCCAGAGAACCCGACCATCAGGAAGTTTGCCTCCTTAAGATCTTTCTTCGTTTTCCCCATGGCTTCCAGCGCGTCCATGAATAGAATGTCGGAGGAGCTCCCTCCGTCTATTAGGATTCTCTTCATCTCAAACCCATCCACATCCAGGGTAACCACCAGGGCATCGTCGTGCGGGGTCTCCACGCCTATGAGGTCTTCAGACGAGAAGGAGATTACCATCTCTTCTTTCAAGGTCCAAGATCGAGACCTCTTACCCAGCACCACCGCTGTAGGGATCCTAGAGGCGTAAACCTCTCGAGCGGATGAGGTATCTCCTCCAGCAGCAAATCCTCCATGAATCACGTTGATGACTCGTCTTTCTTTGCGAACACCGGATGACTCTGGATCAGTTCTCTTCTTCTTCGGGGACCGATCGCGGGATCGGGAACGGGACCGCGATCGGGACCGAGAGTGGGACCTGTATCGTTTGTCCCCGACGAACTCCTTGAGCTTTCCCTTCTGGATTAGCTTTTCAATCTCCTTCTTCAGCTCCCGACAGTGATTGGTGTCGTGGCCATTTGCGCGGTGAAACCGACAATAGCGATCTGTGCGGGACCCCAGGAATTCTCCATCTTTCTTCGGGGGGTACCTGGAGATACCTTGTCGTTCCATGACTGTCAGCACTTCCGCCATGGAGCAGTTGAGAGGAATGTCGAGATCTTCCCGCTTATCCTTCCTTGAAGAAAGTCCGTCGTCCCTCCGATCCGGACGACCTCGATTCTTGCTACTGTCGGGTTTACCCTTTGACTTACGATCGTCGAAAGGTTTACTCGACTGCTTCCCTTTGTTCGACTTCGGGGGCTCCAGTTCTCCCGCGGCTATCTTTGACTCCTGGACATCGATCTGCCGCTTCACCCTCTTCTGTAGTGCCTCCATGTTCCACACAGCTTTCTCAGCCACGCTGTGCATCAAGTCGGAGCCATAGGGGGCTGTCAGGTTCCGAATGAAGGTGCGGATGGTTTCACCCTCCGAGATTTCTTCGTCTATCTCTGCTACGCTGGCTGTGTACCGCTGGTAATAGTGTGCCAGCGACTCGTCGGGCCTCTGCACCACCTGGGTTAGGGACCTCACGCTCTTCAACAAACGTCTGCGACCCTGGTATTGTCGAATGAAGCGGTCGTGCATATCCGCCCAACAGGTAATGCAGCCTGGGGGCAGGCTAAAGAACCAGGTCAAGGCTCTTTCTCCAAGGGTGTTTGGGAATAGTGTACACACTATATCTTCATTCGGGGCTCTACCCAGACATGCCATAAGATGCTTCTGGACATGACGGACTGGATCTCCTTCGCCATCATATTCCTTAATCTCGGGGATACCCAGCCCAGGCGGGGCGAGGGTGTCTATTAGTCGGGGAACGAAGGGATGAGTGGATCGATCCCTCAGCTCCGACACCAGCGGCTTCTGTTCTCCCATACAGATGTTCACGATCTTTACCACCTGGTCGGGAGTAATGGGACCATTCAGGGGAATGGTCCTGTGCTGTACTGGTCCTGGCCCATCAACCACGAACCTTTCCGGCTGACCAGTTGCCCTACCTCTGTCCTGGCCTCGGGGCGGGGCTTCCTGCGCATTCTGACCCTCTGTTGGTAGGGTTGCTTCCTCCAGCGGGGGCATCTCCTCCTGCCTCCTGGCAGCCTCCCTTCGGTCCAAGAGAGCCTCTACAGCCGCCAGAAACATGGGCATGGCCTCGGCCACGGCCCTCGTCAAATCTGCAGCTGGGGGAGCCTCCTGCCCCCTGTTATCCTGGTGTTGAGGGGCAACGTCTTCGGGATGCGATCCGTTGTGTCCTCCTGTCTGGGAGAGCTCATCCGGGGGATGGTTCTGGTTTTCTCCTTGTTCCGGTACTGAATTCAGGTTCGTTGCAGCGGGGTGACGGGAACCACCGGATTGTCCTCTTTTGTTCTTGCCAGCCGCCATCGATCGAGTAGAAGGCATATCAGCTTTTTGTTTGCTTCCCACAGACGGCGCCAATGTTGGATCACGGTGGAACTCCGGTACGGATCTTGACGGCAATCCTAGCTCCTTTGCTCCACGCAATCCTGCAAGAGGGGATAGACCGGGCGGTGACCCAGAATCCTTCTCCGATGCTTAAATGAGTACTTCGTCTGACTGGCAAGTAACAGATATCAAAGTATATTCAACTCAACGTAAGTGATCTGAGGTGACCTCCTGCCCTTTTATAGGCAAAGAGGTGCCTCAGGTACCTGGCGAACCGTTAGGGGTGGTTAGCCCGTATCCCGCTTATCTCGTACGTGATCTCGCGTATCTTAGCCATGCCCCGCGTATCTCGGCCACGATCCGTGTATCTTAACCACGTTCCGTATATCTCGGCCACGCCCCGCATATCTTGGCTTTATCCTCTGATAACGAGTCCCGACTCCCGTCGGGGACTCCAGAGTTATCTCGTTGTGTCACCGCTCGGGGCCCCTCGTCATCGTGACAGGGCCAATCATTCTCAGGGATTCATCATCGGGGCCTACTTAAAGGCTTCTCATCGGGGAGCTTCCAGCTCCACTATCGGGACCGACTCTATCGGGACCTTGCTTCGTCGGGACTCCCTTCATCGGGACCCTTCTCCTAGGTTATCTTGACCCTTACTCTGGGCCTGGTGGGCCTGTTTGTCGTTTCTTCGCCGTTAAAGGGCCTAACGGCTATAATCGGACCCATCAATGTGTATACATTGTTTTAGTCACTTTTTCTACCACCTTCAGTTTCAACCCATATAATTATAACGTTTCCAAATTACACTTAGGTTGAACATGTTAGAATACTGAAAATGTCTGGTTATGTAGGGTTCCTCGTTTTATTTATTTTTTTCCTCTGTATATATATATGTATATAATTTTTTTTTGCAGAAATCCATTTGAACAATGAAACCCAATATATTTAACTATTTACCTGATGAACTACTGACGCTAATCATAATGGATGAAAGTGTGGCCTCGCTAACAGATTTTTTCAACCTTAAGCTATGGTACGTAAAGTTCTCTACAATTATGATCTTCCTATTATTTTTGCAATATGTAACTAACGTGGAACTTATATCCAGATGCAAAAGGTTTAAAAGTGTTGAGAACATCCCCACACGTACAAATCCATAAAACTACTGCCTTTTGCTTACTTAGAGGGGTGCAAGTATACCAACTTTATAAAAACTTGCGCTCAGCACGAGAACCCCCAAGCACTTTACTGGCAAGGAGTAACCAACTATTTCGTAGCAAATGATTTTGTAATCGGAAACCCAACTGAAGGCTGCAGCAGTTGATGGAAAGCTGACGACGAAATATGCTCTAGCAATGGCGTTTTTGTTCGGTGAAATTAACAATGAAAAAGAGATTGACTCAGCGTACGATAATTTGAGGATGGTTTGTGCAGCCGGAAAGGAGCCTGAATGTCGACAGTGTATGCACACTGTTCTTTACTACTGCTGGCCTGAAGATTTCGACAAAAAGCATTTACAAAGATGTGATGCACGATGCAGGCACAACCACTTGAAGAGTAAAATTGCATGGGGGGTGAGTATAACGGATGGGAATATTTTGATTGCTTGGGTTGTCGATGTGATGCTGAGGTTGATAACTTTGTGGATGAATTCGGTTGGATGCGATTTCCATTCGATCCTTAAAAACAAATTTAAGTTATGCTGTGATTTTTGTTCAATTTTAAAAGAAAAAAACATGTGTTGCTCAAGTACACATTATATTATGTATTTTTCTATATAATATAGTTATAAAATATATGTGGGTCACATATATAATATCTGTTTCAAGCAGTGTTATCAGAACCGGAGCGGACACTGAACCAAATAGGGCTCCGGTTCCCGGTTCGCCCGGTCCGACTCTGTCAGACGACAAAGGCTAAAATAATAGCAGCATATTACCAAACTCCAAAAAACAAGAATATTTCATGGCCCAAAAAAAAGAACAACACTATAAGAGCCCAAGTCCACAATTTTTTCCACATGTCACATGCTAACTGGAAATCATGAAACACATCAGCTGCCACGTGTTGCAGCTGAGGTAGACAACAATTTCTCCTTGTTTGAGTAGAATCTACTATATTGTAACATGAAGTACTATTTTTTAGTTTGCAACAAGACTTATGACGTCATTTTTACAAATTTGTATCAGATATAGAGTATTGTGTATTAACGTTTAATCGTTTATAATATAGTTTAAATGGTATCGTCTTTCAGTAAACATGAATTCTAATTTTAACCGTTTAAAACTAATATTGATAATACTGAAGAAGTGTATGGGGAAATTATTGCACATGAATGGTATTCTCCCCTTTCACCATTCAGGACATAACATGTGTCATTTCAACCTTATCTCTATCCGAGTCTTTAACAGTTGTCAGTTTATTAGTGGTGGTAGTCACACCAGGTAGAGACACATGTTACGGCCGAGGTAGACAATAATTTATCGTATGGGGAACCGGTAGGGGTGAGTGACTTTTTCTTTCTTTTGCGGGAATTCATGATGGCGGTTTTTGTGTTGGGAATAAACAAGAATTCAGCGGTTCGTGTTTTGGGTTGCTTTAATCCAACGGTGTAAGCTAATACCGCTTTCTGCAACCTTCCACCTGTCTAGTTATGAAGTGACGTTTGAGATCAACGGTGCGGATATCGCAAGGGTTTTCTTTTCGCTCTACGGGTAGGTTTTCCTCATGTTTTCGCTCAATACAATCATGCTTCCCCTTTTATGGCTTCTATCTAGGTTTTGTAGAAGAATGGCCAGCGACAACACCTTCAACTCTTCTCTGTTGTGTTATCCTGTAAGTTTTAACGACATCATATCCGATGTCTTTTTTCCGGTACTCTTTGTGAGATAACATTTTGTTTTTATGTCCAAGTGACGACGATTCGTTTGAGGTCTCGGAGTTTAGAACCATTGGTTCGTCCACCCGAGTCTAGTATCGTTGATGCTGTCGAAGAGTGACATTATTGTAAGTCTTGTCAAATAGCTCTGAAAAGTGGCATTATGTACTCCCGACCCTAATTAAAAGTGGGATTATGCACTCCCGTAAGGGAGTGTGGCTGGTCACCACATTCGTATAGGTCCATGTCTCACCTTGTGGGACGACCTACACCTTTTGGCTCCAAACTTCTGTTACATTTCTGCATCCCTCTGTGTCTTCTCTGGCTTGACTCCTTTTGGCCGCTACTCAGAAAAATTATTCATTGTCTCGGTCCTAGCACGTGGCTGCCAGGTCGTTGTCCTCACCCAATAACATACTGAAACGTGGTTCACCCTTTTATTAAAAGCTGACTCTCTCATTCCTCTCACCACGTCTCACTTTGTTAATGGGTGAAGGTCCAACACTTGGCAGCCACGTGCTAGGACCGAGCCACTTAATAATTTGTCCATAACTCACAACCCTCAAGTTGGTTCTGCCATTACCATAACTGTTTCTGAATGTTGCATGACATGTAATTTTCGTTCCCAGTAATAAAATGTTACTATTGTGTGGTTATTTTTTTAGCCGTTTCAGTTGATGTACAATGTTTGAATCAATGTTTGTTCAAGTTGTTAGTGATGTCCCCATTAACTTAACAGGGCCGCCCAATGAGAATATAATACACCGTTGCAACTTTAATTCCGGACCTTTTTATAGGAACTTTTAATCAAAACGTTATATTGGCAATTAAACGTACAATTATGTTTACATATGAACTTTTGAATTTTTTTTTTATTTAAACAATCTCAAACCAAAGCCAAACACAACTTCCCCATATAAGGCCTTTTAAAAGCGTGAGACTAAAACCAATGATTTCGTGGCCTTACACTTGGGCCGGCCCTGTAACTTAAAAAACGATTGAATATTTACTTGGACGATGAATACAAAATAAATAAATACACCAAAAGGACCGACAGAGCCTGTAGTAGCAGTGTCGTCAAATGGGTGTACCTTTTGCAGAACTTATGGTTGTCAATTACACATACCACAATTGAATATGATGTTACGTAACCTTCACGTTCTTGTTTGTCCAGGTAACAACCAATTTATGGTCGCTAAGAGTGTAGAACCAAGGCTCCTTGACCACCGACCACTGTATCAATTAGCGTTGATGGCAGCGAAGAGACACATTTCTGATATGTTTTGTTAAACACCATGAAAAGAGGCATTATGAACTCCCTACCACTATTAAAAGAAACGTTATGGACCCCATGCTAGTTGGATGGTTGCGCTGGTTTTCTCCAGCCTACTGAAGAAGAGAAGGAGCGATTCCTTTCTGATTTGTTCAAGAGGATATTCGTGGCAAAAAAATTTAACTTTAAGCCATCTCCGAAGTTAATATTTGTGCATATGATCCTGACGAGCTGCCTGGGTTCCGTGTTGTTTAACAAAATGGTCTCTCCCTCCAAGCAATACTATTGGTTTTATTAGTGTATGTATATTAGTTACTTATGTAGATTGACTTGTAACTAACTAACCTACTTAGTATAAATAATCCTGTTAGCACTCTGTAAAAAACTGATTGATGAATGAATGAAGTTACATACTGTTGGTTAATATGGTATTAGAGCAAGGTTTTCTTGTGGCTTAAGAAACTCTGATTCGTTCTGAAATTCGTTCATCTTCTTCGAGAAATACAGTTGGATTTCCTTCGATCTTTGTGATCTAGTTGATTGCGTAGCCTTTTCCGACTTATCGATCTCGATTTCAGCTGAATTTCTCTTCAATTTATCTCCGTTTTTCGTCTATTTGCTCATTCATGGAGAAAAACGATCTGACAGCTCCGATTAATGATCCGTTCTATATTCATCCAGCCGATACGACTGGACACTTACTCATTCCGTTCCAATTGCATGGATCTTCTAATTACCGAGTTTGGAGCACATCAATCAAGGAAGGGCTACTTATTAAAAATAAAATTTGTTTTGTCGATGGATCCTGCAGAAGACAATCAGTTCATGGCGTGCAGCGTGTAAAATGGGATCCTGTGAATGCCATTGTCAAAGCATGGCTTCGTAACACTGTGGACAAGGATTTGGTCAGTAGTCTCGTTTACAATCCAACAGCAGAATCAATGAGGAATGATCTTACGCGAGATGTTCGACCAAAAAGACGGGACTCAAATCTTTCAATTG
The DNA here is from genome assembly GCA_036873135.1 of Clarkia xantiana subsp. parviflora. NCBI lineage: Eukaryota > Viridiplantae > Streptophyta > Magnoliopsida > Myrtales > Onagraceae > Clarkia > Clarkia xantiana. Next base: position 6,146,686 of record JAPTYO010000015.1, read on the forward strand.
ACACGTGAAATCTATCATACTTCTCAAGGTACTCTTTCGATTACTGAGTTCTTTGCTAAGATGAACCAACTTTGGGATGCTTTAGCTGCGACTGATGATATCCCTTTAGTATGTGCTGATGATATTGCTTTGGTTAACACATGCAAAGAAAAACAGAGATTGATAGCTTCCTGCCAATGTTGTCAAAGGTGTAATGCAAACTGAGACGACGTTGTTAAATATCGCCTCAAATTTGAGGCGGATGCGAGGCGATCGCCTCATTGAAAGAGGCGCACTTACTCAGATGTAGTGTTATAATATTAAATCTACTGCAAATACCGTATAGAATCATCAAATCAAATTTTTAATCATATAGAAAAGAGAAGGAATTGGCTAGTAGGCTATTTACTCTAATTAGGTAGATAATGAACCTACTAGCATAAAGGACAGACGCAGAAGAATAAGGGATGTAGAAAAAGAAAAGATATAGAGACCAAACCCTAGTATTCTATTAACTTAAATTTTAATTGTTTAACTTTAGAAAGTAATAGGTTCGGAAAAATAATAATTTATTCCTAATAATTAAAATTTCAAACCAGATAAATTTCAAGAACGGGTAGTTTCGTGGTTAAGCATCGAATTCCTAAAATCTAAATTTCAAACCAGATAAATTTTAATTTTTAGTTTTGGCAATCATGATTTAAGTTTAGTGAAAATGCACTATCATAGTTTCATAGTGTTATTAGAATATGCATTTGAAAATTTTGTTAGAACCGAATTAGAAATTAAACTGGAAAAGTGTTGGCTCCTAAACGACTCGATTAAAAATTATCGAGCTCAAATGCGATTTTGAACTCAGTTGAAATCAAATTTTTAAAACTCGAACCTAGCTCGCATTCAAACTCCACACAACCGAGACCGCCAAATAAACTTTATAAATATAATAATAAATAATTTTGTATCGTAATTTTAGGGCCACCTATAAAAGATTGTGTATATAATTGTGATAACTAATTAAATAAACAGTTACATGTCAACATCATAACATCTCTTGCCCCACTCTCCATGTCCCCAGATTGCGCCTTTTAATTATTCTATATATAATTTTTTTTTTAATATGACACATAACGTAGCTAACTATAATAACATACTAGGTGCTGACCCCGCACTACGAGCGGAACGACCCATTAAAAAGTACATGTTTACTTTTTATAGTATAAAACAGATTGAACTAATATAGTACTTATAGAAAAAACATTTATAGTTTATAACTTTTTGTCAATGTCTTAACGGTAAGGCACGATCTGGGACATAGAGAGTGGGGCAGGAGATGTTACGATGTTGACATGTAACTGTTTGTTTAATTAGTTATCACAATTATATACAATCTTTTATAGGTGGCCTTAAAATTTACGATACAAAATTAAATATTTTGCTTTATTTTCACATACATATAAATTATTTTAGGGTTTAGAGTGTATAATATAAAAATTAGATAATATAATATATATTTGATGTAACATGAACAGTTTATACGGTAAAATATAAATGAGTTTGGATTGATTTTTGGGTTAATAACTAAAAAACTGTCCAAAGTTTACCCTATGTTAAAATTAGGTGTCTGAAGTTTGAAATGTTAAAATGGAATGTCTCAAGTTTCATTTTTGTTGAAATTTGGTGTCCCTGTGCGTCTTTTCATCTACATTCAATCATTTTCATCAACCCACCAACCCACTCATAATCCATCACTCTTTACTTTTCACAAAATAGTCAAATTTCACCTAAAAATTGAACATTAAAAAAAAGTTTCTAGAAGAGTGGTGTGGAGTCATTTTCCAAGGACAATAGAGCGAGATTTACTTAACCGGATGTGACCAACTTTTTAGGTGACGGTCCTGGCAAGATGACGAGAAGAGAGTGTGTATGAGAGCTCGAATTTGACAGACGGTTTTGTCGGAATTAACTTCTCTAAAGTAATCACACCGAGACACCAAATTTCAACAAAAATGAAACTTGAGACAGTCCATTTTAACATTTCAAACTTCAGACACCTAATTTTAACATAGGGTAAACCTTAGATAGTTTTTTAGTTATTAACCCTTGATTTTTATTTTATATTATTTTATAATATATTTTTTATTGTGATTGTTTTGAAATACAAATGTGTTGTTTACGAATGAATTACGTTGTTTGGTCTCATTTGTCGATAGTCCTAACGTGGCGACTTGAAATTTATCATCTTATTTTCTTGCACTTATTATTATTATTATTATTATTGTTATTATTATTATTATTATAGATTATGGTTTGGCCAAAAAAAATAAATTATAGATGATGGTGGTATGAACTTGCATATTTTTTTCTTTTCAAAACTGAACATCAAATTCGAATCTAAATCCTAATTGGGTTCACATTTGAACCCACTAGCAGCAAAAGTGTGAAAATGTAAAAGAATGGAAATAACATGAGTTATAAGGCTGAAGAAAAAACTTCAGTAGCGCCGAAAAACCGTAAATAGACGGCTCGGTGTGTGGTCGGATTTTTTTGTTTTGTTTATGTTGTTCGGTCTTTTGGTTCAATCCTCGGACTCTAAATTATATTCTTCTCCTTTTACCGATGTTTAATTATTTTGTAAGCTTTAATTTATCAGAGTTTTGAATTTCTATTTTTTTTATTTATTTCATAAATTTGAATCTATTTTTAAGCATAAGTTGTATTTTTAAATGGTACTTTAATGTGGTGGTCTATGTGTAAAAATTAGGAATTTTTTTATTACTTTCGGATTTCGGTTTAAATCGGATTGACTGTTTATATTTTTTTCTATACAGTATTTTGGTTGAAATTTGTTATTGAAAAGTCAGTTCCGAAAAAAATTCAAACCCCAACCGAACAGTTTAAAAACTGGTTTGACCGAATGGATTTCACCCTAATGAATAATAAACTCACCCAACAGTTAGAACTTAGAAGTAAACAATATCAGCAGCTACAACTAGGGGTGGGCACTGAACCGGTTCAGGCCGAACCGGTTCCGGACCGGACCGGAACTGTTTTAAACGGTCTGGTCCAATAATAACTAGGATTTTTTTTTGGCTTAGGTTGGTCTAAAAAAAACTGGACTGGTTTGAACCGGTCCAGAACCGGTCCAGAACCGGTTTTGGACTGTTTTTTAAAAAAACAAGTCCTGGACCGGTTTTGTATGTCGGACCGGTTTTATCAATAAAAATCGGTCCAAAACCAGTCAAAACCGGTCAGAAACCGGTCAAAAACCGGTTTTTTTTTTTTTTTTTTAAATCTCGGTCAAAACGTTTTTTTTTTTTACTATAAAGCGGTTCAAAACCGGTCCGGTCCGGACTGGTTTATTGGACTGGTTTGGTATACCCCTTGGACTGGTTCCAATTTAGGGGTTACAAACCAGTCCAATTTGGACCGGTCCACTCCGGACCGGTTCCAAACGGTCCGGTTCCAGACCAGTTCCGAACCAGTCCGGCCGGACCGGTTTTTATGCCCAAGCCTAGCTACAACCCACTGCTAGTTCACTGCTTGATCCACCCGAAACATGTTATGAAACTGCTGGATCTGTGGGTGTTCAATAATTCTGCCATGAAAAAGATTACGATAATAGTGATCTACAAACTCTATGATTTATTTTTAAATACAATTAAGAAAAAAACTACTCAAGATTTGAACACAACTCGATAACAAAAATACTTGTATTGTGTTTAAATCCGAATTTGGTGTTCGATTTTTTTAATTAAAAAATGAATTTTTTATTATTATGAAAAAACTTAATAAAGTTGTTGAAGAACATAATAAAACAATAAAAAAACATGACGAATGTGAATTAATTGAAGATAAGGGTAAAAACTTCATTTTATAGCGATTTGATCATATTTGGTCAAACATAACTGACTAAATGTAATAAGTTTGAAATATTTAGTCACATTCTGGAATGTAAATAACTAAACTATCACGTCAAAAAATAAAAGTAACAATTTGATCACATAATGCAAGCATAAGTAACGAAACAATATATTTACTATACATTCAATGTTATTGTTAAGTATAATATTATTAGCCATTAGTAATTAAACTAGTCCCATTGTCACGATTTATTGGAGAAAACAAAAAACACTTGTGGGCTTATTCCCTTAGATAAATTTAAACAGATTTAGCTTTCTGGGTTTGAATGGTAAAATTTGCTAGCCCAAACAGTGGAATTAGAAGAGCCTATTAGATTGAAAACGTTCGGCCCATTAGAAAGTAAAAATGGAAGAGACAAAGTCACCACATAGGTTAGGGGACATACTTTATTTAATGGGTCACTCTCTCTCATCTGCTCCAATCAAATCTTGTCCCGTTGCTGCCAACACCGTGAGATGGAAAGTCAGGTCCTGTAGTATCGAGTAGAAGAAGTTATGTGATAAATACTATCCTCACTATCCATTATTATTAAGTTAAGGGTTAATAACTAATAAACTGCTCTGTCCCAGGTTTAGTCCACGTTGAAATCTAGTGTCCGTTGTTGAAATTGACTGCCCCAGGTTTAGTGTTTGTTGAAATTTGGTGTCTCCGTCTATTTTTGGGTTAAGTCGAACGGAATTATATCACGTGAGCTCAATAAAATTGATATACTAAAAATACCCCTCCCTGAAAAATCTAACATCCTGTTACCTAGTGAAATGACGAAGTTACCCCTCTAGCTAAATTAATTATCCTAGCCGAGCTGAAATAATCCCCGCCGAGCTCTAACAAGAATCTCCTTATGAACTTCACCAGGTACAGCACCGACGCCTCCTCCGCCAGTATAAACTCCTCCCACCCTCGACCTCGGCCTCGCCACCTACGTGACATCCGACGAAGGCTATAGAAGTATAAGGACCTTATTAATATGTTTAGGAAGTCTAAGGTGTTTTCTGTTTTACTTTCTCATTATCAGAACTACCATATATAGTAGTCACCGTTGTAGCTACAGTAATTAAATGAAGTGAAACATAGAGAGATCCATCGCTCTCTTGCTTTCATGGTTCTTCTTCATCTTCTTCTTCTAAATCTTAATTAGTCTTCATGGTATCAGAGCTAATTGCTCGATTTTCAGTTTTGATTTCGATTAGACCTTAGTTCAATCTAGATTGATCTCATGGCGCAATCCACGCCTCCTCCACCAACATTTCAATCGGCTTGGCCTAGTCTGAGTCCAACAACAGTTCAAGCTCCAACTGCTGATCATATGGATGACCGTTTTTACTTACATCCATTAGATACTATAGGACATTCCCTAATTCTCGATGAAGAGAAACTTACTGGAGCAGGAAACTATCACAATTGGGTCCAAGCGATTTCTGAGGCTCTTTTGGTGAAGAACAAGCTATGCTTCGTGGATGGGAGCTGTCTTAAGGAATCTGTTGGAGAATCGATGCATTTCCGATGGGATCGCTGCAACGCAATCGTGAAGGCTTGGGTCATCAATTCCGTAGCTCGAGATCTCACTCAAGGATTGAGGTATGTGCCTACTGCTCGGTTAATCCGGGAAGAATTACGGGAGCGTTTCAGTACTATTTATGGAACTCGTGAATATCATCTGATTCGCAAGATCCACTCCATGAGGCAGGGTACTCTCACAATCGCTAAATATTATCAAAAGCTTAAGGTTCTATGGGATGAATTGTCCATTGTTGATGATGATTGGATGTGTGGTGATTGTTCTATTTCACCCAAAGCCTTAGCTAGAAAAGATAAGCAGAGATTGATTCAATTCCTTATTGGATTAAATGAGACATATGCTGCTGTTAGATCCAATTTGTTGATGCTTAGTCCTTTGCCTTCAATGAATCATGCTTATTCTGTATTGATGCAAGAAGAGAACCAACGTTTGGTATCTGCTTCTATTGGAGGACATGGTGATCTGATGCCAATTCCTGCTGCCGGAGATTCTGTTGTTTTGTATTCTGCTAGTTCTAGTCATGGAGGAACAACTCATTCTAATCACAAAAATGATGGTGGACCTCGTTATAATTCAAATAATAACCAGGGAAACAAGATGAGGAGGGATCTGATTTGCACATATTGTGGAAAAAGGGGACACATAGTGGACAAATGCTGGTCCAAGCGTGGTATTCCAGAAAAGGTTAAGAAAAGATGGAGGGCCAATGCTGTCGCTGCTGGTTATACAGTATCAGATAATAGTGAATCACCTCAAGCTATGCCTTCTCATGCAGCTAATTACATGTCTGCACCTGCACCTGCTATGTCAACACATTTTCCTAGCATGTCTGCACCTGCACCTGCTATGTCAACACATTTTCTTAACATGTCTGCACCTGCACCTGCTATGTCAACATCTAACTCATCCTCCAGCTCCCACAACAATAGATTCATGGCTGATACACCTTTGTCATTTTCTAGTGTTAGTCATGCTATGGCAGGTACATCTTTTGCTGCATTTACTCATAAGCGTGGCACTTCTGGGTTTTGGATTATAGATAGTGTCGCTACTAATCACATGAGTTGTCGTGTTGATTGGTTGTCGAATATTGAGGTGCATGACTCTGCTACCAAACATGTGACTCTACCAACTGGTCACTCTGCATCTGTGGCCCATATTGGAAGTTATTCTATTGGTAGCATCAAGCTGAAACATGTTCTTCATGTTCCTGAGTTTCAGTTTAATCTTATTTCTGTATCTCAGGTGTGAAAAGAGAACCAATGCTCAATGATTTTTTTCGTCTGATTACTTGATACTACAGGACCACTCCAATGGGGAGAGGGTGGTGTTTGGTAAACGAATTGGAGGACTGTATTTGCATCAAGAAGAATCACAGATAGCTTTACAAGTGGAGATGCAAGATGAAATGAGCATTTGGCATCAGAGATTGGGGCACCTACCTCCTCCTCAACTGCAGAAACTATTACCTTCTATTAGTAGTTCCAGTCTTTCTCATATCAAAGATTGTGTTGTATGTCCTTTGGCTAGACAAACACGATCTACTTTTCCTCTTAGTGTTACTAGATCAGAAAAGGCATTTGATTTGATTCATATGGACCTATGGGGACCTTACAAAGTAGCTACTTTTGATGGTTTTCGATATTTCCTCACTGTGGTGGATTATTGTACTAGATCAACTTGGATATTTTTGCTGAAATACAAGGATGAAACTATTTTATATGTTAAGAGTTTCATATCTATGGTTGCTACTCAGTTTGATGCCAAAGTCAAAGTTTGTCGAAGTGATAATGGCACAGAGTTCCTAAATTCTTCTATTAAGGAGTTCTTTAAAAAATCTGGCATTTTACAGCAGACCAGTTGTGTAGGAACACCACAGCAAAATGGAATTGTTGAGAGAAAACATCGACATTTACTAGAAGTAGCAAGAGCTTCAAGCAGCCATTCCTGGCAGATATTGGGGGTTTTGTGTGCTGACAGCATGCTACTTAATCAATGTTATGCCCTCAAGTATATTGGAAGGTCAATCTCCATATGAAGCTCTTTATGGGAAGAAGTTTGATATAACTCATTTGGGTGTTTTTGGGTGCTTAAGCTTTGCATCCAACTTTCAATCTGCAGATAAGTTTGGGCCTCGTTCTATAGCCTCTGTGTTTTTAGGCTATTCACCAACTCAAAAAGGATATCGACTTCTTAATTTGCAGACAGGGAGCATATTCATCAGCAGAGATGTAATTTTCAAAGAACATTTATTCCCATTTAAAATGGATAAGAGTCAGCTTCTTCACACAGAGAAGCAATCATATGTTTTTTGGGATGATATATCAGTAGAGCGGGATTCAAACTCTAATGTGCCTACTGAAGAGAGTTTTCCTACTGCTGATGTACCATTTAATTCCTACTGCTTCTCCTCATGAAGATCCTACAGATGTTGATCCCCAACCACTAAGGAGATCAACTAGATCAAGACACCTTCCATTTTGGTCTAGTGACTATGTTTTCTCTTGTGGGGACTTAGATTACATACAGTTCAGTCCTGATTACTGTTGTTTTCTCAGTACAATCAGCAAGATTCACGAACCTGTGACCTTCCAGGATGCTACTACTGATCCTAATTGGGTCATTTCCATGAAGGAGGAAATCAATGCCTTGCAAGCCAATCAAACTTGGATTTTAACTGATCTTCCTCCTGATACACAGCCCATTGGATGCAAATGGGTTTATAAGGTCAAATATAATCCTAATGGGACAGTGGAGCGTTATAAGGCGCGTCTTGTAGCTAAGGGTTACACACAAAAGGCAGGCAAAGACTTTAAAGAGACTTTCTCACCAGTTATAAAGATGGTAACTGTGAGGACATTCTTAACCATTGCTGCAGCTAACTCATGGCCACTCTATCAAATGGACGTGAGTAATGCTTTCCTTCAAGGAGATCTTGAAGAGGAGGTCTACATGGACATACCACCGGGTTTTGAAGGATTAAAGAACTCAGGAGAAAATAAAGTTTGCAAGCTTTTGAAGTCTCTATATAGATTGAAGCAAGCATACAGGCAATGGAACATCAAACTCACTCAATCCTTAATAGAAAATGGCTATGAGCAGAGTAAGTTTGATTACTCTTTATTTAGTAAGTTTGAAGGAGGCAAGCAGGTGCATTTACTTGTGTATGTAGATGACCTATTAATCAGTGGATCGGATTCCAGAATGATCACTGATCTGAAGAAGGTTTTGAATTCCCATTTCAAGCTCAAAGACTTGGGCATTTTTAAATACTTTCTTGGGCTAGAAGTTGCTCGATCAAGAGATGGGATAGTTTTGAATCAAAGGAAATACGCTTTAGAGCTGATTGAAGAAACAGGAATGAGCAATGCCAATTCAGTTGACACTCCTATGGAGCAGAAGTTACGGCTGACATCAATGGAGTACGATCAAGCATTCAAGCTCAATTCAGATGATTCACTCATCACTAACGTTGACTTTTATTGAAGAATTGTTGGTAGGTTGTTATACCTAACCATGACTCGTCCAGATATAGCTTATGCTGTTCAAAACCTAAGTCAGTTCGTTCATGAGCCCAAGAAATCTCATCTAGAAGCAGCAAAAAGGGTGGTGAGATAAATCAAACGAAATCCTGGTCAAGGTATATTCTTTGCAACCAATAACAACTTGAAGATTGTCACAGGGTATTGCGATAGTGACTGGGGCACTTGTCGAGTTAGTCGAAGATCTGTTTCTGGGTATGCTATTAAGCTTGGAAGCAGCATAATTTCGTGGAAATCAAAAAAGCAAGATACTGTTTCTCGATCAATTGCTGAGGCGGAATATCGTAGCATGGGTTCTGCAGTTTCTGAATTGGTATGGATAAAGGGGCTGCTTGATGAACTAAAAATTTCAGTTGATTTTCCAGCTACTCTTTACTGTGATAACAACGTGGCTATACAGATTGCTGGAAATCCAATGTATCATGAACGAACCAAGCATATTGAGATCGATTGTCACTTTGTGAGAGCTCAAATGCAGAAAGGAGTAATAACACCAAAAAGCATTGATTCAAAGTGTCAGCTTGCAGATATTCTGACGAAAGCTTTGCCAAAGAAGCTGCATCATGATTTACTTTCTGGTTTTGGTGTTGTTGATCTGTTCAAGAAGGAAGAATAAGAGAAAGATGCAGAAATTGGGTGGAATATAGAAGTATAAGGACCTTATTAATATGTTTAGGAAGTCTAGGGTGTTTTTTGTTTACTTTCTCATTATCAGAACTACCATATATAGTAGTCACGGTTGTAGCTACAGTAATTAAATGAAGTGAAGCATAGAGAGATCCATCGCTCTCTTGCTTTCATGGTTCTTCTTCATCTTCTTCTTCTAAATCGTAATTAGTCTTCAAAGGCTGCATCCACCCCCGCCCTCGCGTCTGTCTCCCAGCCGCCGGGCTGCTGAGGCTAATTGAGGATGAAATATCGGATATGAAATTTCAAATCTGGTCAGCAGCAAATGTTGTTGATTCGGTAGTGATTCTACAAAGGTATGACTCTGATTCAAGTTCGTTGGAAACCTAGAAAATTTGAAACTTTCTTCCTGTCATAAATTCATTTTTGGGTGCTTCGCTTGCTGTTGCTATCCAAGCTTCAGTTGTTAATGGTTTTATCAGAAAGGCGGTAACACACTTACACATTTCAAATTTCATATCATTTGGCGGAAAGCTCCAAATTAGGTTTTCTATGGCTGCCGGAGACGTCGGAGACCGGTATCTGGAATTGGTGCAATGGAACATCGGGTCTGCTATCTTCAAAATCATTTTTTTAAGGACCTGCTTTCAAATTTTTATGTTCATCCGCCTGAGAAGAACCTCACTTCAGCTCTGTAAAAGTTATAGGAGAGAATTATTTCTTGATGAATGGTAATTGAATGTGTGAAAGTAATCCCTATCCATAAAGCTAGAGCTGAAGCTGTGGTATAAAATTATCGCTTCAATATAATGGAGGCCTGCAGTAATTAGGGATGGCAACTGGGCGGGGCGGGGCGGGTATTGCCAGACCCGTGCCCGCCCCGCGGGTCGGCTGAGTAGATCCGTGCCCGCCCCGCACATGTCACGGGGCGGGTTTTGCAGTAAAAAAAATTTCGCGGATCGCCCCGCATGGCTTTGCCCCGCAAATTTTATCTAGTTTTTTTTTTTTGCCACTCCATATCTAAAATAAAATCCAAAAACTAACACAAAATCCATCCCAAAATACAAATCCAACTCCAAATTCAAACAACGAACACACCAAATTCATTACAAAATACATATCCAACTCTAAATACGGACACCAAACACATCAAATCCATCCGAAAATACAAATAAAACTCCAAATTACCAAACACCTTAAATTCATCACAAAACAAGTAAACACATTGGAACATCACACTCCATAGTCCACATCATCTTGGAACATCACCTACTTATGAACTCTTCACCACCGGATCATCACCCTCTACATCATCTTCCTCATCTTCAATACATGGTGGCAATTCCATCTTATCTCCATTACTCGAATCATCTATGAAACTCAAGAGAGATCAAGTTAATATATATATATATATATATATATATATATATATATATATATTAAATTACAAATAAAGATTAAAAGTAATTTTGTACCTCGAATTTGACTCCAACACCAACTCTGAGAACACATCAATGCTTCCACAAATTCAGGCTTGAGCCTACTACGATTCTTGTTCACCACATTCCCACTAGTAGAAAAAGAAGACTCGGAAGCTACAGTGGAAACTGGAACAGCAAGAACATCTCTTGCCATTGCTTGCAAAATAGGGAAACCACTTCCTCCCGTTCTCCACCAACCCAATATATCAAGTGGTTTATCAGGAAGACATGTCGCATTCACATAACTCTGAAACTCAATCCTAACCAAGTCCATTGTGGCAGGGCAAGTTTGGCCTGAAGCTTTTTCTTTCATAACAGAGGGCATGAACAACTTTTGCCTCTTGCTACGATGGCTGTCAGTAGATTCATCATTCAAAGTTGAGTTACCAGATTCATCAGTGCCCTTCTCATTAGGTTTCCGTTCATCCAATTATTGCTTGTACTAATACATCATGTCAGTGATACATGTTCGAATTCTATTGTACTCATCATAAGAAGCAGTACAAGGCATCAATGTATTGTAGAAGTGATCCAAAGTTGTCATCTTATATCTAGGATCAAGGAATACACCAACACCTAACATACCATGAATGACAGACCAATAAGAGTTGAACTTAACCAACATCTTCTTTGACATGCTACTAATCACAGTATTTGGATCTTCAATCCATTTGCCCAATTGCATCCTAATCTCACACATGTCATTGAAAAACAGATGCATTGTTGGGTATCTTGAACCAGAAAAAAAGTTTAGTCACATCATAAAAATAAGACAACTTCTCACATATATCATCTGCTAGCTTCCACTCCTCCTCAGATGGCAGTGTTTGATAAAGAGGATCTCTTTGCTTAGCACGTTTAAAGACGTCCTTATAAAGAAGTGCAACACTAAGCATAAAAAACGTGGAGTTCCAACGTGTCTTACAATCAGAAGTTAACTGTTTTTCGTATCGAATTTTCAACTGATCAGCAGCCTCCTTAAATTTCTGCAATCTCTTAGGAGAAGCCGTCCAAAACACAACACTATCACGGATTTTCTGAATTGCCACGGCAATAATATCAAGACCATCCTTCACAATCAAGTTTAAAATATGCACAGAACATCTCATGTGCATTAACCTTCCTTCTAGCAAGAGAGCAGAAGAGTCTAACCTTTCCAAGAGTTTGCGGATCATAGCATCATTTGTAGTGCAGTTATCAACCGTAACGGCTAATATCTTTCTATCCACATTCCAATCAAGAAACATTCAGCAAGTACATCTGTCAATGCCTCCGCAGTATGTGGACTTGGAACATAAGCAAACCTAAAAGAGGTAAAAGGAAAACAATGTTTATGAAAGAAATTATAATAATATCTAATATAAAATTAACAAATAAAAAGATATGTTGGTACCTCAAGATAATGCTTTGCAAAGACCATTTTTCATCAATAAAGCGAGCTGTAATTGCCATGTAACCTTTTTGTTGGCTCGATGATGTCCACATATCGGTTGTTATAGAAACTCTACTATTAGTCATTGCCAACATATTCATAGCCTCCTTCTTTGTATCAGTGTACAAATTCACAATATCACCTCGAATTGTATTTCGACAAACCATCTTGAATGTTGGATTCAATTCCGAACAAACTTCTCGAAATCCAACATAATCAACAACGGATAGAGGAAACCCATGCAGTACTATCATCCTTGCAATCTTGCCTCTAACAACCAAAGGATCAACATTTGATATTCCAACTTTTTCGGTATCGACATTTTTCTTTTTTGCATAGTTAATCCACATCTGCTTTGCATCCTTGATGTTCCGCTTATTACACCGTTTAAGATGATTATGCAAGTGGGTAGTACCACTTTTAGGATCACCACCAAGCACATTACTGCAGTATTTGCATATAGCCTTTACAACAACTTTAATTATCTTTTCTTCAAAATGCTTCCATACCTCAGATTTCCTCTTTGTTGACACATTAGCTGAATTTTCACCTTCACCAGCCTCAAGATTAACTGTAGGAGGATCTGTAGGAAGATTGTTGCCATCAGTACCAACAGGAAGGCTTCCACTAATTGGTTGTGAACCAACCATTGTTGAAGGGGATTCACCAATTAGAACTGCATTAGAAACCGAACCAGTCGTGCTAGCCATAGAACTTGCACCCTCAGGTTCAACCATTTTTTCTGTCAATCAGTAACATATTGTGAGTAACACAAATAGACAATTACATAACTTCAGTTTGAGTTAAACTTAACAATTTATTAATAAATACTAAAATAACAAACTCAATTATAAATACATAAAGTTTTCTTGCACTCTTATACACATCAAAATCACAAAATGTTCTTGACATTTGCTCTTCTCAGAACTGAATTTTTCTAACCTGCAGAATCGATCCACCCACAAAGAATTTCTACCAAAAGCAATCTCATATTCTCATTCCTAACCTTAGAAAAAAAAACTATAGAGCTTAAGTATTAATTTTTTTATGGATTATCATGGCAACAACCTAGGTACATAATTTCTCTAATTATACAAGTATGATTGTGTATAAATTTGCTAATTTATTTACCTCGGACGTAGCTGGAGCTGTGGAACTGCAGATGGAGAGTCGGCCGCCGGTAGTTGGGGGTAGTTGGGGGCGAAGCCGGCCGGTAGTTGGAGGGCGGAGCGGCCGGACGGTGCGGGCTGACTACTGAGGCGGGCTGACTGCTGAGGCGGGCAACACTGCTGAGGCTGAGGCTGAGGCTGAGGCTTTCTGCCTGTCTCCTGCCGCGCGCCTCTGTGAGGACAGAGAGGAGAAAATGAGAAAAGGAAAGTGATGAAAAACGGCAGGAACCCTAAATTTCTAACTTCACATTTACTAAAAATAATAACATATTAGTCCCTAATAATATAACTTCTTTTTTGCCATCCCTAATAAAATAACTTATATAATATTTTTATATTACAGACTATACACGGGGCGGGTCACCGGCCAGGGCGGGGCGACCCCCAGACCCGGACCCGCCCCGCGACTGATCCGCCCCGAACCCGCCCCGTGACCCGCGGGTCACGGATTTTCGGGTCAAATTCGGGTCGGGGCACCGCGGATCGTCGGTGCCCCGCGCCCCGTTGCCATCCCTAGCAGTAATGTTCTGACTTGTTGTGAACTTAGTATTGAAAATGCCCTGGTCTAGTTTTCATTTGCCTTGTTCCATGATTTTCTTATAACTCTTGCTCAATTGCTGCCCTTTTCTTCTTGTTTTTAACAGACTACAGAAGAACTACTAGATAGAGCTTTAGATTATACCGTGGCTGAGCAAATCAATAATGATTTCCATGATGTGGCTGCAAATGGTTCTTGCGACGGTTTTGCAGTCGCACCAGGTTATACTGGACCAGATCTATCAGTCACTGGGTGATGATGATGGCGGTGTAGGGTTTTGCATACAAAATGTTCTTTCCCAAGATACCAAGACCGACAAAATGAAAATAAAGGTTTCCAAGTGCTTAAAGTTGTGATGTCAGGTCTTAACATTGTTAATAGGCAGGATTTTGAAGATGCAGCTGATGCTCCTTCAAAGTTGTTTGAGAAGTGCAAAAGTTAGTTTTACTGTGACAAACTTTGCAGTTTTTCTTTAGTATCTAGGTAGACTAGCTAATGTTTAGTAATTACAGTGGGAAACTTGATGTCGACCAGGGGCTGTCGGCAATGTGCACATGTCGGCCAGGTACGGCTGTCAGCAGTGCAGGCTTGTCGTCAAGGTAAGCTTATCGGCTTCGCGCGGTGCTAAACTGCAGGAAGGGGAATAACCAGCACGGAGGGGGTGGTGCCGGTTGAACCCTCTCCGATTCTTAAATGAGAGCCTAGAGAGAGAAAATATTCTAGAGAGAGGCCAGAGCTCCAAGGCCAAAATCTGGAGAATGTGTCAAAATGGGTGGCCAATATCTCCTATTTATAGGCAATCTTAGAACCGAACCCGGTTTTTGTGCGGTTGACGCCGTTCTAACAGAAAATAGGAATTGTCGTCTAGTTAGGCTTTGGAGAACTCTTCACTCTTTGTGTTTGGACGATAAAGGATGCGCGCAGTATCCGTTGACAGCAGTCTGGACCCCATCGGACTTAGAATCCGACAGGGTCCGGATTGCTCGGGACAATCCGGAGGTCTGGAATGCCTAAGCAATCCGGAGGCCCGGTCCGGACGCGTACGCCGCGCCTCCGGACCGTTTTCGAACCTCGGATACTGTGTTTGGGCTTGTTATGTGATTTTCGACGTGTTTGCGGGGTCCAGAATGTAAATACGAACCCGAATTGGGAAGATATCCAACACTTGCCCCCGAGTCAAGTAACGGTTCAGACCATACTTGACTCTATTTTAAGCTAGGATATAAGCCCAATTTAGGTTCGGAGTTGACCTCAAGGGTGGCTTGTTTGACAATTTGAGCGCGATGGCGTTGATTTCGCTCCACTTTAATTTTTGTCGGGAGGTATGTTAACTGTCGACATGATTAGCGCAACCAGCAATATACATATAACAGTAAACAATAAACAATGCGCACATGTTTATGAACTTATGAGATAATCCTCATTGAGACATGCAAACATGACATATGATGTTAACATGAACGTGATGTCAGCATGATTTTAAAAGATGCGAAGAGACGATTGATAATTAAATCATGCAAGTAATCATGTGATAATAATAAAAGATATGAATCATGCATTAAAAATGATATAACGCGTGTGAAATCATGCGCGCGTTATGTCATGTGTGCACTAAATCATGTGTGCATAGCATATAGTCATGGCCTACTTGAAAATTCTAAGTGTTGAGATAAGGAGATGACATAATGTAAACATGCTACTCGAGGACTTAGTAATAAATAATTAAAGTTTTAGGATGCCCCCATAGTTAATGATGGATAGATATAGGAGAGAGAATACCCATTAGTTAATCCTCCACCATTAGTAGCTTTTTGTGTTCTCTCCTTTCTTGAAGAAGAAGAAAACTTGGGTGTGGTAAATTTGGAAGCCAAATATTTGAAGACCAAGCAATTTTGAGACAACCACACTAAGGTCATCACCGACGGAATTCCGGCGAAGAAAAGGGGGGGACGTGGTGCGGCACACGGCGGCGCGTGAGGCAACCGGTGGCGGCGCGTGGACTCTGGCGACGACGGTGGTCGGCTTCCGGGCAGGTGGTTGACTTTTCGGGTTCGTCTCGTGGGGGTGAGTCTAATTCCGGGTATGGCTAAAACATTTGCAACCTTATTTAGGCTCAATTGGATCTTGATTCTCTTGAAATTGATTACTCTAGTATGCCCACAAGATGTTTGATAAAATTCCTACAAGAGGTTAGTTCCACAAATCGGCCAAAATTTTGGCTAAGTGCTGAAAATTTTGGAAAAATAGAGATAAGTTGTTAAACTTCCCTTATGCATTGTGATTGTTGACGACACATTGCACTATGGCTTGAGTGATGTTTTGGTATGCTCAATGTTGATTGTTAGCCGGTGTCCGGACATAATTGTATGTCGTTATATTGATCATTGTTCACTGAGCTCATATGTTGTCTGCAATCATGATAAAACACTTAGCAAATATTTTTGAGATATTTAATGCTTGTTACCATGATTGTCGTTGACTGCCGTCATAGGAGAATACTTAGAATATATTCCTTGATAATTGAAATCTTGTTGTATGTTGACGGTTTTTGATTGTCATCAACTTGTCGCGCGTTGACGGTTGTTGATTGTTATCAACTTGTCGCGCGTTGACGGTTGTTGATTGCTGACATGGTGGAACACTTAGAAAATATTCCTTGATAGTCAACACCTTGTCATATGTCGACTGCTGACATAGTGGAACACTTAGAAAATATTTCTTGATAGTCGACACCTTGTCATATGTCGACTGCTGACATAGTGGAACACTTAGAAAATATTCCTTGATAGTCGACACCTTGTAATATGTCGACTGCTGACATAGTGGAACACTTAGAAAATATTCCTTGATAGTTGACACATTGTCATATGTCGACTGATGACATAGTGGAACACTTAGAAAATATTCCTTGATAGTCGACACCTTGTCATATGTCGACTGCTGACATAGTGGAACACTTAGAAAATATTTCTTGCTTGTCGACCTCCCGTCACATGTTGACATGCTGACATGTTGACATGCAAGAACACTTAGAAAATATTTCTTGCTTGTCGACCTCCCGTCACATGTTGACATGCTGACATGTTGACATGCAAGAACGCTTAGAAAATATTTCTTGCTTGTCGACCTCCCGTGACATGTTGACATGTTGACATGCAAGAATACTTATAAAATATTCCCTGCTAGTCGGCCTCCCATCACATGTCGACATGTTGACAAGTATGAACACTTTGAAAATATTTCTTGATTGTTGACACGTGCTATCTGACATATGGTAGAGCACTTAGAAAATATTTCTTCGCCAGTTGATACTTCGTCATATGTCAACTGCTGACAAAGCAAAATACTTGGGAATATTTCTTGATAATCGACATCTTGTCATGTGTCGTCTGCTGACATGGTGGAATACTTAGAAAATATTCCTTGATAGTTGACGCTTGTTATCTGTCGCGCGCGTTGTTCATTGTGTACATGATCATAGCATGCGTGATGTAATATCTTGAACACTTAGAATTTCTAGTTTGTATGTCAACATACATGTCGTACTCTTGCATTAACTGGCAAATACATGCAAGTATTAATGTTAGTGCCATAATTATATTCACACTTGTTACCTTAAATGAAGGCGTAGTATCATGTAGACGCGCGTTGATTACATAGAACACGTAGGTGTCGGGATGAGGCCCATGTTGACATAGAGTCTTATGTAGATGCACATAGTTCACATAAAAAATGTGAGTGTCGAGACGAGCCTCATGTTGACATAGAGTCTCATGTAGATGCGCGTAGATCACATAAAAAATGTGAGTGTCGGGACGAGCCCCATGTTGACATAGAGTCTCATGTAGATGCGCGTAGATCACATAAAACATGTGAGTGTCGGGACGAGGCCTATGTTGACATAGAGTTACCCCCCGAGGGGGATGTTCGCTATATGATGTATAGAGACTAACAAGTCTGTAGATATGTAGTTGTCTCCATCTGGAGAGTGTTCATTCCTTCGTGCGTGCATTAATGAATGTCGCGTATACACGCGCTGATCGAGTTGTTGTTCATCCTTGTAGACTGAGTTGACAAAGCGTATCTTCCAGAGTACACATCAAAACTTAGCTGATTGTTGGCATGTCGACACGTGTGTATGCGTACTCTCGATCATGGCAGTTATACTTATCATTTGGAAATGAGTTGTTACATCTCATGTCGACGTGTCGAAGTATGAGTGTACTATATCCTGTTTATTGCCACTATCTTTAGTTTTTGAACAAGAGGTGTCATTTCCGCTTCCCAACGCGTCGACACACGTGCGTTGATGCTTGATGTCTTCATACTTAGTTTGTGAACAACGTGTCTTTCTGAGTCCAAGTCAAGACCGAGGTCGACTTACCGTCGCCGTCGCTAGTGATGCTTTCACTTGATCCATAATAAAGCGATCCGACTCTGAGATTCGTCCTTCAAGCAACTCCGAGTGATCTTAGTTTATTGCCAGCGGACTCGCCCATATGCCCCCGTGTCGAAGGACCGGATCTTGGTGGAGGAGTCGCTTGAATTGAGCATACTGCTTATATTGATGATCTTCCATTTTGAATCTATCCCTCTTTCTTGCTTGTTTAACGATAATATTTCTGAGGTGTCATGCGTGCGCTAAGGGGTTACACACGTGTAAAGGGATTGCGCGCATGCTGAAGGTGTGCGCGTATGCTAGTCCGTTTTGCCCCCGTGCATATTTTTCTTTACTCTTAGTATATGATGCTTAGGTGCTTAGGTTGTTTTATTGGAGACCGTTTTCTTTGTTTGATAGGCTCAAGTTGTTATTCTTGATTCCAAGGTGACTATCATTCGTACGAAGGTTGCTGATGATAGCGAGGTGCGCAATTACGCCGTGATGACATCTAGACAAGCGTTGGCGTCTTGATGTATGATTTATGGAGGGTGTGTACATTCTTGCCCCTGTGTCCTTGTTTTGTTAACTTGGTATTTTGCTAAGTCTGCCATTGATTGTATGACACCCTTCGCGCACTTAAGGCGTGATTGTACATTGCATTATAAGGGCCGCATGGCTGCGCATGTAGATGTTGAGTGGAATATTTCACTTGCATCTTGTATGAAGTTGATTGTGCTTTACCAAGATTTGTACATCTTTTCGGGGTTGAGGTTACGCCGGGTGTTGTTCCCTGAACCTTTTATATGTTTGATGTCGTCGAATAGACCTGTCATGATCATAGTAGAAATGCATGATAACTCGTTAGTAGTATTTCATACCTTGCGTTATCTTTGTTGCCCGTGTGTATTGGGCTTGAATGATAGGATAGGTATCCTAAGATGATGAACATGATGTCCGTAGTTGCGACTGTATGTCGCGCATTGTTGAGTGTTATGAGTGCCCGTCTTGGTTAGATTCCAAGGCATGGCAAGATGCGTACACTAGGTACTTGTAGCGTTGTAAGTAGTAATGTACTCGGTGCGGGCACTTGGCAGTCGGCACTGACACTTGACATGTAGGAGAGTCGTCTTGACGAGGCAAGACATTAGTTTATACCGTCTCTTAGTTCCACTCTAAGGCGACGTTGTGACAAGACGCTACTTGTTCTATATTATGCGTTTTTCCATCTGTCAGTTGGGCACACCCCGCATGACGTTGTTACAAGGCTTTCCATGGTTAGACCCGTACTTACTTTGCGATGCTACCACGTCTCAACTTGGTTAATCCAAGGGACGGGACATAGGTCGTATCCATACGCCTTGTAGTTTTTACCGTCTCTTGAACCATTTCAAGGCGACGTTGTGGCAAGATGCTACTTGCACTATACTATGCGTTTTTCCATCCGTCAGTTAGGCACATCCCACGTGACGTTGTTGCAAGGCTTTCCATGGTTAGACCCGTACTTACCCTGCGATGCTACTGCACCTCTCCATGGTTAGTCCAGAAGGGTTGCACAAGACCGCGTTGAAGCGACTTGCAATTTTTACCGTCTCTTGGTCCACTCCAAGGCGACGTTGTGGCAAGACACTACTTGCTGCATTTGGTGTGTTTTATTCCGTTATGTGCTCGCTGGCAAGATAACGTTGTACAAGACTCGACTTGTATGTTTGGCGAGTTTTCCTGACAGGGGTGCGCTCCTGCTAGCGTATATATGTGAAGTTATCCTAACAAGGAATACGTCTTCACGGAGTATGAACCCTTCAGTGAGTATACATACTTTTAGAGTACATGAAGCTGCCCACTTAAGGAATAAGTCTTCATGAAGTATGATTCCGTGATTGGTTGTTCATACTTTTAGAGTACATGAAGCTGACCACTTAAGGAATAAGTCTTCATGAAGTATGATTCTGTGATTGGTTGTTCATACTTTGTTGATTTGTGGAGTTGTCGTCTAACAAGAGGACTTCCGCCACGATGGGGTGATCAGTCCCACCTATTTGCCGCATCCTGTTTTGTATTCAGGGAATGGCTTATGAACATGGGGGTTTCTCTCAAAAGAGGATGTCGCAGCATGCCATTTTATAGTTGTGAACATGGGGGTTTCCCTCAAAGGAGGATGTCGCAGCATGTCACTTTGTAGTTGTGAACATGGGGGTTCCCTCAAAGGAGGATGTCGCAGCATGTCACTTTCTAGTTGTGAACATGGGGGTTTCCCTCAAAGGAGGATGTCGCAGCATGTCACTTTGAAGTTGTGAACATGGGGGTTTCCCTCAAAGGAGGATGTCGCAGCATGTCACTTTGATAGATCTTAGTTTAAACTCAAGATATAGTATGTTGTTGAAGCTATTCGGGGTAGTCGTCATTATAGATAGAGAGTGTTTATATACTCTTTGTTGATTGACAGTTGATTTGTCGTCGTATGATATAAGTTGATTGTTGTACATAGCGCGATGGCTTGTATTGTTGATGTGAGTAATATGCTTGTAGTTGTTGCTTGGCGTAATTCCAAAGTAGTATGCATGGTATAGTGATGTACCTACGAAAATTCATTGATTTCGTTAGATAGTTGTTGCAATTACAAAGTTGCAAATATATGGAGTTATGAATCCCCTTCAAGTAATGTATGTAATAGATAGAATAGGAGCCTGATACAAGGACTCCTTGGTTGTGTAGGAAACTTCCTTAGGTGCGGATGCGTCAGGTGCGGACGCGACAGGTGCGAACGCGATAGGTGCGGACGCGTTAGGTGCGGACGCGACAAGTACGGACGCGTCGAGCTCGGAACTTTTCAAGTAACCCCCGCTAAATGTGTTGGTGGATATGTATGTATAAAGAGAGACTGTGCATTGCTGTATGCGTCCTTTAGTCGATACGCATCGATGCTTCCTTAGCGTGATGCACATACGTATATATGATCGTTGCTTGGTACTGTTTCCAAGGGAAGAGATGATGTTTGAGTAGAATATTCGCTGAGATGTCGCGAGTTATAATTAACTTGGAGACTTGTTGCAAATGATATATACGCGATCATTACTTGGCTTAGATGCCTAAGTAGACTGTCCATTGATAGAGAATTCCAGAGAGTGTTGGATACAGCTCCTCCTAGTGTTGTTCTCTAGATAAGGTGTGTCATTGAAACATCTCTTGGATGTATATATAGCCTGTCTCAAATTAGTCGCGATACTTTGAGATATATAGGGTTAAAGGTACTTTTCATACCACATGTTTGACCGAATGTGGCTTTTAGTACTGGATGTGTAGTTTTGTATACTTTTGGTACCAAACGTTTGAAAACATGTGGCTTTTGGTACATCCGTTAGTTGGCCGTTAGTTTCGGCCGTTAAATGACATGTGCAAGTCACGTGATCGACTCTAAACTTTTAATTTTGTTCAATTTAGTCCCTCAAATATATTCATAACTTTTATTTTGTTTAACTTAGTCATAACACTTCAAAATCAGACCCAATACAAATCGAATTCAATTGACATAGCCCCATTTGGGTCAAATTTACCCAATTGGGGATAGGTCCCAATTGGGTTCGATTTTGAAGCTTTAGGACTAAATTAAACAAAATAAAAGTTATGAATATATTTGAGGGACTAAATTGAATAAAAATAAAAGTTTAGAGTCGATCACGTGACTTGCACATATCATTTAACGGCCAAAACTAACGGCCAACTAACGGATGTACCAAAAGCCACAATTTTTCAAACATTTGGTACCAAAAGTATACAAAACTAAACATCTAGTACTAAAAGTCATATTCGGTCAAACATGTGGTATGAAAAGTACCTTTAACCCAGATATATATTGTTTAGGGAATAGAATGGAGTTATAAGTCTCCTCACATGGCTCTATCGCCTGTAATGCCAATATGACTGGATCAGACTATTCGCGACTAGTCTGTTCCGTTCAGCTTGGTTTTTGTTTTGACTAAATCAGGCTACCCTGAGTAGATGTCCTACTCGAGTGGTCTGCTTTATTCATAGTAGTGTTGTTGTGGAGTTGTTACCTCATACCTGAGTTTACCTTTGGCAGTAACGCGTGTTACCTGGACCTTGTTCAAGTAAAAGAGATCGCCCTTTGGTGTTTCCCTCTTGGGGTCAATCCGTATAGGATGTTGAAGTTGTATTCCTCGTTGGTGCATTTTCTTAGAGGAGCGGTACTGCGTGTTCTTGCAATGATTCACTTTTTCATTTTGGTGGAATGCCAAGCACTTGTCAGCTTGGTGCCCCACAAGTCGCTTGGTAGTCTTATTGTTGTGTCTTGATATAGTATAATGATTGTATCCTGTACGGGGGATGTTGTGTCCTGTATGCGGGGGTTCAACAAGATGCCCCCGCTCTTACGTCGAGTGTTGAGGGTGTCTCTTGGTGGCTGTCATGCAGCCGTGCTCATACTTGAGGAAGACTTGTAAATTTGCTCATCTCTCTTCTTGCATTTTGATGCAAGTTTGTTTGTTGCTAGGAGTGGGTAAGAGTAATCCTTCCCTTCTCAGATGCGTATCGCGCGTTGTTGAATATAGTGTGTACGCCTTGCGTTGTATGCTTCATGTGTTCACTTCCTAGGGGCCTGATTTTACTTGATGTGTTTCTTTATACACTTGTGGCTCTTCACGGAGTTGTGTCTGTGTGACGATTGTGCACATGGTTGAGAGATGTTAATCTGGTGGAATCCTCCTATTCTC
Source organism: Clarkia xantiana subsp. parviflora (assembly GCA_036873135.1). Classification (NCBI taxonomy): domain Eukaryota; kingdom Viridiplantae; phylum Streptophyta; class Magnoliopsida; order Myrtales; family Onagraceae; genus Clarkia; species Clarkia xantiana. Next base: position 6,170,002 of record JAPTYO010000015.1, read on the forward strand.
CTTTGTTGTGGTCGAAGATGATGTTTTGCTGTCAGCGTACGTTTTGAGTGGTACGACCCTTCTTGTGTGCTTGACAAGGGTAAACTTGATGGATGTTGGAAATAATTCTCTAACTTTTCTCACGTGATGGGTTTGGCACAGGCGTGCGTATAACATAGGAATCCCTCCTGAATTCCTATCTTCCGCAATGATGGTGGCGTTTTCATTTAGGTGATGCCCCCGCCTTGTTTATTACTGAAACGCAATTTTTAGTCTTGTGCGCATAGAACGCTTGAGGCTCCATTGCATGTGTGTAGTTGGTGTATGCCCTCGTTGGGGATTTTCGGGAAAATCCGGGATTTGTGCGGATGCGTCGGGAGCGGACACATCGAGTGCGGACGCGTCAGGCGTGGACACGTCGGGAGCGGACGCGTCGGGTGAGGACACGTCGGGAGCAGACGCGTCGGGAACGGACCTGTCAGGAGCGGACGCGTCGGGTGAGGACACGTCGGGAGCGGTGTTGTCCTTCCCAGCAAGGACGCCTCGTGCTGTTGCACGTGTTCGATTAGATCTCCCTTTCCTCGATACTTGTCTCCTCCCAATCTATACAGAGCGTCTGGGACGCGGCTGTACACCAACTTGTCAGCAAATGGATGCGACGCATTCTCTTCCAACGCGTGCATTCCTTTCAACTTTGACTCTCGCGTCTTCCTTGTATTTCTGCTGCAAGCGGGTACGTGGAAGTTGTCTCCTTGCTTCTTCTGGATGCTGCATACTTTCGTACGGAGTGTATGAGCGTGCTAGCTCCATGCCTTGGTTGCTGGTACTGGAATCTACCTTCTGTGCATTGGCCTCCTTCTCCTTGTTGTTGTGACTCTTGTCGTCCGGTGTCGTGCGACAGTACTCTTGCCAGGGCGGCTTGGCCGTTGACCGGTGGTGGAGGTGGTGGTGGCGGAACAGATCCTTGGTTTCTCAGAGTGTCTCTGAATGCTATCATTTCTTCAAGAGCTGCCATCATGGCGGGCGTGACTGGTGGCGCTGGGTTGGCACCTCCTTCCTGTTGTTGAATACCCTCAGCTGGCATCCCGTAAGGGAACTCTTCATGCCTCCTTGGCTCGAATCCGGGCGTGGTGCTCCGCACGGTGTTGTCTGGACTTCTGGGTCGTGCTGTACGGCAGTCACACTCCTTGCTGGCACAGAGGAAACAGTGGACGCTGCTTCGGGGAAGTGCGAAGGTCCAGGCTGACTTTCGTTGGTTTCTGTGTGGTTATGACTAAGGCGTCGTTGTGTGGGTACACAATGTGCATTTTGTATTTTGACGAGAATCCAATGACATCTTAAATTTCATGACGGCATCCTTCATGACGGCATCCTTTATGACGGGATCCTTCATGACAGCATCCTTCATGACAGCATCTTCGGACTTGCGCGTTGTCTGTGCAGCGTACACTTCTCGCTTGTGTGACCTCTCGGCTCCAGCTTCAAAGTCTCCATGGATCACGTGTACGTTTGCCATCTAGCTATCGTTGGGAGCGATTGCTTCTTGTTCGAATCTCGCGGACGGCGCCAAGTGTTGCGTCCAAATCCAACCGGGTAGTCGGAATCTTCGGCACTTCGGGTTGAGGACACGTCGGGTGTCGGAAATGGACTATCTGATGTCGGTCAGGGGCTGTCGGCAATGTGCACTTGTCGGCCAGGTACGGCTGTCGGCAGTGTAGGGTGTCGGCAAGGTACGGCTGTCGACAGTGCAGGCTTGTCGGCAAGGTAAGCTTATCGGCTTCGCACGGTGCTAACCTGTAGGAAGGGCAATAATCAGCACGGAGGGGGGGTGGTGCCGGTTGAACCCTCTCCGATGCTTAAATGAGAGCCTAGAGAGAGAAAATATTCTAGAGAGAGGTCAGAGCTCCAAGGCCAAAATCTGGAGAATGTGTCAAAATGGGTGGCCAATGTCTCCTATTTATAAGCAACCTTAGAACCGAACCTGATTTTTGTGCGGTTCGACGCCGGTCTAACAGAAAATAGGAACTGTCGTCTAGTTAGGGTTTGGAGAACTCTTCACTCTTTGTGTTCGGATGATAAAGGATGCGCGCAGTATCCGTTGACAGCAGTCCGGACCCCATCAGACTTAGAATCCGACGGGGTCCGGATTGCATAAGGCAATCCAGCCAGTCCAGATTGCCTAAGCAATCTGGAGGCCCGGTTCGGACGCGTACGCCGCGCCTCCGGACCGTTTTCGAACCTCGGATACTGTGTGTGGGCCAGTTATGTGATTTTCGACGTGTTTGCGGGGTCCTGAATGTAAATACGAACCCGAATTGGGTAGATATCCAACAACAGTATAAAAATTTAATTTAAATTATGTATTTGTTATTAGTATAATATATGATTTTTCAACTATTTAAAACTTTTAGACATCTAAAAACAACACCAATAATCCATCATATATTGCTTTTCAAGACCTTACAATTTTCAGACATCTAAAAGGAACAATAATAATACATCATATATTCTTTTTCAACGCCATACAACTTCCTAACACCTCAAAGCAACATAAATAATTTTTCATACTTTCTTTTTTGACAACTTATAAGTTTCAGACACAAGAAATCAACAAAGTAATTTCTCATACTTTTTTTTCACAACTTAAAAGTTTAAGACACCAAAAATCAACAACTATATGGTTTTTGGGTGGTGGTGGCCGGAGTTGGGTGGTGGCCGGCCGGAGTAGGGTGGTGATCGGCCGGAGTAGGGTCGTCGCTGCTCGTGTCTCGGTAAGGTAGTTCTTGCTCACCAGCTATTTTATGTGATTTTAAAGCTAAATTAATATGGATATGCTCTGTGGATGTTCTCTCGACTAATTTCAATATTTAGGTCGGAACAAAGTCAACAATGGTATTCCAATTTGATAGAGCTTATCTCATGCATGCAATGATTTAACATAGTTGCAACGTTATCTATGAAGAACAATCAAGCCTGGAAAATTTTAGAAATGAGTAATTGATACTAACTCTAAAATTAAAACTAGTTAACATTTTTTTTATAGAATTGTACCACTTACTTGGTAATTGACAGAAAGAGCTTGAATAAAAAGAAATTGAGTTTTTTGTTTTGTTTTTGAGGTTATAATCAACTACATCTGAATATGTAGCGGCTTGGATACTGACATTGAAAAGGGTGGAGTGAAGATGAGTGTATACTTCTGTTTCAGGAACACCAAGGTAGTTATATACTTCTGTTTCACGAATACCAAGGTAGTTATGTAGAAACTCCAAATTATGATGCTCATTCAAGTTCTATGTAAGAACCTTACATGCATCTTCAGATTTTGAGAAGATGACTTTATAAGGATTTTAGATTCTTGAATTATGTTCTCTTTAATAATTTGGTGTGCTGAATATTTGTAGGACGTGTGGTCTGAATACGACAATGAAATAAAAGAAATGTCCCTGTGGCTATGAGTGATAATGGTATTATCACTGAAATATAATCGATATATTCCAATTATTTATTGTTATTTTAACAAAAATTCTCTCTAAAATTTATGTATAGACTCGAAATCACAATAGGAAGAAGATGAGCAACTTGCTAGAGCCTTACCAAAAAAAAAGCTTAGTTATCGACCCTCCTCAGTAGTAAATGGATATGTTCCTTTCCAATACGGGAATGACCAACCGTATCATCAACCAATCTTGCAAAAGAATTTGGTTTTGATTAATGTTATGGACAACCCACCGTTCAAATATTTGTACATATTTTGGTCAAAACCGTGCTATAAGAGATTTTTCCCATTTTTCTTTTTGTATAAAAGATTTGAGCGGGTTGTAACAGTGATATGATAAGGTGTAAATGAGATGAGCTCACTCGGGATCGACTCGGTCAAAACTCGAATTCGACTCGAAAAAATTCGAGCCGAGCCGAGCTCGATAATACTTAGCTTGAATGACTCGCGAGCCTAAACGAGTTCCGAGTTTATATGTCGAGTCGAGCTTGGTTCTTATTATTATTCTTAATTTAATACTAATTAATTATTACATAGGTCAACCGAGTTCAAGTATAGTCGAGTTGAGTCGAGCTCGAATTTTTTAATTATAACAAACTAGATAACCGACCCGCGCTTTGCGCGTTTTTTTTTTTTTTTTCATAATCAAAGAATATTAACATAAAATAAAAGATAAATATTAATCTTAAATAATTAAAAATAAAATATTTAGTCAATATTAAATTCGTTTAACAAAATATTGCTTCAATTTATGGCAGAACATTTCCTTCAATTAAAAAATATAATATATATATATATATATATATATATATATATATATATATATTAATAAAGTGAATGGATAATTAAATAATAATAATATTGTTTAATTTACTAATAAAATGTTACATAATATGAGAAAAAAAGTAAAATGTTACATGATGCCTTTGTTTTTAATTACTATGGTGTTTATTATTATATAGTGATTACAAAATAAAAATTATATTTTTATTGTTAGTATTAATAGTAATTATTACTTTCAATGAATTTTAGAATATATATATTAAAACTACTTATAATCTTCATAGTAGTTTTGATTTATAAAAAAAACATTTTAAATATTTATTCTAATTATATATGATAACATCATAATATTTATTATAACTATTCTATTTATTTTAAATATTTATTATAATAATTCTCTTAAATAATTATTCTAACTATATATGATAACATCATATTATTTATTCGAATTATTCTATTTGTTTTAAATATTTATCATAATAATTTTCTCATAGTACAATCAATAAAACTATAATTAGGTATATGATAATTATTTTCTATTATTATTTATATAATATATATAAAGTATGATTATAATGAATTTTATTTGTGCATATTATAAATGCAATTTTTTTAACAAATTAAAGCTTTTATTTTCATATGTAGAATATTATTTATCTTATTATTGTAATACTATTTTAAATAAAACTCCAAATTAAATATAATTATATTATATATTATATACTAATAAATGTACCAACAAATATTCATGATCTAATTATAATCTTATTTATAAAATATTTGATAAAAAAATTAATAAATAAAAGATATGTTAAATAAGGATGTGAAAGGAATACGTAACGGATCGTGAGGATCGATTATAGGGCTTGGAAGAAATCTAGAAGTTCTAGAGATATAGGTGGCAAATCCATGTCATCGAGCGTTACGTAGGAAATTGATTAACCAATTAAAAAAATTCTTTTTGACAACTAAGATGAGCAAAATCTTATGTGTCAACTGTTGCGTCCGGATTGAATAAGGTCGTGAGGACGCGTCTGTGGTTGTGCGGGCTGTAACCCTTCCGTCGGAGGTTGGGCCACTGACGAGTGTTCAGGCTTACTCCCGGGTGAGGATTGTGTCTCGGATTGGTTGTGACTCAGTGCGGATGTGACTCAGGGCGGATGTGACTCAGGGCGGATGTCACTCAGGGCGGATGTCACTCAGGGCGGATGTGACTCAGGGCGGATGTCACTCAGGGCGGATGTGACTCAGGGCGGATGTCACTCAGGGCGGATGTGACTCAGGGCGGATGTCACTCAGGGCGGATGTGACTTAGGGCGGAACCTGCACTAAGGACCAATGCTAGCACGAAGAGGGAGGGGTGGTGCTAGCGGAGCCCTCTCCGATGCTTAAGTCACTATAGTGGCAAAAAGGTAATTTCTAGAGAGAGAGAATTTCTAGAGAGAAGTCAGAGCTCAAAATACCAAAGTTGGGCAAATGAGAGAATGTGTGAAAATGGGTGGCCAAGACCTCCTATTTATAGGCTTTCTTGGGACCGGACCCGGTTTTAAAGCGGTTTGATGACGGTTCAAGATCATGCGGTGACAGTCATCCTTGTTGGTAGTACGTGAACTTGACTTCTCTACGCGTAACGGTAATCGCGGATACGGTAATAGCGCGATACCCGTAAGGTAATCCGGACCTCGTCGGATTCGGGCAATTCGGCGAGGTCCGGATTGCAAGCAACCCGGACGTCCGGATTGCTTTATGCAACCCGGAGGTCCGGTCCGGACGCGCGTAAAGGCGCTTCCGGACCGTTTTGATACCGTGGGAGGTGTTTTTAAACCGAGATGTAATTTTCGACACGTTTACGAGGCCCGAAATGTAAACACGAACCCGAATTGGACACTTATCCATCACTTGCCCCCGAGTCAAGTAACGGTTTAGAACCTTTCTTGACTCTATTTTAAGTTAGGATATTTGTCCAATTTGAGTTTGACGCTAACCTTTCGGTTTTAATCGTGGGTCGGACGCAAGCATCTTGATTTCATCCGTCACTTGATTTTCCGGACGAATGGCTTTGTTTCCTATTATCATGGTTAGTGCGATAGGAAATGTATATGCGCGAATATGATTATCGTCGGAGACATGAACAAACGGTAATTCACTATGCGAGAATGCATCTATCAACATGTATGTATGAGTAATGGTCATGGCAAGATTGTAATTACGCAATGCAAGAAATAGAAAACGTACGTTTCTAAAATGACTAAGTGATTACCGAATCATGAATCATGCGATTGCAACATACGTGTATAGTAATAGATTTGATACGTGCAATGTCAAGACGTGCATAGGAGTAGATAGTTTTTTAAAAAGAGAGGATAGAGTATACCGTAGGGGTTTAGACTTGAGTGTAGACAAGTTAACCCTTTAATCCTTATCAACAAAGCATCTCTTGGGATTTGCAAATACACACATCCCCAATTATCCTTCCAGCACCTTGGGAATTCATCATTCCATCTCCTTTGCAGGTAATTCACTCACCCTTTCCCGAAATTGCTTTTGTGTTCAAGATTTCTTCGCCGTCGTGGAGCTTAGATACGTTTTGACAGTTTCGAGTCTGATTTTTGGCTTGCTTTTGGAAGTTGACACCACCATTCGACTCGGTTCGTCGCAAGGATTCCAGCGCCGTCTTCGGAGCCGCCAGAGGACCTCTCACGCGCCCTCACGCGCCGCCGTGTGTGGGAGACTTTCGCCGGAGCGTGTGGCCCACGCGCCGCCTTCCCGGCCTCGTCTCGCTGCGGTCCTTACCTTCCCGGAATCGTCTCGACGAGGGGAATCCATTGGGATACTTTTCGTCACGTTTTGAGGTAGTTTGGAAACCCAATTTTAAAAGATAGCTTCGACTTGACTTTGAATATCGCCGGATTGTTGTTCGTTCGAGCTATTTTTCGTTATTGATGTATGGAACTGCTTGTTGATGCTTGTATGTCGATAATTGCTGATTGATTGCCGTTACTGTCGCCGTTAGTTCATAACTTAGACGATTTTTCGTTTCCGCGGATAGTCGAGGTGGAATTCCCCGTTCAGACATAGTGCCCCCATGTCTTTGTGTAGGAGTTTTTGGTCGGTATGCATAATTTTTCCTCTTGGCTGGTTTTTTGGTTGACGGGGATTGCCCAATAGCTTTAGGCATAGTTACTTGTCGTCTTGATGTCTTAGAGAAAAATTTTCCTTAAGCGTTGCCATGTTCGATTCTTACGGTTCGTCGCGTTAATCCCCCGTTTACATGATAGCCCCTTAGGATGTTAGTCCCTTCCTTGGTACGTACCAATTTTACTATATGTGTGGAATTTGGTCACGTGCGTTGATTTTTGATACGCGCGTTAACTTTGATACGCGCATTGATGTTGAGGCGCGCGTTGATGTTGATACGCGCGTTGATATTGATACGCGCGTTGATGTTGATATGCGCGTTGATGTTGATACGCGCGTCGATGTTGATACGCGCGTCGATGTTGATACGCGCGTTGATGTTGATACGCGCGTTGATATTGATACGCGCGTTGATGTTGAGCGTCAGGTATAAACTGTTGGTTATTACCTGCAAGTATGCTAAAACACTTAGAAAATATTTAAACGATATCTAACGCTTGTTACCATAGATGTCGTTGTATGAGCTTTGTCGATGAGCGTCGTAGGTGTGCTTAGGGGACATAGATACTCGTTATATGCAATCCATCTTTGTTGACATGTATATGCGTACATGGAAACACTTAGAAAATATTTTCTCCTTGTCGACGTGCATCCTTGTCGACATGTATGTACGTACATGGAAACACTTAGAAAATACTTTCTCCTTGTCGACGTGCATCCTTGTCGACATGTATGTACGTACATGGAAACACTTAGAAAATATTTTCTCCTTGTCGACGTGCATCCTTGTCGACATGTATGTACGTACATGGAAACACTTAGAAAATATTTTCTCCTTGTCGACGTCCATCCTTGTCGACATGTATGTACGTACATGGAAACACTTAGAAAATATTTTCTCCTTGTCGACGTCCATCCTTGTCGACATGTATGTACGTGCAAACACTTAGGAAATATTTTCTCCTTGTCGACGTGCATCCTTGTCGACATGTATGTACGTACATGGAAACACTTAGAAAATATTTTCTCCTTGTCGACATGTATCCCTGTCGACATGTATGTACGTGCATGGAAACATGATACGCGCGTTGACTTTGATACGCGCATTGATGTTGATACGCGCGTTAACCTTCATACGCGCGTTGATGTTGATACGCGCGTTAACCTTGATACGCGCGTTGATGTTGATACGCGCGTTAACCTTGATACGCGCGTTGATGTTGATACGCGCGTTAACCTTGATACGCGCGTTGATGTTGATACGCGCGTCGATGTTGATACGCGCGTTGATGTGTTGAAGAGGTTGCCCCCCTTGCGCGATGCTTGTTACTTGCTGCACGAAGACTTAATAAGTCTTGTACGTTTGTGGTTGTTCTCACATGGAGCGTCTGTTGCATAAGTGCTTGAATAAGTGTTGGTGCGTGCTTGCGCACTGACTGTATTGTTGATAGCACTTTCCAAGATATTAGATCTTGTTGATTTTCCCAGTTATCGCCGGCTGCAGTTTTTGTTTTTAGCATAATTCTCGAAAGATCCGACGCAGGGGCGTGTTCCTCGAGCGATTCTTGGTTCTTTATGCTGAGCATGACCGTGCTAACTCTTTCTTGTGATAAGAGAAATAGAGTTGAGGGTTGTATAGTGGCGTCTTCTGCCCCCCGGTCGAGGGACCGGCCCAAGGAGGAGCGTTACTCCTACTGAGGTAAGTGTTTGTTGATAATTCTTTGTTCATGCTTTTGCTTGCATGACATTTCGTCACCTGGACATTGTTAAGTGCTGTGATTGCCCCTCTTGGCTAGACTCCAAGGCATGGCGAGATGGGTAGAGCATAAGATATTGCGACTTGCGCATTGTAGATTTTGTTTGGAGAAAACAGCGGCAACTTCTGCTTGTTCCGCCGAGTCCTGTTAGAGATGATGGCATTTTTTAATCTGTGCCATCTTTTGGATATGTTGAACTCATTTCTGAGTTTGTTTGCCCCCCGGCTTCTATGCTTGAAGACTTGTTGTAGTTGTTCCTTAGTTGTTGCTTACGACTTGTTCGCTTTGAACTACGTCGTTTGAACCTGCTTTATACATAGTAGTTTGCATGATAACTTGTTAGTAATATTTCATACCGTTATCACTTACTGTGTTTATTGAATGCAGATGACTAGTAACGTAGACATAGTCCCTGCGGTCGTGACCGATAGCCACTTCTTGATTGATAAGTTGAGATATTCTCCTGATTGCCTGCCTGATGCATTATGCATATTGCCCTTCTTTCCTGAATAGCTTGCCGCTATATGTGTTGCAAACTGCCGAGTATTTTTGCGTATAGCAATATATCTCAACAAGTAGTGTATTTGAAAAGTGTTATCTTGGCTAAGCAAGATACTAGTTTATATCGTCTCTTAGTTCCACTCTAAGGCGACGTTGTACAAGACTCGACTTGTAAATTTTATGAGTTTTAAACAGGGTGCGCACCTGCCAGCGTGTATCAACCCGCGTTGGGGGAGCATACGTAAAAACATTTTAGTATTTGAGAGTTGTTATCTTGGCTAAGCAAGATACTAGTTTATACCGTCTCTTAGTTCCACTCTAAGGCGACGTTGTACAAGACTCGACTTGTAAATTTTATGAGTTTTAAACAGGGAGCGCACCTGCCAGCGTGTATCAACCCGCGTTGGGGAAGCATACGTAAGAGTATTATTTGAGAGGAGTTATCTTGGCTAAGCAAGATACTAGTTTATACCGTCTCTTAGTTCCACTCTAAGGTGACGTTGTACAAGACTCGACTTGTAAATTTTATGAGTTTTAAACAGGGAGCGTACCTGCCAGCGTGTATCAACCCGCGTTGGGGAAGCATACGTAAGAGTATTATTTGAGAGAAGTTATCTTGGCTAAGCAAGATACTAGTTTATACCGTCTCTTAGTTCCATTCTAAGGCGACGTTGTACAAGACTCGACTTGTAAATTTTATGAGTTTTAAACAGGGAGCGCACCTGCCAGCGTGTATCAACCCGCGTTGGGGAAGCATACGTAAAAACATTTTTGTTTTTGAAGAAGAATTTTGTGAACCCTAAAAGGCTTGTTGATTTGAGAAAATATTTTGGCCTTAAATGTGATACATCCAAAAAACCGTGTTGATAAAAATTTTTGGAAAGGAGTTTGATACATAAGATATTTGGTAAAAATTTTGGCAAAATTTTTTGGTAAAATGTTTGAAAAAATATTTGTGATACATGATTCCTGCGTCCAGGGACCATGTAACACTTTTTTGAGAATATGAATTGTGATGCATGCTTTCTGCGTCCAGGAACCATGCAACACGGCTTGAAAATTTGTAGTACGGAATTGTCATCTTAACCAGAGGACTTTTGTCGTATAAAACGAACCCTGATGGCGTTCGTAATATGGGAATGCCGACTAGATAGAGGACATTCGCCATAAAGAGTGCACCCTGAACCGGATATACGCACTTGTTATAGAGTGGGATCGTTGTCTAAACAGAGAACTTCCGCTGTATAAAACGAACCCTGATGGCGTTCGTAATATGGGAATGCCGACTAGACAGAGGACATTCGCCATAAAGAGTGCACCCTGAACCGGATATACGCACTTGTTATAGAGTGGGGTCGTTGTCTAAACAGAGAACTTCCGTCACTTATGGGGTGATCAGCCCCGTATGCCTTGGCGTTATTCCAAGGTATTTTGATAGTAGGCCTTGGCGTTATTCCAAGGTATTTTAGCAGTAGGTCTTGGTGTTAATCCGAGACATTGTTTGTAGCTGACGCCCTGAATAGTCATCGCTTTGATAATAGGTCTTGGTGTTAATCCGAGACACTGCTTGTAGCTGACGCCCTGAATAGTCGTCGCTTTGATAATAGGTCTTGGTGTTAATCCGAGACACTGCTTGTAGCTGACGCCCTGAATAGCCGTCGCTTTGATAATAGGTCTTGGTGTTAATCCGAGACACTGCTTGTAGCTGACGCCCTGAATAGCCGTCGCTTTGATAATAGGTCTTGGTGTTAATCCGAGACACTGCTTGTAGCGGACGCCCTGAATAGCCGTCGCTTTGATAATAGGTCTTGGTGTTAATCCGAGACACTGCTTGTAGCTGACGCCCTGAATAGCCGTCGCTTTGATAATAGGTCTTGGTGTTAATATGAGACACTGCTTGTAGCTGACGCCCTGAATAGTCGTCGCTTTGATAATAAATCCGCAGGTTGTCATTGCGGTATATAAGTTGATTGTGCACATAGCTTGATGGCTTTGTGTTGTCGGCATCTTCTAGAGATAGACGCCTATGTTATGAATGGAGAAATAAACTCCTTGTTGGTGTAGATAACAAATATGTTGGTGTTGAATACCATAAATCCCTTCTTGCACACAATGCTTAGCTTGTATTGTTGAAGTAGATTTTTGTGCATAGGTTACTACTTGGTGTAATTCCTGAGTAGTAATCGTAGTGTAGCATGTACTTCCAAGTTTTTGATTCCATGATGACGCCTTTGATGTAGTCGTCAATATGAGTAGGTTGTTGTTGATAAGCGTTGTCATAACGCGTAATAGATTTTGCTTGCATATGCCATAATTTCTTGGATTATTGAAGTAGATAATAGGCGCGTAGTTTTGTTGCTTCGCGTTTAATCCAAAGAATAGCGTGCAAGAGATAAGTATGTACCTACAAACGTAGATTGACTTTATTAGATACTTGCGCGTATTTACATTGATTATACTAGAAATAGTAGGAATGCGCAAAGTAATCTAAAAGAGAGTTGTTTCTCCTGTTTCGTCATGGCTGGTTTGATGACGATGTCGCGTAGTTGGTTGCAACAAATCGCCTTAATGCACCTAGCGTGATGCATTCTTCAATTTCCCAGTTTAATGGTGGACACATGTTTGTGTTGTGCCCCAAGTTTTATGGTACTTGCACCATTCTCTGATGTCGTTGCCCAAGAAAGCTGTCTTCGGGGCAAGCGGACTTGGGAGCTTGTTTTCCAGCAGGTTGACGTAAATGTCTTCGGCCACCGTGTTTAGCGGTGTGAAGATGTTGTTGATATCAAAGCTTGCGTCTTCCTGGTTGTTCGTTTCTGCTCGAACTCCTTTGTCCCAACTGAGGGGTGTACCCCACCTCAGTTCTTGCTCGCATAAGACTGCTGTCTCAAGCTTATCTTTTAGATCCGCCATGGTTTTTGTTGTTTGCCATCCATGAGTTCGTCCAAAGAGAAGGAAAGATTTGGCGTTCATGTTTGCATAGAACACGCTTATCACTTCTTCTCTTGTTGCTTTCGCGGTTGAGGCGTTGGAGGCAAATTTGATGAAGTATTCCAAGATTGGCTCGTCTTCTCCCTGCTCAACGAGCCAAATCTGGTGCCATGGTGAGAACTGGATGCTTTCTTGCGGGTTCCAGATTGTCATGGCTTGTTCCATCGGTTGCTTCTTTCTTTCATCGACCACTTTCTGCCTCTTGAAGGAATTTATCATGGCCACATGGTATTGGTGCTTTGCTCTTAAGGCATTGACGTAACAACGCCTTGCGGTTATCTGATCGCCAAGCACTTCTCCAATCCCATGTTCTGTCGGGAACTTCATCTTTTGATGGACGGTGGAGGGCACGATCACATAGGGATTGATCGTTGTTCGTCCCAAGATTCCGTTGTAGGCTCCGAGGGATTCGACAACTACGAAAGTGACGTTGATATGCAGTGCTCTCCACCCCTGGCCAAGGATGACAGGAAGTGTAATTGTACCCAAGGGTTGTGTAGCTGCTCCTGCGAAGCTAACTAATGAGAAGGTTCCTGGGGACAAGTCCTTGACAGATTTTCCTAGTTGCTCCAGGACTCTGATATGTAGAATGTCAGCGGAGCTTCCACCATCTACCAGAATTCTTTTCACATCGTACCCGTCAATATCCATGGTAATGACTAAAGCATCATCGTGGGGTAAACGATATGCTTCAAGTCTTCCCTGGAGAATTGGATGACTGCGTCTTCTTGCTCGGGTTGCTTGCGCTTTCCGTACTTTGGCAGTGTTGCTGCTTGGGATGCATAAATGTCCCGAGCATTAGATACTTGTCCTCCGGCGGCAGGTCCTCCGTGTATGACATTGATTACTCCTCGCTTGGCTGGCGGAGGGTTGTCATGGACCTTCTCTTTTCCCTTGTTTGTTCTTTTTGACGACTCTGGTTGAGTCTTTCTTGGGGTATTGTTGCCCTGGTCAACAAATTGCTTCAATTCGCCCTTGAGGACGAAGTTGTTGATTCGGAAGCGTAGACTGACGCAGCTATCGGTATCGTGGCCGAAGACTTCGTGGTTTTCACACCACTTGTCCTTGTCTCTTCCCAATGGGCCTTTCCTGAAGTTGTTTGGTTCCTTCCACATATTCGCGTCCTTCATTTCTTTCAAAATTATAGACAGCGAGGCATTCAAAGGAATGCAGTCGGCCAAATTTACTTCCTTTGGCTTCTGAAAATCTCCTTGAAAGGGTCTTTTCAGCTGAGGTTGCCAATGTCTTCCTTGCTGACTGCCTGGGTGTGGCTTTTGTTGGTTCTGTTTTGGATTATCTTTTGCCTTAGCTGCAGCAATTTTTGCCTTGTTCTGGCTTCTGAACCTTTCGAGGTCTATGTATTCCTTGACTCTCGCGGCTAATTCCACCATTGATTCTGCTGGGCGCTTTGCCATTTTTTCGGCTAGGGCATTGCCTCTTCGTCCGAGGTTTCGAATGAATGCTCGAACGATTTCTCCTTCAGTCAGGTTCCCCTGAATGTCAGAAATGTTCTGATTGAAGCGGACGTAGTAGTCGGCAAGGGACTCCTCGTTTTGTTGTTGGACGTCGTCCAAAGCGTTTGCCCCTTTTAAAAACGTGCGCTCGCCCATGTATCGTTGAATGAACTTGGCCTTTAGGTCTGCCCATGAAGTAATACTTCCGCATGGCAGTGAGAAGAACCAGTGCGCTGCAGACCCGGCAAGAGTTTGTGAAAACGTCATTGCGAAATGATGCGGGTTCTTTGTTCTGCCTAGCAGAGAGGCCTCGTGCTTTTGCACGTGTTCAATTGGGTCTCCTTTTCCACGATAGGGGTCGCCTCCAATTCGATACAGTGCGTCTGGGACGCGACTGTTTACTAGGTGGTCAGCGAATGGATGTGACGCCCTTTCTTCAAGAGCATGCATGCCCTTCATTTTTGCTTCCTTCATCTTCTTCTCCACCATTTCTTCTAGCATTTCGGCGGTAAACCCTTTTACAGGTTCAGCGTAACCTGTTGAAGGATTTTGCCGACCATTGTTATGGTGGATGTCAGATTGATCCTTGCTTGTGGCCTGAAAAGGATCATCTCTTGTTGGTTGCTGTGGATGGTAGAATGGGGGCTGCATTTCGTTCCTCCAGTGTTGGGCTCCTTGGGAAGGAGTATATGACCGTGCAGGTTCATATCTTGCGTGTTGGTTCCTGCCCTGGAAAGGATTGCCATAACGAGTAGTGTCTTGCGACATCTCCCTTGCTGGCGCAGCATACTGTTGGTTGGTCGGAGGTGGCTGAGCTGCATATCCTTGGTTTTTTAGAGACTCGCGGAATACGAGTAACTCTTCCAGCGCAGCCATCATTGCTGGAGTAACGGTGGGCATCGGGTTTGCCCCCGGTCTTTGTTCGCCCTGCGACATTTCTGTCTGGGATTCATCCCCATGTACTTCTGGCTCGAAACCAGGCGGATGCGCGTGGTGTTTGTCCCTTGGCTCTCTGTGCTGTGTGTTGGGCACATTGTCAGTCGGTATGGATGAAGCTACGGAAGTAGCTCTTGGGATGTGGGAGGGTCCCGACTGGCTCCCAGCTGGAGCTTGGCATCCTGTTCTTTTGTTCGCCGGGGACTTCCTGGGACGCCCGGGCCTTTTTCTTGGGTGTTTCACCTCTTCGGGAGGGTTGTGATCACTCGCCATGATTTCTGCGGTACGGTAGCTTTTTGTTCGAATCACGTAGACGGCGACAATGTTGCGTCCGGATTGAATAAGGTCGTGATGACGCGTCTGTGGTTGTGCGGGCTGTAACCCTTCCGTCGGAGGTTGGGCCACTGACGAGTGTTCAGGCTTACTCCCGGGTGAGGATTGTGTCTCGGATTGGTTGTGACTCAGTGCGGATGTGACTCAGGGCGGATGTGACTCAGGGCGGATGTGACTCAGGGCGGATGTCACTCAGGGCGGATGTGACTCAGGGCGGATGTCACTCAGGGCGGATGTGACTCAGGGCGGATGTCACTCAGGGCGGATGTGACTCAGGGCGGAACCTGCACTAAGGACCAATGCTAGCACGGAGAGGGGGGGGGGGTGCTAGCGGAGCCCTCTCCGATGCTTAAGTCACTATAGTGGCAAAAAGGTAATTTCTAGAGAGAGAGAATTTCTAGAGAGAAGTCAGAGCTCAAAATACCAAAGTTGGGCAAATGAGAGAATGTGTGAAAATGGGTGGCCAAGACCTCCTATTTATAGGCTTTCTTGGGACCGGACCCGGTTTTAAAGCGGTTTGATGACGGTTCAAGATTATGCGGTGACCGTCATCCTTGTTGGTAGTACGTGAACTTGACTTCTCTACGCGTAACGGTAATTGCGGATACGGTAATAGCGCGATACCCGTAAGGTAATCCGGACCTCGTTAATAATTTTTGTTTATTGATCCAAATTTCTAACTGGCTTTTGAGCAATTGGTTGTTTGTGATCAGGATACTGTTAAAGCCCAAGATTACGGCCCATATTTGTGTTTGGCCCGAACTCATTATTTTGTATTTGGGCTTCTTTTTATTGCTGAAAGCCTTGGATCAATCTGGTCCTTTGTTTTGTATTTTGGGACTAAACTTGACATCTTGTAAAGGTTGCGGTGCAATCTTCTTTTTCTTTATTAGGGTTTAGTATTTAAGGGGAAGATGTGAACAGTGGAATAATATACACAGATGAACCCTGATGGATATACGCCCAATTTGAACCCGTTGACTTCCGAACCGTTGTATTTTTATCGTCACATTTATGATTGTAAATCGAAACTTCAACCCGGACACTTCGCGAGAACATCGACGGCTCGGACGGGGCCGAAGTGCCCGTCCGGCCGGGGCGAACTCACCTAGGTGAGGTTGGGTGGCCACACCCGACCTCCCCATCGGGTCAGCCGACCGATCTCCTAGGGGAGATCGGGTGGACCAACCCGATCTCTCCTAGGGGAGATCGGGTGGACCAACCCGATCTCTCCTAGGAGAGATCGGGTCGGCCAACCCGATCTCTCCTAGGAGAGATCGGGTCGGCCAACCCGATCTCTCCTAGGAGAGATCGGGTCGGCCAACCCGATCCCTCCTAGGAGGGATGTCCTCCCAGGAGGGTTGGGTGTCCTCACCCAACCCCTACCCTTGGGGGTCAGATTTCTCCCCCCCCCCCCCCCAAGGGCCCCGACACCACTTTCGGACTCCCACACTCGGTTCACGCCGCCTACCTTCTCCGTATCCTAAGGTCTTAATTATGCACTTAAAGGTTAATTAATTGTGTTTAAAGGCTAACGATGTCATTAAGCCACCTTAATGACACCGTTGCCTATAAATACCCCACCTTCACAACTCATTGGATCATCTTGGCCATTTGGACAATTTAGCTCTGACATCTCTCTAGCTTTATCTCTCTAGAAGAATACTGACTTAGGCATCGGAGAGGGTTCACCAGGCACCACCCCCCCCCCTCCGTGTCTGGTATTGCCCCTTCTGCAGGGTAGAAGGAGAGAGGAAGCAAAGGAAGGAAGGAAGGAAGGGAGAAGATAGACTAAGGCAGGACAACTCAGGAACATCCGATCACACACATCCCCGTAAGGAGTGAGATCAAAGCCAATCCCCCGTTGACCTAGATCTCATAACTTAACACTTGGCGCCGTCTGTGGGCTTCGGACAGAAAGCCTAATTATCACCAGCTAGATGGCAGGCGTATATGTCATTCATGGGGGTTATGGAGCTGGAGGACAGTCAGCGAATGCCAGAGAAGCATATATGGCAGAGTTAGGGGACCCTAAGCCAAAGGAAGAACAAGCAGAAGAATAGAGAGAAGACATAATAGAATTTTCAAGAAGAGACATGGAGCATGTGTTACCAGACAACAAGGATGCCCTGGTCATAACAATGAAGATCACTGATATGGACATTGGAAGAATCCTAATAGACAGTGGAAGCTCACCCAACATCATTAGCAAGAAAGTCCTCAACATACTAGGAGTAAGGCCAAGTAGCATAAAACAGGTTCACTCCCCCTTGGTAGGATTTTCAGGAGAGCCAACATACCCACTGGGGGCAGTCACACTACCTGTGACACTGGGTACAGGCCAGAGGCAGTTAAAGATTGATGTCCCATTCTTCATCACAGAAGAAATGGAGGAGTACAATGGGGTCCTGGGTACCACTACAATCAACAAGTGGGGTATGGTACCATCAACACTACATCAGAAAATGAAATTCCCCACAGGCCAGGGAATAGGGGAAGTGAAAGGTAACCAGAAGGCAGCAAGGAAATGTGCAAGGATTGCACTAGGCAAGAGGAAGAAAACAAGAGAAGTCCTACTAGTAGATGAGGACCCAAGAGAAGATCATGGAAGACCAGCCCCCATGGAGGAACTAAAAGAGATACTCATAGAAGAACCCGATAGGAAGGCCAAATCGGGACTGCCTTATCTCAGGAAGAGGAAAACGACTTAGTAGCTTTACTAAGGGAATACAAGGATCTGTTCGCCTGGTCACCAAGTGATATGCCAGGAATATCAGAAGAGGTAATCTCACACAAGCTCAATATAGACGCGGCAACGCGACCAACAACACAGAAGGTGAGACCAATGGGAGGAAGCAAAAAGATAGCTATCCAAGAAGAAGTACAAAAGCTACTAAAGGCAAAATTCATCAAGGAAATCAGATTCCAGACATGGGTGGCAAACCCAGTATTGGTAAAGAAGCCGGGGGAAGTTGGAGAATGTGTATCGACTATCGTGACTTAAACAAAGCATGCCCAAAGGACTCATATCCGCTACCAATAATAGATCAGTTAGTGGATGCAACATCAGGTCACCAACTAATGAGCTTCATGGATGCATACTCAGGATACAACCAGATAAAAATGGCCCCCGAGGACGCCCCTCACACAGCATTCTATGCTGACAGCGAAATATACCATTACACGGTGATGCCTTTCGGACTCATAAATGCTGGAGCAACATATCAAAGAATGGTCAACAAAATCTTTGGGGACATGATAGGGAAGACAATGGAGGCATATGTGGACGATATGATAGTCAAATCCAAAGAGAAGAAGGACCATGTGGAGAACCTTCGCTCAACATTCGAGAGGATGAGGCAGTACCAAGTTCGTCTAAATCCGAAAAATGCGCATTTGGGGTGCAATCAGGGAAATTTTTAGGCTTCATGGTAAGCCAGCGAGGCATAGAGGTAAACCCCGAAAAACTTCAAGCAATTGAAGAAATGCAGTCACCTACGAAGCACAAAGAGGTTCAACGACTGAACGGGAGGTTGGCAGCCCTTAACAGATTCCTATCCAAATAGGAGACAAGGCATTACCCTTCTTTGAGGTACTAAGGGCAAACAAGAAATTTGAATGGACACCGAGATGTGAGGAAGCCTTCCAGCAACTCAAGCAACACCTAAAAACACTACCGCCCTTAGCAAAGCCTACACCAGGGGAGCCCCTCTACCTCTACATCTCTGTGAGCAATGTGGCAGTAAGCTCAGTGCTAATTAAAGAAGAAAACGCTGCACAATTGCCGGTGTACTTCGTAAGCAAAACATTGGCAAAGTATGAGATCAACTACTTGCCAATAGAAAAGTACCTCTATGCACTGATTATATCAGCAAGAAAGTTGAGACCATATTTTCATGGGCATGAAGTAACAGTCCTCACAGACCAACCATTGAAACACCTCCTACAGAGACCAGACACATCGGGAAGACTGACCAAATGGGCAATTGAGCTAAGTGAGTTTCGCATTCATTTCACCCCGAGAACAGCCATAAAGGGTCAGGCTCTAGCAGACTTTATCGCCGAATTCACTGGAATTAATCCAGACGAAGACTTGGGAGAAGTCAAAACTACATGCGAGGTAAGTAGTAGTCAGGAGAAACAATCAGAAGAATTATGGGAGATGCATACTGATGGGTCATCCAACGGAGGAGGTTCAGGTGCAGGCCTCTTACTATACCCACCAAACAGCGATACACCTATGCGCTATGCCATGGCACTTACCTTTAAGGCAACAAACAATGAGGCTGAGTACGAAGCACTAATAACTGGCCTGAGAATAGCCAAAGGAGTAGGGGCAAAGCATTTAAGGGTCAAGTGTGATTCTCAATTAGTCGTCAATCAAGTGAAAGGAATCTACACTGCAAAGTCCGAAAACATGCAAAGATACTTACAGCAAGCCAAGGACCTGATAAAGAGCTTCCAAAGCTTCGACATTGAATCAGTCCCAAGAGAACAAAACCAAGAGGCAGACGCCTTGAGCAAACTAGCCTTAGGAGTAGAAGCAGGCAAAGAGGTTCACTTTGTAGAGCAAAGAGTGCAATCAGTGATAGAACAAATGGAGGTTCTAGTAATAGATGAAGCAGAAGCCTGGATGACCCCAATGCGCCAATACATCATGGAAGGAAAGCTCCCAAAGGATAAGGTGGAGGCAGTCAAGATTGAAAGGATGGCTAGGAATTACGCAGTGATGGACAATGAACTCTACAAGAAAGGGTACTCCACACCTTTCCTCAAATGCATAACATACCCAGAAACAGAAAGAGTGCTTGCAGAACTCCATGAGGGAGATGCGGGGTGCCATGAAGGAGCACGGTCAATAAGCCGAAAGGTCTACAACCTAGGATACTATTGGCCATCAATGAGCAAAGAAGTAGCAGACTTGGTACAAAAATGTGATCACTGCCAAAGGTACTCTAGAAATATAACAGCCCCATCAGCAAAGCTAAGTTCCATCTCAGGAGCCTGGCCTTTCGCACAATGGGGGATTGATTTGATAGGTCCCCTACCGAAAACAAAAGGTCAGAAGACTTGCATAATTGTTGCAATAGACTACTTCTCCAAGTGGATAGAAGCAAAGGCAATGGGGAAGACCACGGACGACCAAGTCGTCAATTTCATCCATCTCACATTGTCTCGAGGTACGGGGTGCCAAGAGCAATAATAAGTGACAATGGCCCACAATTCAAGAGCAAGAAATTGCAGTGGTATTGCGAAAGACTGAATATAGACCACCGTTTCGCATCAGTAAAGCACCCTCAGACAAACGGACAGGTAGAATCGGCAAACAAGATAGTGCTAGATGGCCTAAAGAAACGACTTCACGCTACCAAGGGAAGTTGGGTAGATGAGCTGGAAAATGTTCTATGGGCAGTACGGACAACACCAAAGATATCCACAGGAGAAACGCCATTTGGTCTAGTATACGGAACTGAAGCGGTGGCACCGGCAGAAATAGCTGTACAATCACTGAGGACCAAATACTTTGAGGAGCATGAGACAACAAAGCAAGGCTTTTAGATTTAGACATGGTGGAGGATAAAAGATGGAATTCAGAAGAAGCACAGACACGATGC
The DNA here is from genome assembly GCA_036873135.1 of Clarkia xantiana subsp. parviflora. Lineage (NCBI taxonomy): Eukaryota > Viridiplantae > Streptophyta > Magnoliopsida > Myrtales > Onagraceae > Clarkia > Clarkia xantiana. Next base: position 6,190,985 of record JAPTYO010000015.1, read on the forward strand.
GCCTTGTCTCAGCAAGATACTACAACGGCCAAGTCAAGGAGAGACAATTCCACGTAGGAGAACTAGTACTAAGAAGGAATGAGTTCTCACACTTAGACCAGTCAAAAAATTATCTCCGAAGTGGGAGGGACCGTACAGGATAGCGTCATGCCCTACGTAAACGCTTACCGCCCTCGAAGATGGGGAAGGGTATATCTCCACAAACACCTTCAGTGGAGAGCA
>JAPTYO010000015.1:6191229-6392965 GCA_036873135.1 Clarkia xantiana subsp. parviflora
TCACGAAGTTATCCTTACACAGATATGACTTCAAGTCAATGACAGGATCGACGCCCCCAAGAGCGTATCTTGAGAGTAGTTTACATACTACGACATTCGACGCCCCCAAGAGCGTATCTTGAGAGTAGTTTACATACTACGACATTCGACGCCCCCAAGAGCGTATCTTGAGAGTAGTTTACATACTACGACATTCGACGCCCCCAAGAGCGTATCTTGAGAGTAGTTATTACACTACGACCTTCGACGCACCAAGAGCGTATCTTGAGAGTGGTTTCCAAAAACTACGAATTTCGACGCCCCCAGGAGCGTATCTTGAGAGTAGTGTTCATACTACGACCTTCGACGCCCCCAAGAGCGTATCTTGAGAGTAGTTATTACACTACGAATTCGACGCACCAAGAGCGTATCTTGAGAGTGGTTTCCAAAAACTACGAATTCGACGCCCCCAGGAGCGTATCTTGAGGTAGATTTGCAACCTACCAGATTCGACGCCCCCAAGAGCGTATCTTGAGGTAGAAAAAACACTACCAGTTCGACGCCCCCAAGAGCGTATCTTGAGGTAGATTTCAAACTACCAGTTCGACGCCCACCAGGAGCGTATCTTTGGTCTAACCTGAGCCCTCCGGGAGCCTATCCTGTGAAATGTTAAGTGCCGTCCGAGAGCCTGTCTCGTGAACAGATTTCGACGCCCACCAAGAGCGTATCTTTGGTCTAACAGTACAACGTATACCGTGTAAGGGGTATCAGAAGAGATCATCATACCATGCTTAGAAAGATACCATGCAAAGAAGGATACCATGCTTAGAAGGATACCATGCTCAGAAGGATACCATGAGAAAGAAATTTCTAAGAAAAGTAATGTGAAGAACAAGTAATGTTTTTTCTTTATGAAATGGCAGGTATGACATGAAGAAAAACACGAAAGAAGGATAAGTAAAGGAAACACACCAAGGGAAGGGTCCATAACCAAAGAGCCATACACAAGGCATAGGGAAACATCATGAGAAGAGATATAAGCACACGGCCATGTATACAACGAGTAAAGACAAGTGTATCAGACAAAGATGACAACACTAAGAAAGGTGGAGTTTTAAACTCTAAAGACAACCACAACTTACAAACACATGAGACTACCACAAGAAATAGGGGTACTATTCCCTTATCTTCGCAATATGCTTAATAGCAAAGTCTGACAAATCACCAAGTCGAGAGAAAGGAAAGTCAGGAGCAATCATGTGAATACGCTCAAGAATCTCCTTCAAGGAAATACGTTTCGCCACAGAGCAGCGAACGTCGATAGCAGCCTGATAAGCGGAGGAGGCCTTATACTCAGCAATGGCACACTCCTTCGCCTCCATACGAAACATTTCCTCCAGAGAGATTAACTCAGCAGCCCGGAGTGTCTCATCACGATAAGACCTTTGTCTCAACGCCTCAACCTCTTCATTGAGAAGAGCAATGCGACCCTCCAAGTCTCGGCACCGCAAATCAGTGATGCGACTATGCTCCAAACAGCTAATAAGACTGGAGTTAAGGGAGACACAAATGTCCTCGTACACCTTCCTCTCCTCAGCAAGATCAATAGCAAGGGTGGATAAATTAACAAGGTCGGCCATACCCTGCAACAAAAACAAAAGATGAGACGGATAACGCACGGAGAAGAAGTATGCTAAAGGATAAAACGGTTAATAACATTACAGGAGCATAGCGAGCCAACACATCACGAGCCAATTCATAAGTTGCCTCCGACCCTTTGGACAGGGACACACGATCGGCAGGAGGAACAGCAGACTGCAGAACACGAACCCCAACCTCAGGAGTTTGCAAAGAAGATTGGTTGTCAAAACGAGCCCCACGCCCATAATAAGGCGCCCACTCAGACCCAACAATTCCATCAACAGGTGGACGAGACAGCTCCTTCCGACTCAGACGCGGAAGACGAAGTCTACCTATAACAAAGCACAGAGTAAATACCAATGTACACTAAGGAAACTCAGAGGCTCAAGGACTCACCAAACAAGGAAGAAGGAAAGGATGGCTCCCGGACCTTCGATTGGGGAGCATCAATATAGAAAGAAGATGGCACCCTAACGTCACCACCCTTACCTCCAGTTAGAGAACACCTCCCCGCACCATAGAAAACCGATCTTTTTGCAATCGAAGGTCCGGTCCCAGAATTAACTACTTCCACACGTACTGGCCTCTTACTCCTCATCAATCACCGGAGAGTTCTGCTGATCAAAAAAAAAAAAAAAAAAAAGGCTCAGCCTAAAGAAAACAGAAAGCGAACAGTGGACAAGAGATACAAACTCATTCCCCTAAAAGATGGACACAAGGTCAAAAGACAAGAATAGAAAGACGACAAGAAAGACCCCACCAGCCAACAGCCAGAGGCAGGGGGTAGGGGGAGATAGTAATAACCCCCAGCATAAGGAGACCCCACTAGCCAACAGGCAGAGGCAGGGGGGCAGGGGGAGATAGTAATAACCCCCAGCATAAGGAGACCCCACCAGCCAACAGGCAGAGGCAGGGGGGCAGGGGGAGATAGTAATAACCCCCAGCATAAGGAGACCCCACCAGCCAACAGGCAGAGGCAGGGGGGCAGGGGGAGATAGTAATAACCCCCAGCATAAGGAGAGAGACACCACCAGCCAACAGGCAGAGGTAGGGGGCAGGGGGAGATAGTAATAACCCCCAGCATAAGGAGAGAGACACCACTGGCCAATTAGCAGAGACAGGGAGCAAAAGGAGATCATCATAATCCCAATAGGGAGGACTTCGCCCGCCAGTAAGCGGAAACATGAAGGTAAAAAGATGAAAAATGACGAACCAAATAGGACTACATTACCAGGAAGACATACAAATCAAAAACAAGACAAGTAAGGAAACGATCGAAGGAGAAGTAGAATTAAGTCCCTCAAGAGCAAGGCTTACACAAGAGAAGAAACACGTACCTCAACAAAACACCCGCCCCGAGAAGTAAGTCCGACTGGAAATTCCACCGTCAAAAAGAAAAGAAGGGAAAAGAACAACGAGAATGAGGTAATCACTCACCCTTTTATAGCACAAAGGATTAGGGTTTTTCTAAAGTCGCTAAATCAATACCGTTGAATTTTAGAAAAGAAAATTTCAAGGGACAAGATTCAAAAACTAGTTCCCGTTAACCACGGTTAAACTCATACTCACCATAGTTAATATCCCCTAAGGTTTATTTCTTAGTATTCCATACTTAGAAAAAATTTTGGCCAAAATTAATTTTTTCCTCACTTAGATAGAATCCCGGCACGAAATTGAAGCATAAGTCATTTAATTACATTCGTATCACACCCCTGTGCAAGTGTGTATTTTTTGAGTAGGCACCTGTAGCAGAGATAAGTTTATTACTCCTATCTCAGACGGACGTGTGCCTAGGCACACGTCCGTGCTAATCTGACGTTTACAATTCCTCTATCTCATTAGACAGGGGGCAGAGTCAGAAGCACGCATCCATGGGTAAGCAAACATTCAGACAAAGAAGGTAAAACCCCGGTTTCAAATTGCGCGTGTCATACCATCCTAAAATAGAGTCAATCAAGGGTTAGGCCATTGGTTGACTCGGGGGCATGTGATGGATATACGCCCAATTTGAACCCGTTGACTTCCGAACCGTTGTATTTTTATCGTCACATTTATGATTGTAAATCGAAACTTCAACCCGGACACTTCGCGAGAACATCGACGGCTCGGACGGGGCCGAAGTGCCCGTCCGGCCGGGGCGAACTCACCTAGGTGAGGTTGGGTGGCCACACCCGACCTCCCCTAGGGGAGATCGGGTGGACCAACCCGATCTCTCCTAGGAGAGATCGGGTCGGCCAACCCGATCCCTCCTAGGAGGGATGGGGTTGGGTGTCCTCACCCAACCCCTACCCTTGGGGGTCAGATTTCTCCCCCCCCCCCCCCCCCCCCCCCAAGGGCCCCGACACCACTTTCGGACTCCCACACTCGGTTCACGGCGCCTACCTTCTCCGTATCCCAAGGTCTTAATTATGCACTTAAAGGTTAATTAATTGTGTTTAAAGGCTAACGATGTCATTAAGCCACCTTAATGACACCGTTGCCTATAAATACCCCACCTTCACAACTCATTGGATCATCTTGGCCATTTGGACAATTTAGCTCTGACATCTCTCTAGCTTTATCTCTCTAGAAGAATACTGACTTAGGCATCGGAGAGGGTTCACCAGGCACCACCCCCCCCCCCCCCTCCGTGTCTGGTATTTCCCCTTCTGCAGGGTAGAAGGAGAGAGGAAGCAAAGGAAGGAAGGAAGGAAGGGAGAAGATAGACTAAGGCAGGACAACTCAGGAACATCCGGATCACACACATCCCCCGTAAGGAGTGAGATCAAAGCCAATCCCCCGTTGACCTAGATCTCATAACTTAACAAACCCCTTACACTCTGTCTCTCCATCTCTTTTTTCTCTCTACGACTGATAGCTTTTCCGACGACTCTTCGTCGGCTTTGGCCGTGCTCCGCCGTGCTAGTTTCCACAGATACATCAATTAAGAAAATGAGGAAAAAAACATACATCCAGAAAGTTTTTGGTTTGTTTAGTTTATTTATTTATATCGAGTTGTTATCCCATTTATCTACCATTATTATACCTTTTGAGTCCTTTGCGAGTTAAACAGCTACTGAATATTTATATTCTCATGATTTTTTTGCTGAACTATATTTTCAGGTTATCCACCCGAAAAAAAAAAGAGCTTGAAGGAGAAATAACGAACAAATTGTGTTTGGTAACCGAGTTTACTTAATAAGTTTTACATGAATCAGTAATCATATATATGTTATTTTCCCGATAGTCGATAAACTTCTAATACTTGCTTCATTTAGATACTTAGTATTCAATCGTCGTAAAGAATTAGCATTTAACGTCTCCACTGAAGGTAGTAAGCGTTCTCCTCAATTCTGTCATTCTTTTTTTACGGATAAAATTAAATTGATATTCAATATTTGCAGATAACTATTACCATGAGAAGGATGATGGCATAAGATTCGACCAATACAGACATCACATTTTTTATATTAGATGACTCGAGGTATCGACTTATTTGAATTCTTACTATGTTTACTACACGAGAAAATTTACATGAAGAAAGACAATTTATTTTAAAATATCATGTTTTAAAAAGATTTCCAATCAGATTATTTTATTTTATTCCAAAAAAAATAAGAACAAAAATTAAAAAAAATAAAGAAATAAAGAATTAAAAAAAATTCTATTTGAATAATATATTTTTATAGTTTTATTACGAAGTTAAGTTCACTTTTTACGTTTTGATTCATTTATTTTTGTAATTCGACGAATATGAATTCTTTTAGTGATACGTTTCTCACAACACGTTTTTCTATTTTAATTAGATATTTATAATTTTAGATATAAAAGATTTGATAACCCATTAATTTAGAATTATTATTTTTATCTTATTTCAGTCTTTACTTAAAATAAAGAAATAATATACATTAAAGAAATAAAAATATTTTAAAATAACTTATATATAAAATATTGAGTTATTTCAAATTTTTTTTAAAAAAAAATATTTTTCTTTCAATTTGTTTAAAGAAACAATTTATATGATGAATAGTATAAAAATATATTATCAGAGAGTATAGTAGTTGTCTCCTTAATATGTTACTCTACATTAACATGTGTATTTTATAGTTACTATAATTTTGAATTTATGTTTTATTCGTGTTTGATTTTTAAAATTATTGGATTGCCTATGACGATTTAATATCTTCTACATGAATTATATATTTTTCTTTGCTAATACAATATTTTCATTCAGTTTGGAGTATAAGATTACATGTGTGTAATATTGTACTTTGATCAGAATAATAATTTATGCATACTAATTTGATCAGTAGCTAAATTACCACTATTAAATAAGTTTACGTATTATATATGTGTGTGTTTTTTTTTTGGAATAATAATATACATCGTATTTATTTTCTTGATTATTCTAATCTCTTTTATAATTTTATTAAAGTTATTTTGTCAGATGAGTCCATAATTTTTTTTTTATCTAATTACATTACCATGTCATCTAAATAATATGCCGAAAAACTATGTAAGAATATAAAATACTTAAAAAATAAAGTTTAAAACATATGATGACCTTAAAAATTATATGAATTTCGTTAACGAATTGTTATTATACTTACACATTCAACGAACAATGAGGTATGATAAATCAATATTTTACTTTCCAATTTCAATGATTTTGTCTTTTTAATTTTTTTTAACCCTGAAGTCAATTTTTTCAGTTCGTTTTTCTTACGTATAGTTGTATATTCATTAAACTAATATAAATTGATTTTGTAAATTTAATTGTTATTTAGAATTTTTATCCCGCGCGGTGGGCGGGGATAGTGACTAGTATATAGATAGCTCCCCTCGGGCTTACCTTTTTTCATAGAATTAAACAAGGACTCAGGGGCATGATTTAAAAAGCCCAAAAATTCGGAATTGGAACATTTTTCAGAAAAAAAAAGGTCCGCTCGTCCAGTTCAACCCAATATTAGTGTACCACACAAACAATATAAAGAAAAAAAATAAAACCAAAACACAGTATTGATGTTCATCGTTTGATCATTCTAAGGTAAGGATCACGATGTAAGTCTTGAATTCAATCTCTGGACCTCACGACTAACTTCTTCAATGTCCATCCTGGAATTAGGGTCATGCATTGTCATCCTCTCAATCAGTGATACAACATCAAAATCTTCAACCTTCTCCTCAGGAAATTTACTGTCTCTCTTGAATGTGTCGATCAATGCAATCCTCTCCATCTCAGTTTTGATCCCGTGGGAAAAGAACAGCTCGAAAAAAATTATACCGAGGCTGTAGATATCACTCTTATATGTGAGGATGAGTGAGTCATTCTCATTCCGCAGTTCTGGGGGCAAGTATATAACATTCCCTATCTCCGAGGCATATACTTCAACAGCTCCATCATTCAATAAAGCCGCTACAACAAAAAAAGAAAGTAAATTTGTTAGTTTTTAACGATGTTTTCAGAACAATATCCGGCTATCAAACCGGGAAGGGGGGCCGGTCCAGTTTGGACAGTCCGACCACCAGTACATCTAATAATATATAGAGTCCACCCCAATTAACTCATCAAACAAGATATATTTTTAAATCAGCCAACTACCCCCAACAAACAAATCACTCAAGCCCATATACCCGAACTCCACCCACTTTACCTTCTCAAGGAAGGAAGCTTCTTGTTCTTGACAAAGAAAGAAACAATAAACACCAGCCAAAGAAAAAATAAAAATTTAAGGGTAGAGAAACCCTAAATCAAGGCATAATTATATTCAGGTACTCACTATTTAGACTTTCTAATTTTAATTAACAGTTTTTTTTCCCTAAAGTTCCCGGGTTTGATGTGCAATTCGATGGCATGACCGGTTTGCAGCCAAACCCGTCGGACCTCCGGTCAAGTTATGGCAACACTGATATTGAATGAACGGTATTTTTAAAACAATATATATATATATATATATATATATATAAACTGATTACCTAATCCAAAGTCGGCTATTTTTGGAGTATCTCCAAACATTAGGATATTTTGGCAACTCAGATCGCCGTGAATCACCTTCGACTCGTGTATGTATCTAAGACCATCCGCCACCTGCATAGCTATCTCATAGGGTTCCAACTCCACATTATACTTCATCTGATCTTTCAGCGAACTGCGCAATATATAAACATACTTACGAATATTTATATATATATATAACTTCCTAAAGCATTGAATTTCTCAATAATAAAAAAGTTAAAAGTGTACCTGTTGCAATACTGCATACAAATATAAAATGATAGCAATGGTTCCTCTTCTTCATCCCAATCTTGCTCATCCTCTTTCACCTCCTTGTTGTCAGCCTTATCCTGTTCAGTGCACGGCTCGTGCCAGCACTGGTGAGAAATAATAATTTTATATTACAATACTAACTAATACTTTATTATAAAGAACAATTAAATAACCATACATACATGATTATATGACACTACGTTCCGGTGCTCCAGCTTTGACAATATTTCAGCTTCCCTTAAAAAAATAAAAATAATGTTTTAGAACAGAATATAGATACACAAAGCAACACCATATTCACTTTTAAAAATAAATAAAGGAATTTATTACCTAGAAATTCTATCAAGTCTACTCTCTTGCAAAATTATTCTTTTTACTGCATAACGTTGCTTTGTTAGCGTGTGTTTACACAACCACACCGCTCCGAATCCACCACCACCAACAGATTTGATAATCTCAAAGAAAGTTCGGAAATGAGAAGGAGAAGGCTGTAAATTGTAATACAACCATTACTTAGTTTAAATGTTGAAATCTTATAAAAAATTAGATGTAAAAATGGCTAGCCTTGATTGAATAGGTTAATCATCATCAGAAAGCATCACCTGAAGCCTACTATCATTGGAGTTTGACTCATCTTGAAAGCTGTCATCAGTGGGGTTATAATCATCCTCATCAGGAAGCTGAAAGCTATTCTCAGAGCTACTCTCTGTGGAGTTGGATTTGGAATCATCATGGGTTGATCCCTCCATTTCACTCAATAACATCTGTGGAGTCTTTTATAGAGACAATACAACGGAATTAAACATAAGCAAAATGCACTAGAAACCAATCAGCGAAATTCCAGAGGTTTGAAAATTCATTTTCCAAATGTATAATCCACAAAACCCCATAAATAATATCAGGCCATAAGTTGAAAGAACTAAAATATCAATTTCATGAGGACAGAAAAAACGAAGATAGGAAAAGACAAAGAAAGGGTTTCACTTCAAGAGGCATCTATGTTAAAGGCTCCACAACTAATAGTTAACGACTAAAATAAAAAGCTGAAAAAAAAAATAAATGGTTTTACAATAGATGAGCCGCTAAATGAAGAGTCGGGAACAACTCGAAATGGGTAGAGACGGTAAATTATGCAACGGCTGAAAATAACCAACAATATATATATATATATACGAACCAAATCCTAAATATTAATTCATCAACTTTAGGTATATATAAAAAAAACAAAATTATAAAAATTCAAATAACATCCATTGCATTAAAATTGTTATATATCTTTTTGAAACAATCGAAAATTTAATCTAAGAACAAACAATGTAACATAAGAGAGCTTAGAGATTTCAACATTTACCCAAAACATTGACAAATATCAAACCCGAAAAATGTAACACAAAGTAATCATATATGATAAGACAGACGGGAAGACTTTCCTATCAATCCTAGCAAATACATGGCAAGTTAATCAAGCAGTAAACTGAATGTCCAAACTAGGGTATTCATGTCAGATATTTGACAAAGCACAATCTTTTATTCCCAGTTTTAAGTGTTTATAGAAAATTGTATTACTTACTCCTGAATCATACTACCTATTCCATAAAAGAACGACTACTAAGGTCACAGGACTCCTAATCATGAAAATCTGGCCTCCTTGTACGAGCTAAAAGTAATCGTCTTTTATTCCTGGAGCAGCAACAGCTTTTAGTTTCACGAAAGATGAATCCTGCAAACTATTTATCTTTTCCTTACTAAGTGAAATACAATCATAGAAACACTTCTAACAAAAATTTAGTTGTTTTGCAGCAGAAAATGTTTCTATGAGCACTTCTTAAGCTGTATACAGAGGACTAAAGATAAAGATGGATGTATTGTCCAGCAGCAAATTCAAACCAATAAAAAGACGACACAGAAACGTCGAGGAAAATCAAATCAGGAACCTGAAATGTCATACTACCAATTCTTTTTAGAAATTTTGCAACTGAAGTATCAGCCTGATAAATTCCTCTAGATCCTATAACCGCCATGATCAATAGTCACCTATTAAGTAAACTGAAATTGCTCAAAGATCAAACTGAAGGACAAAAGAGGGCTGATTTGGAAGGGGCCTAATGGCTGGAAATATGTCAATAACCAATGTAATCAGAAAACATTTAAAATTCTAGTGAGTCCAGTTGTCCTTTTATACAACATTCGAAATTCTAAAAAGCAATTGCCAAATAGAAAACATAATACTTTGATAAAATCTATCAGAACAATTCATCCTTTGAGTGCTGGGAATCAACAGTTAGATACTAGAGATTTCAAAGCACAATCGTGTTTATGGAAATGCTGAAACTGACGTTGTGGATAATAAATATCAAATAATTTTTCAATACCTGTGAGAATGTGAAGTTGTGACTGGACTAGATACTGCTGGGACTTGGAAATACCAGATCCACTTCCATCATTATCATCCTGTGTGGCTGCATCTTGAAGTAATAGGTATAGTTAAAATAAAAATTCAAATGAAAACGAACACTGTGTGAGATAGAAACTTGTATTTATTACTGCATAAGCCATCTATTTCGTGTCAAATATAACAACATACAACGTAGGAATGAGTATACAACCAGAAATATCATCAACAAGCCAGAAATCGCACAAGAACACGTGAATGTCTAAAAGGAAAATTCAAGTCAAAGAAATGAGACAACAATAAAAACAAGAAACATACAAAATTAATAAAGTGAAGATACACTACAGATTACAAGTTTGTTTGGTAAATCGATTAATTCGCTCTGAGTTTCAAACATCTAATGCAGAACGGTAAAGATTAATTCACTCCGATAAAAGGAAGAGTTCCTTGCGATTAAAGTAAGGGAATACCTGAAAAGTATTGATGCCGGCGAAATTAGGGTATTACACCGACGAATTTTTGCAACAGACTGCAACTTCAAGAAACTGGATTAATCAGCGATAGATTTGCTATTGGATTGGTTCGAATTGAGAATTGAACAAAGAGTAAAAACCTAAAACTTACCTCGTAGTGAGCGCGCAGAGAAGAGTACGAACCCAATTGTAGTCGAGCAGATCAAGAGAAGATACCGTTAGGAAGTAGAAGGGTTTAGGGGGTTCTTCAGTACTGCAATGCAATGGGCGAAGTCGTTCTTTGGGGTTATTATTGGAAGTATTGTCACTAACTAATAAATTGAATTGATTGAGCGTAATGGTCTCGACTCTCTTTAGTTGTTTGGTTATTCTATGTTCCGTGTAATTTTGACTTTATATGCATTCATCATTTAGCTCCGGTGCTCAATGCTAATTACCAAATTGTAAAATTGATAATTTAGTACTTACGAAACACATTAATTTATCTTTATTGCTATTGCTATTACTAAAAATTCATTCACTTAAATTCTGTCAATTGTTGTTTTGTTAATGTCGTTTAATTGACAGGTTATACTAGTTATTATTAATTTCTCAATCTAATGTATTCATCTCTTGCAAATTTCGAAGACATGGCATTTATTTTCATTCACCAAATCAGGGAGATTGAGATATATTCCCCCTGTTGAGATTTTTGTATCTAAAAAATCAGTCACCTGTCAACTCATATAACATATCAAAATATGGATCAAACATGGTTCTTAAAGGTTGACCTTACACTTATCATGTTACCCATTGTTTAATATTTATGTATTCAAACGGTTTGATGGATATCTGCCAATTCGGGTTCGTATTTATATTTCGGACCACGTAAATACGTCAAACCCACGAACGGCCCAAAAACGCTAACCCGCGAGTTAGAACAGTCCGGACGTGCGACACGCGCATCCGGACCGGTCCGGATTTTCGACCCTTTACGTGTTCTTATACTACGTTCGATTTTTCTAATAGCCAACCTTGATTAAACCCGATTCCAGTTCACATTTTTCTATTAAACCCGGATCGAACCGCACAAAACCAGGTTCCGGTCCAAGGGTTCCTATATATTGGAGTCTTGGCCGCCCATTTCATTTTAAGTCGTTTTGAGATTGGCTTAGGACATTCGACGACCCGTTATCTCACACGAACATTCGACAACCCGTTATCTCGCGCGGGACAGATCAAAACATTTGGCGCTGTCCGCGAGATTCGAACACAAAATCCATTCAGCACCACAACTATGACGAGTAATACTCAACCTCTCGACAATGTAAACCCAGAGAAGAAAAGTGGCCTGGGGCGCCCAAAGAAAATCCCTGTCGCACAAGCAAGTAGGCAGGCACCACCAATGATGAACCAGCCCGGTCCTTCCCACATTCCAGAGGCCACGTCCACAGCCTCCTCAGTCCCAACACCAAGTGCGCGCCCAGCGCAGCATGAGTAGCAGACATACAACGCTCAAGCCGACGCACCGCCGCCTAGTTTTGAGAACAGAGTACCTAGGAGGAGGGAACATCCCTACGGGATGCCCACAGTGGAACCCCAGCACCAAGTTGGAGGATCACAGACTGCGCCGACAGTCACAACTGCTATGATGGCAGCAATAGAGGAACTTTTGGCTTTCAGGGAGGCCTAAAGGAACCAAGGATATGCACCACCACCTCCACCTCCACCCCATCGCCGCCAGTATACAGGCAGCCACCGCTTCAAGAGCAGTGTCGCATGACACTACCCGACAAGGAACTTCGCTGCGCGAAGGAAAACAGTACTCGGCTGCTAACCACCAACACTACAATACAAGGCAGAAGGCAACGCGCTCTTACACACCCTATGTAGGAGCGCAGAAACCAGGAAAGTCATGGAAACAGCCATCTCCACCTCCCCAATAGCAGCACAAAGAAAGTTCTTACAATGAAATGAGTCAGGAACATCACATCGGTGGTTATCATAACGCTGGTTGGAGGATGCCTATAAAGGATGACAATGTCCCTATCACAGGATTGACAACAAAAGGCTTGGAAGTTCTAATAGAGAAGAAGATGAAGCAATAAAAAATGAGGGCCGTACATGTCTTAGCTGAGAATGCTTCTCACCCCTTCACTGAATAGCTGGTATACAGTCAGGTGCTAGACGCACTATACAATGTAAAAATTGAGAAGTACATGGGGAAAGGAGAACCGATAGAGCACGTGCAGCAGCACGAGGCATCACTTCTGGGAAGGACTACCAATCCACACCATCTAGCTATGACATTCCCGCAAACCCTGGTGGGGTCTGCGGCACATTAGTTCTTCTCGCTCCCGCGTGACAGTGTGGACTCATGGCCATAGTTGAAGTCAAAATTCATTCAAAGGTATATGAGAGAGCGTATGCTATTAAAGGGATCAGACGCGCTAGATGACGTGCGTCAGGAGACTGATGAGTCTTTGGCGGACTACTAGATTCGCTTTAACCATAATATTTCCGACATCCAGTCGAACGTGTCAGAAGGCGACATTTTAAAAGCGTTCATTCGAAAACTAGGACGTCGAGGATACTCACTCGCGGAAAAGATGTCCAAGCGCCCTGCCGAAACTCTTGAAGAGTTAACATCAATAGTGAAAGAATACGTGGACCTTGAAAGGTTCAGGGCGAACAAATAAGCCAAGATGGGCGCTACACGCGCGATATATAACAACAACAAGCCTGGACCTGCGAAGCAACCCCAGGGAAACCAATATAACAGGCAGTGGCAGCCTCAGTTTAAGAGACCACATCAGGGCGAATTCTAAAAACCCAAGGATGTCAACAACATAGACTACATCCCGCTGAATGCGCCACTCTCAGTCATCCTGAAAGAAATGAAGGAAAAAAAATGTGGCGAGATCCCAACAACTACCGTAAGAGTCCCTTGGGAAAAGATATGTTTTGGATCACGGTGGAACTCCGGTACGATCTTTGACGGTGATCCTAGCTCCTTCGCTCCACGCAATCCTGCAAGAGGGGAGAGACCGGGCGGTGACCCAGAATCCCTCTCCGATGCTTAAATGAGTATTTCGTACGGACTGGTAAGCAGTAATCTCATGTAATGTATTTCAACCTAATTGATCTGAGGTGACCTCTGCCCTTTTATAGGCGAAGAGGTACCTCAGTTACCTGGTGAACCGTTGGGGGTGGTTAGCCCGTATCCCGCGTATCTCGGATGTGATCCCGCCTATCTAGGCCATGATCTCGCTTATCTCGGCCACGCCCCGCATATCTCGGCCACGCTCCGTGTATCTTAACCACGTTCCGCGTATCTCGGCCACGCCCCGCGTATCTCGGCCTTATCCTCTGATAACGAGTCCCGACTAACATCGGGGACTCCAGAGTTATCTCGTTGTGTCACCGCTCGGGGCCCTCGTCATCATGACAGGGCCAATCATTCTCAGGGATTCATCACCGGGGCCTATTTAAAGGCTTCTCATCGGGAGCTTCTAGCTCGTCTATCTGGTCCGACTCTGTCGGGACTTTTCATCATTGGGACTCCCTACGTCGGGACCCTTTGCCTTGGTCTTCTTGTCCTCCAGTTTAGGGCCCAGTTGGCCTATTTGCCGTTTCCTCACCGTAAAAGGGCCTAACGGCTATAGTCGGACTCATCATTTGCCCCCAAGACATGAGGGACTTTTAGTTCGTCGTGTCTTTCAACTCCCGACCTCCCGACATCGAAGTCGGGGGTCTTTCCCTTGGCATAGTCACTCAATACTAGTCTTCTCATTCACGTTTCCTCGATGCCTTGTGGATAACTTCCAAATCCGAGGGGACTCCTCGGTTCCCCAGTCATTAAATGCAGCAGATAGTGAAGCGACGTCTTCGGCACTCGTGCCTGATTTTCCGCGCCTGCTTTTTCTGAAAAGTGCTTTTCAGGCCGTTTCATCATTACGCCCGTTGCCATTCTGCATGTTCCATCTCAACGGTCCAGATTGGAACGCTTCAACTTCGACGACTTGGATCGAAGTGTCCCTTCAACTGTCCTCTTTGCCTATAAAACCCTAACCGTGGGCGTTGGATCACTTTTACCGTCTTCGAATTTTCAGGAGCTCTCTACAACTTTTGTGAATTCAAGCTTTTGCGATTCCGAAGACCTTAGTGCTTTTCCGATCATCTTCCCGGCAACGCCCAGTTCATTCCTTCAACCTCCAATTCGTCATGTCTGGTAAGGATTTCTTCTTCGTTGCCTGCTCATTTTTCCTTGTTTGCAGCTTTCCGACAATCCCAACGTGCCTTCCTTGCTATTGCTACTTTTTCAGACAGTGGATCTAGCTCCGAGGGAAGAAAGCCCTTCAACTTTGATTATGCTCTTAACGATATCTCTAGTACTGCCTACGATGCAGCCCTTCGGGAGGGATGCATCACTTCCACCTGGGAGCCCCGTTTCCCGTACCCTTGGCCACGCCTCCCGGGTAATCTTGAGGTTACTCGTCCCCAGAAAGGGGAGGTATTTGTCTCTACGGGGCAAATATCGGCGGGGATTAGGTTCCCTTTCTGTGGTAATTTAGTCGAGATGTGTCAGCATTATAAGACGCATCCGACTACCTTCTCTCCCCACGCCATACGTCTGTGGAACGCCTTTTAGGTCCTCTGCTTTCGGCAGAAGTGGGTGTACAACCTCAGACTCTTCAGAACCTTCTATGGAATGAAGTGTAACGAGTCGGAGGTTTGTGCCTTTTACCCTCGTATGCCGAAGTGGAACAAGGCACAACTCGGATTGTGTAACTGGACCAATGACACCTGGAAGGTGGTCAAGGGTCGGGGACTCCTGGTTGATACGGGGTCCGACAATAGCGGATGGAAGAGGAGCTACTTCTTTATCCGACACTCCTCGATCCCATGGCCCCGATGGGAGGTGGAAGCGGACTCTCCTCCCGCTTTCCACACCTACACTGATGAAGACTTCCAGACTCTTCAACTTATCCAGCTTTACCGATGGGGGGAGTCATACACTCCTCTCGACGCCAACTCTCTCGTGGAGCGGGACCTGGTGAATGCCGGGATTCGACTCCTCGACATAATCTCCGGGGGGCAGCTCTTCGACGGCCCCTCCAATATGGTTCCCTGGGTAAATCTCTAACTCTTTTCTTTTACTGTTTGCAGCCAAGAAGGTATCCGTGCTGACCGATCTGTTCCTTAAGCAGGGGGAGACCGATGCCGTCCACCCTTCGCGGAAGAGGAAGTCCGCCAAGAAGGCTGCTGCTCCGTCGGGGTCTCCTTCTGCGGAGCAGCCTAAGCGGAAGCGCGTGGAGGTGGACCAACTCTTCGATGTGCAGAACGCTGAAGAAGGTAAAAAGCTCCGTCTCGCTATTAAATCGTATAGGAGGATGGTCCCGAAGGATTTGATTCCTTCGACCAGGGAGGCCCGTATTGCTGACGTCAGACGAATCCTTCGAGGTGAAACTCATCGTGTCCTGAAGGCGGGCTACTACCACTACCACGGGAAGGATCAATATGTCTCCCGACGTATTGTTTGGTGTAAGAATCCTGATGAACTCCCTGATTACATTTCTGAAGCCTCTCATCCTCTAGGTGCAGGTCGCTCAGGAGCTCCGTCGAGCGCTGAAGCTTCCACGGGTGCACCACCCTCGACAGGGGCGCCTCCCTCAACTGGGGAGAAAACCCCGACTGGCGAGCAATTTCGTCGGGTGGAAACCTTGGATTCCTCCGAGGAGACTGATGAGGGTGGCTCCCTTCGTCATCGTCGGAGGACGGGGCAGTCCCCCTTGAAACCAACCTCTCAGGGGCTGCCCCCTTCATCTTCTCCGCAGCAGCGACAGCCGTCGCCCATCCACGACTTCACTCCTTCCCCCGCCCGGGTCGAGCCGGAGGCGCCCCCCTCCACGACTCGTGCTGGCCCTCCTCCTCTCCCTCTCGACGGGAGTTTCTACAGGGCCTTCGACCCCGCGTAGGTGGATGCTCCCTGGACCCCAATCCAAACACTGCAAGGGGTCCAGCTTCGACAAGGGGATGCCCATGAAGAACTGGCTCTGCATCTGCTGGCAGGCTCGATCCTGCCCACCATGCGGTACCCGATTTCCCTGAATCGGGAGGCGATTCATCAGGATGTTCGAGAGATGTCTCTGCGTCGGATAGAGGTAAAACTTCGCTTCTCCCTCTTCATTGGTAAGACTGGTTGCTTGTCCATTAACACTTTTCTTTCTTCTATCGTAGGAGCTCGGGGACTTCAACTGTCTCTTTGGGTACCTCTTCGCCTATGAGGAGTCCCGGGAGCGGGACCGGGCGCCCATCGCCAAGCTTAAGGAGGAACTTGCGGCCTCCAAATCTTCGCGGGGGAAACTTGCCAAGGAGCAGGCCATCCTCGACCGAAAGGTTCATGACCTCCAAAAGCAGGTTGGCGACTTCGAGGGGCTCCTGAGGCGGGAGCGACAGGAGCGGCAGACTGCTGAGGACAAGCTGGTCCTCGAGAAGAAGGCTCTGGAGGAGCAAGTTGCGAGGGTTCCTGCACAGCTGGTCGCGGCCGAGATCAAGGGCCGGGAGGATTATCGGAGGTCTGAAGACTTCCAGGCTGATGCTGTGAAGTTCTTCGGCGCGGAGGTGGAGAACACTTTCTTCAATGCGGTTGAGGAGCTCCACCTGGAGTATGGCGACGTCATCAACTTCGACAAGTCTCCTTCTCTCGCTCCCTTCGCGAAGAAATACTTTGCCCTTTCAGAGGAGAGTGATGGGGGGAGTACTCCCGCAATTGTCGAAGACGCAGCAGAGCTCCCAAGTGTTGATGCTCCGATAGTTGATCCTCCCGTGGCTGACCCTGTGGAGCCTTCTGCCGCCGACCTCGTGGACCCAGCGCCTGCAGATGCCGCTGACATGGACCAAGCCTAACTGCTTATCTTTAAAGTCCTTGTATCTTCCTCGCTTTTGTAATCGTCGGGCCTTTGAGCCCTTATCAATTATCAGACTTTCTTAGTCCCGATTTTTTCGACGCACTTCTTCAAGTGGCTTTACTATAGTTTGCTTAAGTCGATACCTCGACACTTAAGACATTCTCGTACATTACTCAAGACAATTTATTAACTTAGACCACTTAAGGCGACTTACCATCATGCACCACTTAAGGCGACTTTTCAATACTTAGAATAAATCCAAGAAACATGCATCTCTTAAGACGACTTGGTATCGTGCACCACCTAAGGCCACTTTCAGTACTTAGAATAAATCTAAGAATCATGCACCACTCAAGGCGACTTGGTATCGCGCACCACCTAGGGCGACTTTCAGTACTTAGAATAAATCTAAGAATCATGCACCACTCAAGGCGACTTGGTATCGCGCACCACCTAGGGCGACTTTCAGTACTTAGAATAAATCTAAGAATCATGCACCACTCAAGGCGACTTGGTATCGCACACCACATAAGGCGACTTTCAGTACTTAGAATAAATCTAAGAATCATTCTGATCGGAAGTAACCTCTTTATTTATTGATGGCACAAAATTGGCTTACATCGAATTAAACGATAAACAACATACACCACTTAAGGCGATTTTACATCGGGCACCACTTAAGGCGACTTTCATCGGGCACCACTTAAGGCGACTTTCATCGGGCACCACTTAAGGCGACTTTCATCAAGCATGGTGTTTCTTCAAGTGTTCGCCACTAAAAGAATGCTTCAATACTCTACCATCGAGGTCTTCCAATTTGTATGCATTTGGAACTGGCATCCCCACGACCTTATAAGGTCCTTTCCATTTTGGTGACATCTTGTTGATTCGATCCAAAAGGGTAAACTCGTTGCAACGCCAAACCAGCTCCCCGACGAAGAACTGTCGGGACTTAACTCGCCGATTGTAGTACCTGGCCGTCGCCAAACGCATTCGAGCTTGGACTTCATTGGCTTCCCGCCTCTTCTCTTCGAGCAAGTCCAAGTCCAGACGTCTCATCTCATCATTCGTCAGAGGCTCGTAATATCTCATCCGATGAGACGCCACAGCTACCTCCATGGGGGCGACAGCCTCCGTGCCATAAACGAGGCCAAACGGAGTCTCCCCTGTTGATCGTTTGGGTGTCGTTCTAACAGCCCAAAGCACGTTTTCCAGTTCGTTCAGCCATTTGCCCTTCAAGGCATAGACCCTCTTCTTCAGCCCATCCATCACGATTTTGTTGGCTGATTCCACCTGACCGTTAGTCTGAGCATGGCGTACGGAAGCTGTCCGATGCTCGATGTTCAACTCCTCCAGATACTCCCTCACCTGAGAGCCGTTAAACGGTGGACCATTGTCGCTGATCACCACCTTAGGAATCCCGTATCTGGACACAATGTGAGTCTGGAGGAACTTGACGATCTGGTTCCCCGTCGTTCTAGCTAATGCCTTTGCCTCTATCCATTTCGAAAAATAATCGATAGCTACAAGTAAATACTTACATTGACCTTGTGCTTGTGGAAGAGGTCCCACCAAGTCGATGCCCCATTGCGCGAAGGGCCAAGCGCTCTTGATGGATGTCAGATTAGCGGCCGGAGCCACGATACTCGGGGCGTACCTCTGGCATGCGTCGCAGGATCGGACCAACGCCGTCGCTTCCTTGCTCATCGTAGGCCAATAATAGCCCAAGTTCAGCACTTTCCTCATAATGGATCGGGCCCCTTCATGGCAAGCCACGACTCCCTCATGCACCTCCTTTAGGATTTGGCTCGGGCTCAGCCACACACTTCAAGTACGGAGTCGAGAACCAGCCCTTCTTGTATAGCTGATTGTCCAGCATCACGTAATTAGCCGCGATCCGACGTATCCTATCGGCTACTACTTTATCATCGGGGACTGTCCCCGTAGTCAGGTATGCGACTATCGGGGTCATCCAAGTGGGCTCCTCCTCCGATCTTGCCTCAATGGCACACACCTGTGTCGGGTCGGTGGTCGATAAGATCACCTTCTCCAAGAAGTGCACCTTCCGATTTTCTTCCAAGGGTGCCCCTAGGGCAAATTTGCTCAAGGCGTCTGCCTCTACGTTTTCCTCCCTCGGGATTGCCTCGATGTCGAAGCTTTTAAAGCTCTCCTTCAAGGTTTGTACCTCGCGTAGATACTTCTTCATTATCGGGCTCCTCGCTTCATATCGCCCTTGAACCTGGTTTACGATTAAAGCTGCGTCACACTTCACTCTCAAGTGATCGACTCCCGTGCCTCTAGCAATTTTCAGGCCCGTGATAAGAGCCTCATACTCCGCTTCGTTGTTTGTGGCCTTGAATGTTAAAGCCAAGGCGTATCGGAGCGGCTCACCTCCACCCGGTGGTATCAACAAAAAGCCTGCTCCTGATCCGTCCGAACTCGAGGAGCCATCTGTGTACATTTCCCAGGTATTTTCCTCATTTGGCTGTTCTGATTGCTCTGCCCTCTCTGGTTCTTCTGTCGGGACCTCCATGGTTGCCCCCTCTACAGGGCCCGTTTCTTCTAGATCGGGAGCTGTAGATTCTGCTATGAAATCCGCCAACGCCTGGCCCTTAATGGCCGTTCTTGGAGCAAAGTGTATGCGAAACTCACTAAGCTCTACTGCCCACTTCACTAATCTTCCCGACGCATCCGGTCGGTTCAAAAAATGCTTCAAAGGCTGGTTCGTCAACACAGTAATCTCGTGTGCATGGAAATAAGGCCTTAGCTTCCGAGCAGTAATAATCAACGCAAAGAGATACTTCTCAACGGCATGATAATTCAATTCAGACTTGGCAAACGCCTTGCTTACATAATAGACGGGGACTTGATTACCCTCGACAACCTTCACTAACACAGAGCTAATGGAAAATTCAGAAACAGCCAAGTAAAGATAGAGCGGCTCGCCTGGAACCGGTTTTGCCAACGGCGGGAGGGTGCGAAGGTACTGCTTGAGTGCTTGGAACGCTTCTTCACACTTGGCGTCCACTCGAACTTCTTGTTGGCCCTCAGGACTTCGAAAAATGGCATTGATCGGTCGCTGGCTTTGGACAGGAAGCGATTCATTGCAGCCAGTCGGCCATTCAGCACTTGCACCTCCCGATGGTTTATCGGAGACTGCATCTCCTCAATCGCCCTCAGCTTCTCGGGATTCACCTCAATTCCTCTCTGGCTCACCATAAAGCCCAGAAATTTCCCTGAGTGGACTCCGAAGGCGCATTTCGTCGGGTTTAGGCGAACTTGATGAAGCCTCATCCGCTCAAACGCCATGGCTAGGTTGTGCACATGATCCTCAGCTTGTCGGGACTTCACCAGCATATCATCCACATAAGCCTCCATGGTCTCCCCCAGCATATCTCCGAACAGCTTATTCACCATCCGCTGATAGGTTGCCCCGGCATTGATCAACCCGAAAGGCATGACATCGTAGTGATAGATGTCACTGTCTGCATAAAACGCCGTGTGAGGAGCGTACTCCTTAACCATCTTGATCTGGTTGTAGCCCGAATATGCATCCATGAAGCTCAACAGCTCATGTCCCGATGTGGCATCCACCAGCTGGTCGATTCTTGGGAGCGGGTAACAGTCCTTCGGGCAAGCCTTATTCAGGTCGCGGAAATCCACACACATCCGCCATTTCCCATTAGTCTTCTTCACCAGTACCGGATTAGCGACCCAAGTCTGGAATCGGAGCTCCTTAATAAACCCAACATCGAGCAACCTGCCCACCTCCTGTTGGATCGCGATCTTCTTGTCTGTGCCCATCGGACGCCTTTTCTGCGTGATAGGTTTGATCGCGGGATCTATCTTCAGCTCGTGTACGATCACATCGGGGCTGATTCCTGGCATATCGCTCGGGGACCAGGCAAACAGCTCCTTGAACTTTTTCAGCAGGTCGATCAACTCTCGGGCTGTCTCTTCGGTCAAAGCAGACCCGATTTTCACCTTCCTCTGGGGTCCGTCGATCTCAACTTCTTTTAGATCTTCTATGGGGGCGGGACGCCCAAACTCCTCTCTAGGATCTGTATCTATCTGGAGGAAAGTCATGGCCTCTCGCCTCCTCCTTCGGGTGGCGTTAACATAACATTTTCGGGAAGCCACCTGGTCACCCTTGACCTCTCCGACTCCGTGGTCGGTCGGGAACTTCATCTTTTGGTGAACAGTCGAGGCAACTACCATCAGGGGGTTGATGGTAGTTCTCCCGATGAATTGCGTTGTAAGTCCCTGCGGAGTCAACTACCACAAACTCGACGTTCCTTCTTTCTGATTTCCACCCGTTGCCAAATTCCACTGGCAAGGTGATCACCCCTAGCGGATAGGAGGTGGAGCCAGAGAAGCCGACCATCGGGAAATTGGCCTCCTTCAGGTCTTTCTTCGTTTTTCCCATAGCCTCCAGCGCGTCCATGAATAGAATATCAGAGGAGCTCCCCCCGTCGATCAGAATTCGCTTCATCTCGTACCCGTCTACATCCAAGGTCACAACCAAAGCGTCATCGTGCGGAGTCTCCACGCCTATGAGATCCTCCGATGAAAAGGAGATCACCATCTCTTCCTTCAGGGTCCAGGATCGGGACCTCTTACCCAGCACCACAGCCGTAGGAATTCTAGAGGCGTAAACCTCCCGAGAGGACGAGGTATCACCTCCAGCAGCAAATCCTCCGTGAATCACATTGATGGTGCCCCGTCGTTCTTTGCGGCACCGGACGGCTCCGGGTCGGAACTCTTCTTCTTTGGGGACCGATCGCGGGATCGAGAACGGGACCGCGATCGGGACCGAGAGCGGGATCGACACCGCTTATCCCCGACGAACTCCTTGAGCTTCCCCTTCTGGATCAGCTTTTCGATCTCCTTCTTCAGCTCCCGACAATGGTTGGTGTCGTGACCATTTGCGCGGTGAAACCGGCAGTAGCGATCCGTGCGGGATCCCAAGAATTCTCCATCCTTCTTTGGGGGATACCTGGAGATACCTTATCGTTCCATGACCGTTAGTACCTCCGCCATAGAGCAGTTGAGAGGAATGTCGAGATCCTCCCACTTGTCCTTCCTTGAAGAACGCCTATCATCTCTCCGATCAGAGCGGCATCGATTCCGACTGCTCTCGGGTTTACCCTTTGACTTACGATCGTCGGAAGGCTTAACCGACTGCTTCCCTTTGCTCGACTTTGGGGGCTCCAGCTCTCCAGCGGCTATCTTCGACTCCTGGACATCGATTTGCCGTTTCACCCTCTTCTGTAGTGCCTCCATATTCCACACGGCTTTCTCAGCCACGCTGTGCATTAGGTCGGAACCGTAGGGGGCCGTTAGGTTCCGAATGAAGGTACGGATGGTTTCACCCTCCGAGATCTCCTCATCGATCTCCGCTACACTGGCAGTGTACCGTTGGTAATAGTGTGCCAGCGATTCATCGGGCCTCTGTACCACCTGGGTCAGGGACCTCACACTCTTCAGCAAACGTCTACGACCCTGGTACTGCTGAATGAACCGGTCGTGCATATCTGCCCAGCAAGTGATGCAGCCTGGGGGCAGACTAAAGAACCAGGTCAGGGCTATTTCCCCAAGTGTATTCGGGAACAGCGTACACACTATATCTTCATTCGGGGCTCTTTCCAGACACGCCATGAGGTGCTTCTGGACATGACGAACCAGATCTTCTTCGTCATCGTATTCCTTTATCGTGGGGATACCCAGCCCTGGCGGGGCTAGGGTGTCTATGAGTCGAGGAACGAAGGGATGCGTAGATCGATCCCTCAGCTCCGACACCAGCGACTTCTGCTCTCCCATGCAGATGTTCACGATCTTTACCACTTGATCGGGGGTGATGGGACCATTCAGGGGAATGGTCCTGTGCTGTACTGGTCCGGGCCCATTCACGGTGGAACTCCGGTACGATCTTTGACGGTGATCCTAGCTCCTTCGCTCCACGCAATCCTGCAAGAGGGGATAGACCGGGCGGTGACCCAGAATCCCTCTACGATGCTTAAATGAGTATTTCTTACGGACTGGTAAGCAGTAATCTCATGTAATGTATTTCAACCTAATTGATCTGAGGTGACCTCTGCCCTTTTATAGGCGAAGAGGTACCTCAGTTACCTGGTGAACCGTTGGGGGTGGTTAGCCCGTATCCCGCGTATCTCGGATGTGATCCCGCCTATCTAGGCCATGATCTTGCTTATCTCGGCCACGCCCCGCGTATCTCGGCCACGCTCCGTGTATCTTAACCACGTTCCGCGTATCTCGGCCACGCCACGCGTATCTCGGCCTTATCCTCTGATAACGAGTCCCGACTAACATCGGGGACTCCAGAGTTATCTCGTTGTGTCACCGCTCGGGGCCCCTCGTCATCATGACAGGGCCAATCATTCTCAGGGATTCATCATCGGGGCCTATTTAAAGGCTTCTCATCGGGAGCTTCTAGCTCGTCTATCTGGTCCGACTCTGTCGGGACCTTTCATCATTGGGACTCCCTACGTCGGGACCCTTTGCCTTGGTCTTCTTGCCCTCCAGTTTAGGGCCCAGTGGGCCTATTTGCCGTTTCCTCACCGTAAAAGGGCCTAACGGCTATAGTCGGACTCATCAATATGGAAAAGTGGTGTGTAAACCACGAGGTGTACGGCCACGACACCAATACATGCGTCAGTTTAAAAATGTGCGTAAACAACATTGTCTTGATGGGAGAACTGAAACATTATGTTGACCAAGGGGATAACCGCACCTAGAAAACCCAAGGAGAGCCCTCGACAAATAACAAGGGAAAAGAGAAAGTAAATGACAATCCACCTCCTACCGAGCGATGTGTGATAAGTGTTATACATGGAGACCAGCCGCAGGGGGGCAGGTTTCAAACGCAAGAGATGTGTACGCATCCCAAGTAGGAATACTTCCTAAGTACAGGAAGAGGCGACAGCCTGAACAAGAGAACATTGTCATACAATTCTCTAGGGCAGACATGAAACACATAGTCTACCCTCACGATGACGCCTTAGTCATTACCATGGACATAGCAGGATACGACGTCAAAAGAATCCTGGTTGACGGAGGAAGTTCTACAGACATTCTACATGTCATATGCTAGAACAGCTTGGAAAATCAATAGCAGATTTAACCCCTGGAAGCTTCCCACTTGTAAGCTTTGCAGGCACAGCAACATATCCTCTGGGAGTAATCACACTTCCAGTGACAATGGAAGAAGGATGGACGACTCTGAACATCAATGTCACATTCGTGGTAGTCGAAGCTTTGGGCGCGTACAATGGGATTCTGGGCAGAACAACCATCAACCCATATGATATTATGCCTTCGACCGTTCATCAGAAGATGAATTTTTTTACGAAAAATGGAATCGACGAAGTGTTGGGTGATCAAACACCCGCACGCAAATGCTATGTCAATGCTCTTAGGAGTAGACAACACTAAACCGTTGCGATGGTTGGGTTGAACACAGCTGAAGGAGGAAACACCAAGTGTGGTGTGTTAGATTACGAGGAGTAATCAGTATGGAAACACTAAAACATGGTACGTGCATGTAATCGAAATTACGCAGCGGAAGAGTTACACATACCTAATACCAGTTTCCCGTAGATGAAGGATCCTTTGCTCCAGGGAGTTCTCGACCCACCGGACGGAACCCGTAGAGGTTCTTGTTAAAGAAGCCCTACGTGGTATAAGCTCAACAACAAATCCTCTGATCGATTCTTGGCACAGGGACAGATCTTCGGAGAGTTGCTCGCAAGCAATTGGCACACCCTTGGTGGAAGGAGAGGTTCGGCCGAACCTTACTATGTGTGGGGGAGGGTTTTCTCTCAAAACACTCTTGATAGGGAATTATGATTAACCTTAAAAGATACCCTAACACCTCTTATTTATTGGAGGAGTAAAGTGGACAAAAGTCCACTTTACCCCCTCCATGAGGTTCGGCCGGCCTATGTAATGAGGAGGCCCATTTTTTTGGTCCTCCCATGTCAATTGGGATTTGGGACTAGCCCAATTACCCTAATGTGACATTTACCCAAACGCATTAGGTAAAGTATACATATTATGAAGTCCATTATTTCGCTTGAGGTCCATCCATAACTTGTTTAACCGTTACCGGTTCATCAACTGAAGTGAGGGTGAACAATTCACCTCTTTCGATGGGATACTTCTTAGGAGAAGTTCGGTGCCTTAGATTACGTCTAGGCTTGTTAGTCCCATATTGAACTTGAACTACGCTCCCACTAGGAATAATGCTCATTATTGGTGCAATACTCCCACTGGGAACAAAGCGCTACTTGAACTTTCACCAACAACTTTTCTTGGACGACCTCTCGGTCTCGGATTTCCACCCCCGTGATTAATTACATGGTTACGATGACGGGGAACCAAGTTGGTTGCACCACTCCCACTGGGTACAGTAGGTAGTTGAGGTAAAATTGGATTTTCCTCCATCGGTTCAGTAACATGATCATCAGGTCCGACTTGATTAGCACTTGCAGCAACAGTGATCTGGGTGGTTGGATTGACTCCTTCCACTAGATTTATTATGAAAATTTCCCCATCTTCATTTACCATATCGTTCACTTGTGTTTCTGCCTCAAATCTCCCACTTGAAGTGAGTGGGACCTGATCATCATCATCCTCTAGTTAAATCAATTCTTCGTTTGTTTTGATGTTTCCAAGCTATGGAAATACAGCCTCGAGTAGTGTAACGTCTCAGGTTCGACCAGGTCACCAAGGTCCCAAGCCATTACACATGTGTATCCTATAGAGATACTTTTCAGTATTCCATCTGGTTTTACGTGCGTTTTACTTTCAAAATGAATGTCGCAATTCTGGTAAGATCCCTCTCTTTACCAATAGCTCACATGGTGTCGTGTAACCGATTTATACATTAACTAGGTTCACCACATGATTTGCAGTTAATCATAACTTTCATGTGAAATGGAGGTTATTAGTTGAACCGCGATATCATGGTACTGACCTTGTTTATGAAGTGTGTGTCGTTTTAATGCTTAGCCAATGTTTTATCGTTAAAGGAGAATAATGAGAGACTTCTTGTTAACGGAGTTCCTTTTCATTGCTCATTCATACCCCCAAGGTTTTATCCACCATGGATCGTGCATTAGGTTTTCACCTTATGCTCGTTGAAATTCTCTACGAGAATTTTTTATGAGTGAAACCCTTGAATGGGTGTTCGTGCAAATGAAAATTTACTTAAAGATTTAAACCAAGAACACACTTTATATTGAATTTTGTACTTTGAATCGATGTGTTTCATCTCTTGAGGAACACGTGTGCATTGTGCGTAGGGATGGCAACGGGTCTCGGGGCCCCGCTGACCCGCGGGGCCCCGACCCGGGTTTGACCCGCCGACCCGCGGGTCACGGGTCGGGTCAGGGTCGGGTCAGGGTCGGGCCGGGTCCGGGTCTAGAGAACCGGGGCCCGTAGACCTGCCCCGAAATGTATATATATATATATATATATATAATATTTTAAAAAAAAATATATATATATATATATTAATTTGATCTAACATTTACTAAATAATATGATTAATATAGTACCTATATAAATAACATGGACAAAATTACAAATAGATGTATATTTAGATTATTAAGATTTGTTAATTTGAATTTGGTGTTTGGATTTGAATTTGTATTTTGTAATGAATTTGATGTGTTTATTGTTTGTATTTGATTGGTGTTATATTTATGTTTTAAATTTATATATAATGTAATATTTTGACAAAAAAAATTATATATAATATTGAGAAGTGAAAAAAAAAAAAAAAATTGTTCACGTGGCGGGGCGGGTCGGGGCCCCGCGGGTCGACCCGCGAGATCTTTGACCCGACCCGACCCGACCCGGAAGGTGCATTTGGCCGGGGCCGGGTCAGCCAGGTCGACCCGCGGGGCGGGTCCGGGGCTGCGGAAACCCGCCCCGACCCGCCCCGTTGCCATCCCTAATTGTCCGCGCATCACCAAGCTTCACCTGTGGTGAAATCGTTTCGTTTTCAAAAATTCAATTTAATCGATTTCGTACATGTTCATCATTACGATTTTAATTTTTATAATGGAGTACTAACAAATCATGATTAGTTATTTGCGTTCTCACTAACTTATAGCAATTTGAATGGACTATGTTAATTTTTTTGTTTAAGTCGAACAGTTTTCCTGATCGAAAAGTCTTGGTTCTAAGCCGGAGGCTTTAGATTTTCGTTTCGTATTGTACCCTTTGTCTGGGACGATGATTGATAAGTAAATTGTATTTCGAATCGAATAGAAATTAATTTTATTCAATAACTTCAAATCATATATTAACCAATAATTCAACAACTTAATCGAACAAGTAAACACATTACAACTAAAACGGTACAGACGTAGAAATTAAAGAAGTAGAAAGCGATAAAATAGACGATAAGTCTTTGCCATATTGATCACGACACCTGAGAAGAATTCACAAGTGAATTTTGTCAGACATTGTGTTTAAAATAAATTATATACGACTTTATATGGCAAACGAGACGTACCTGAGACGTGTTTTTATCTACGGTGTTTGTCGCATCGGATTTCGTTTAGACCTTTTGTTGCTGGTTTTACCCATCAACTTACGGATATGATCATAGAGATATTCCGTTTGGGACTCGTTGGAGGAACATTCATACTTAGGTGCAATTCTAATAGCTCAGTCACAATCTGAGTTGTATTAATCAGACATGAGAGCCTATCATCATTTGCAAACCACGAAAGGGGAAACATCCTCATCACCTTTTGAATCCTTTTCCATATTTCTATTTCATCTTCGGGATCGTCAGTGGTTAGTACACCTCCGTCCTTGCAAAGAATATCGTAATACCTAAGCATTAGGTCTCTTGCTTGTGCGGCCATTCCTCCGTCGTAGTGAAGGCGTATGGTGCACCAGAGGTGTAGAGCACTATCGTTCACTTCGCTTTCTTCAACTCCTTCTGCCAGGGTAGCACGAATTAAATCGCGTGCTATCTAATCTTTTTGCGACAATTGACCGTAGTTGTATCTTGGAATACCAAATTCGTCCGTGTTTACCCTCCATGCAGTTGAGTCTATACGTTCCTCAACGTTTGCAGCAAGGAGAATGTTCGTAACATATTTCTCCCATTCATCATAACTGCTACCATCAAGTTCAGTGAAGAAACACTTTCGATCTGCCATCTATACTATAAAGACATAGATAATTATGCATAAGCAGGAAGACAATAACAATTTGAATAATAATTGTGTTCATCGGATATCTATGAGATAGAGGATGACTAATAATGATTCCTCATACATCTAATCCAACCGACCGACAGTAAACCGAGGGAATGGGGGGTCGTGAAAGAGTTCACATTACCGTCGTCTTCTTTCTAATAGATCAGTCTTTTAAAACAGTTTAATCGAAATCACCGGAACGAGAGGTTTTTAAAACACTCGATCTTGGCTTTCCCAAGGCCCTTTTTAAAACTTTTTCTAGGATTTCAAGTTTGCACACACAATACTACTACACAAGTAAATCATCGTGCGCATATCACATCCAAGAAACAAACCACACCTCATGCATACGCGTCATGCGTCTAATGTTCAGAGGAACTCATGCTTAGCATATATAATTCTACTGCTTAAGTAAATTATCACATGCCAATTCATCCTCAACATTCATGCATACACATCATGTTTGATCACACCATTCAAACATCCATATTTGACGACTGATTTTCGCTTTTAAAACATTAGGGGCTGACTTGAAATTCATGCTATAAAAAAAATCATGCGTACTTCTAGACATGAATACTAGGCAATTACAACCATCATAGCATGTCTATCCTAGTGCGCAACTCATTAATTGAAAACCAGGGTTCCGCCGACAACATGCATAATCCAGCTAGCTTGATATAGTCAAGACGACAATTCTAATCAAGCAATAATATCAATTAAATAGCAAATGCAATTCAGTCCACTAAATGAGCCAGTCCAAAAATCATGTATTTCTGAGATCCATCCCCATAATCGAAACTAGGCATCATGTTTAATTAAATCGATGAAATATTAAACCTTTAAGCACCGTGTAGGTAATTTAAAGTTCGAAAATACTGGATTTAAAAATTTGACCATCCTATTTTATTTAATTAATTCGGTTCGTTCGATCCGGTTTAATTAATCCGGTTCGGTCAAAACGGTTCGGACCGGTCCGGTTCAGTTTGAAAAATGGTTCGGTTCGACACATATTAGTTGCCCCGGTCCGGTCCGACCCGACACAAATGGGTAAGACCGATTAAGAAAACCCCAGCTTTGACCTGCTCCGGTTTGGACCCGTAGAACCCGACCCGGCTCGGTTGACCCGGTTCGGTCCAGTTTGGGTTCCCTTGGTCACTCGGTTTGGTTGACCCGACCCGGTTGTGCTAAAGTAGACCAGCCCGTTACCCATTAGGTTCGGCCGAAATTGATACTTGTGGGCCAAGTAGGGTTTTAAAGTCCACTAAAAACTTAACTTGGCCACCAAGTAACAATTAATTATAAAATAATTTATAATTTTCTGCACACACACACATATATATATATATATATATATATATTGTCAAGATTCTATATTTAGAGATATATAATCAATCAACAATATATATACATATATATATATATATTTGGCAACACTATATATATATAAATATATTATTGTCAATATCAAATATTAGGGATATATTTTCATCAATAATATATATATTTTCTAAATATTTTATGCAACTATATTATCAATAATATCTAGTTCCCTAATATTGTGCTCGATATATTGATAGTTACTATCCACAATTATCTTGTTAACCTAGCCCTAATTTTGACATAATCCATAGGCACAAGAAAAATCGGCTGAAACCTATTTGCAAAAATTCATCAAAATTTTCGGTCAGTTTAGGTTACTTGTGGACTAAGAAATTAAAAATTTCACCTTGAACACCAAAGGAGGTTCGGCCGAAACATGAAAACTAGGGATAGTGGTCGAATTTCAAGATCAAAATCTAGCAAAGATCAAGAATCCAAAGTTTGATTTTAATAAAAGTCTTGTTTTTCTTGAAGATCATGAACATCAAACTTTACTATGAACATCATGAAAAATCACGGCCAGTATGATTTACTCCGAAAATCGAAAATTTATAACTTTAAAACCAAGTTTTAAAATTTCGCCAGCATGAGAAAATCAAGAACATCAATTTTATAAAAAAAAACACGAACTCCCTAACACAGGCTCTGATACCACTGTAGGATATAGGGGATTAATACTACGGAAACAAAATCCTAGATACGTGCCAGGTAATTAATACGCAACAGAATATATAAGACGCACATACCTATAATGTTTCCTGTTGCCCAAGACCGTGAGGGGAGTTCTCGATCTGCCGAACGGTTCCTTGTAGAGGTTCCTTTTAGAGAAGCCCTACGCGAATTATGCCTCACAACAAAGCCTCGGAATAAATTGATTAACACGATTTGGCACTTCCTTGCTCATTATTATAAAATTTCAATTTTCGTTCCATTTACATGTTAGTTACTTTACATCTTAACAATACAAAGTTGCAATTGCAACTTAAAAAATTCATTTATATAGTTGTACTAAAATATAATGGAAAAATAAAGACAAATTAATACGTACGTACAAATAATCGCATAAAAATATGTTAAAGATAGTATTAGATACAAAGATTATCCATTTGTATTTAATAACATGCAAATAAAACAAAAATTAAAAGTATAATATATAACAAATATTTGATATATCTTTACTGAATATAATCAATATAATTATATTTAGTTTCATAAATTTATAAAAAAAATGGAAAAAATAGAAAAAACATAAGAATAATAAGAAAATAGAACTCAAGTGTTTAAGATACATAAAATTCAGAAAGTATTTTTTCATAAGAAACTATCTATATATATATTATATTTATATAATTTATATAGTTTTTTTCTTGAATGTAGAGTTATACAATCTTTTCTACTACTGAATTGTGAAAAAAAAATGCATTGGTTGGTTAATTTTTTAAGTTAAAATCACGAAGGGCATGTTTGATTGCATGTATTACCTGAGCGGCGATTACGATATCTTAGTCGGTGCTTAGTTAATATTATGTTTGCACGAACTATGTATTAGGATATCCTAATACAATGTTTGGATGCATTTTCTATTAGGATATCCTAATACAATGACTAAAAAACATAAATACCCATATATGTGTTTTTTTAATAAGATTATACTTTTACATATGAATAATTAAAAAAAATAGAAAAAGTAACTTTAATTTATGTAAAAATACCACGAACTAGTTATATACGGCCTGATATGAAACGGTCATGGTCGGCCCGGATATGGCCCGACCCGAACATGTCAACCCGACCCGATGTGACCCGAGCCCGGACCAGCCCAAACATGCCCAACCCGACCCGAACATAACTGACCCGGCTTGAACATAACCCGGGTCGAGCCGACCCGAACATGATTGACCCGACCCGAACATGGCTGACCCGACCCAAACATGGCTGACCCGACCTGGCCCGAACATGGCTTACACGACCCGGCCCGAACATGGCTGACCTGACCCGGCCCGAACATGATTGACCCGACCCAAACATGGCTGACCCGACCTGGCCCAAACATGGCTTACACGACCCGGCCCGAACATGGCTGAGCTGACCCGGCCCGAACATGATTGACCCGACCCGAATATGCCTGAACACGGCTGACCCGACCCGACCCGAACATGGCTAACCCGACCCAAACATGGCTGACCCGACCTGGCCCGAACATGGCTGACACGACCCGGCCCGAACATGGCTGACCCGACCCGACCCGAACATGGCTGACCTGACCCGACCCGAACATGATTGACCCGACCAGAACATGATTGACCCGACCCGATGTGACCCGAGCCCAGCCGAACATGACACGACCCGAACAGAACATGACCTGGCTCGACTGACATAACCCGACCAGAGACCGATGTGTCCTAGCCCGAAGATGGCGTAGTTATTATATATTAAGTAAGATTAGGGTTATTTTAGTCATTAGGCACTATGTATTAGCTAATACATTCTTTTCTTGGAGTCTTAGCTAATACATGAATTAATATATAAATGAGTATTAACTAATACCAATGTATTAGCAAATATCAATATTGAAGCAAAACAAACAAAATATTAGATAAGACATGTAATAGTATATCCTAATACATGCAATCAAGCATGTCCTAAGTTAAATTGACAAGTAAATGTTAAGAAGCTGTAGAATTGCAAAATGTCTCTGAACGTTTTTTTCCACATACTTTTTTTATCAACCATCATTACTACATTCTCTCATCATATGTTTTTTTTTTTTAAAAAAAGCAATTATATTTAACATTATTCCATGAAATACCAATTAAATTTATAATTATCAATTAAACATATAAATTACTATTAACTGTGTATACGACATACAAAAGATCTATACGATACTATGATAATTGAATAATATGTAGTAATTAAGTATTTATTTGTTTTAATATATATTTTAATGCTTTATAAAGGGTATACACGAAATGTTGGAAAAAATTGGGTCAATTCTTATTAACTTTTGTTTATTAAACTATTTTTGTTTAGAGCTCAACATTTTTGTTTGAGCCCAATGATAAGTTTAGCCCATTTCGTTGTGAATGGAATTTGTGAAATGACTTTGTAGCACATCGAAAAGATTGCTCTCCTCCACCCTTCTCCTCTCCTATATAAAGGAGCTTCTTCATTAACTTTTTACAACAATGAGAAATGGAATCTCTTCCTTCTTGGTTGAGTTCAATTTTTCGGAACCCATAATCTTGGGATCCAATTATATTTTCTCATCCGCTGTTCTTCGTGTTGACGAATGCAGAGTTCTTCTAGGTTGATTTTGATTTATGTCGTGTCCAACATTTCTAGTTGTTTTTAGCCGTTGTCGTCGGCTTTCCTGTTCTTTGTTTGAGTTCAGGTATTGGGTTCGGTTCGGTCGAGCGTGTTGCATGCATAATACGATTCGATGACACTGTTGAATCCTGGGAGGTGATCGCCCCTTGTATAAACCCCTTTGTATAACCCGAGGGTGGGGAGGGGCGAAATTGCCTTAAGGAGACTGTGATTAGCATGGGCCTCAGTATAAAAAAAACGTATTCGTTTTGTGTAGATTTTACGTATAATTTCGGTGTTGCCTATATTTTGCATGTTAACTGGTATAGTTACTTGTAAGTAACCGAAATTTGACTAATTACTTTTTAGTCATTGAATTTTAGAATATTGCATTTTGGTCCTCGAACTTTGTAAATTTGCATATTTACCCTCAATATTTACAACACGAAAATCGTAATATCAGATGCATAACCTGTAGGAAATGACAGATAATTAATACTATAAGTAAGATAGCTACCTGATTGTGGCGACTCGAAGAAGTGGCCCATACTCTAACATTTCTTAGTTGAAACGTCGACCATTAATTACTTTGGTTGAATGCATCTCATCATACTCCAGCGGTTCCTTTGATCACTTCTTACTTATTATTTAACGTTGCACCAATACATACTTTGGTTCAATGCATTTATTTTTCCATATTCCCCCAGAAACCAACCACTTCTTCTCCCTCCCTCATCGACTATTTGCTTCATCTCTTCCACCTATCCAACGGACCAAAGCCTCTTCCCAAACCAGTCCTTCCTTAATCGTCTCCTTCATCTTCCTTGAGGCATCGCATTCATACCAACGAACTCATTCAAACTCCCAAAACCAGCCAACCGTCGTCTCTTTCCTTTCAAGGATGGACTGGACAATCAATCACTCCACGCCCGTGCTTGACATCCACGTTAACCCAGAGCCTCCTAATTCCACCAACAATTACAACCTCGACTTTCTTATCCCAAGTTTATTTCCTTGCATTGTGAATCATCAAAAAAATAATCTTTTCTCGCATCTTTGTGAATTTTTTAAATTTTATTATTGTTTATGTATTAATGTTCACTAACCATGCTGGTAGTGTTCTAGCTATTGGCCAATAAGTTGGCATTGTCATTTCCATTTGTTTTTTCCTTCAACTTCTTATTTGAATCGTTTATATGCATTGAATTTTGCGGGTTCGCAACATGGAGATAATAATCATGTTTCGAATAATTGATAATATATGTGAAGGATCCTAGCTAATGACTACTACACCAAGGTTAGTCATCCATTCTCTTCATCTTATTCTTTGAGTTTGATTTTAACTCTTACAAAACGAGCATCGAAATGTCTGTCAACTTTCTTAGTTGAGCTTAGTTATCCTTCCTCAACAAATATCCTACATTTCCGTATTTAGAGTCTGCATGCTTGATAAATGAGAGCAAATACTTTATATAATTAATTAATGTAAACTAAATGACCCACCATTTGTGTCATAATAGTTGCATAAGCGGTTGTGTAGTGGAGCAGTTGAAATGATTGACCCTTCAATTTTTTCTTACATTGTTTTTTAGCTACATATATTGATGTCATATAGTGTGTAAAGTTGTCGGATAACGAATTGACTATACTTACATTTAACACTTGAAATATTATTGATTCTGTGTCACAATTTTTATCACAGTCGTCTTGACAGATTCTTGATCCATGACTAATTAGTGTTATGGATAATTTATCATATTCATCTTTATCATTTGAAATAATTTATTCTAGGAAAATGAAACACTACTATACAAATTTAAAGTATATAATACATTAAAAAAAAACTTAAACAACGTCTGTTGATAAATGTTTTATTTGTTATTTAACGGGTTTACATGTATGATATTATAATTTTTCAAGTATACCCATCAGAAACCAACAAAATATTAAAAGAAATCATACCAAGACATATCACATTAACATAATTCTGGTAAAAATTAAAACTGAATATAGTAGGAAATAGAAAGACCTGCATCTAATATCCATAAACATA
Organism: Clarkia xantiana subsp. parviflora; assembly: GCA_036873135.1. Classification (NCBI taxonomy): domain Eukaryota; kingdom Viridiplantae; phylum Streptophyta; class Magnoliopsida; order Myrtales; family Onagraceae; genus Clarkia; species Clarkia xantiana. The sequence goes on from JAPTYO010000015.1 coordinate 6,226,837, forward strand.
TTAGATAGAGCGTTGCTACGAAGAAATGTTGTTTAGTAGGTAATATAATTTTCTAAAATAATGTGTATTTTATTTGTCAATTATTAGTATATGCGGATAATTAATCACATATATTAAAAATGTTGAATAATAAATTTGGTTTTATTGAAAAATAAAATTGGCCAACGGGTTGGTTTTCTTACTTACAATCAAGGGCAAATCTTTGAAAAGTAATAAGTGAAACCTCTTTTACTAATCTATTTGAGTATCAGAATATTTCCCGATAAATCCTCGGAGATTAATAATTAAAACCTTTAGCAATTTTTTGAAAATTAATAACTGAAACCTATTTTACTAATCTATTTGAGTATGTAAATATTTCCTGATAAATGCTCGAAGGTTAATAACTAAAACCTCAAATAGATTAAAATGAGAATCCCAACTTGGAGTATCCTATGTAGTATATATATAAACTGACTATAAATAAAATAAACGTTAATCAATAATAGAATAATTTAAATGTTTAATTAGTCATTCTTAATTACTATATTAAGAAAAATATATGGTCAATTCTTTTACCAATTAAAAACTTTACTTTTTTAAAATGATTCCTAATTAATGAATCACATAGTTGTTCTTAAAAGATATTTGTATTTTATAAACAAATGTTGAAGTAACATGAATTTTTTGCCAACTAATTAACATGAATAATTAATTTTAAAAAAGAATAATTTAATAATGAAAGAGAGAAAGTTATTTATCAAACTATATATATCGATAAAAAATCAATATAGTATAGAAAAATAAAGTTATTTCTTAGAAATTGTGGGTGGGTAAATTATCTGCAGTAGTCCTTTTAAAGAAACTATTGAATTTGGCCAAAAAAAAAAAAAAGCTATTGATTTTTTTTTGCCAGAAAAAGAAGCTATTGATTAATGTATCTTATTAGTATTTTCGTTTTATAATGTAATTTAATTGTTGCTTTGAAGAATATAATTTATATAGAATTTTAAATTGATATGTTATGTATTTAGTTCATTACACTTCATAATTCTTTAAAATTTATTTATATTTGAATTTTCAGTTTTTTATGTATATAAATAATTTATTTTTCAAATGAATAAGGGAATAATTACTTCATTCTATTATATTTGATATAATGCATTATTAATATATATATATATATACTAGTGAACTTAGCACGCTCGTTACACGTGCAACTAACTGAATGTTAAATCTAAATGTATATGTATTATTAATAGAGACACGTAATTAAAAAAAATACTAAATATAGATGAATAAGGAATTTATGATAAAAAGGGAATAAGGAAAACTTACAAAACGGAAGTAGATTTGTTTGATCTAAGATAAGAACATATCTATTATCTACTATATCTATTATCTATTATATTATATTATATTAATTCGGCATCGGAAGCCCTCTGACTGACACGTGGGCGGTTCGTTCAGTCACCGTTTCCTAATTTAATTTGGGTTTTGATGGATATACGCATGATTCAGGCTCGGTTTTAAACATTTTCAAGTCACTTTGGGGTGAGAATTGAGAAGAGCTCTGACCTCTCTCTAACTTTCTCTCTCTAGAACTGTCTAATGTTGACCGTCGGAGTGAGCGCACCAAGCACCTCCCCCCTCTCCACGGGAGTTGCTCGGTAATGCTCCTCTTGCAGGTACGGACAGACAGTCAGCGAGAGAGCCCGAAGGACTTAGTGCGATTTTGAAGACGAAGCCAAAGGCCCGTGCACGACCCTAGAAGACGGACTTGGCCCTAACAAGCTCGCACCCAACCCGAAGAAATCGACAAGTTACTCAGCAGACAGCCCGCGTTAACTTGGTCGAAACACTTGGCGCCGTCCGTGGATCACCCACAAGACCAAAAGCATGGCAAGCAACGAGCAGCCACCGCCGACTAAGACGAAAAAAAGAGGACCAGGACGTCCAAGGAAAACTCCGGCCCCGGAGTCAAGCATGAGACCTCCTCCGCAGAGAGCTCAGAGAGACCCCCCGCAGAGCCAAAGCGAGGCCTCAGTCGCCTAGTCTATGCCAACAAGAAGCGTACACTCTCGGAGTAACGCGCAAGGGGGCACACAGCAAACCGACGCTCCTCCAGGCTTCACCCATCAAACCTTCAACACGCAGGAGCAACCATACGGAATGCCAAATGCTGGGGCATACAATCAGGCACCAGGGGCACAGGCTGCGCCTGCAGTCACCCCAGAAATGATGGCGGCACTCGAACAGCTGCTTCATCTGAGAGGGGCCCTGCGCAACCAAGGATACGGGGCGCCACCGCCCCCTCCCGCGCAAAAAGCAAATATGCCCCCGCCACCAAGGCAGGCGCCTCCAATGAATGCACCTCAGCAGAGAGGCCCTACAATCTCAAAAACCCCGACCTTTCACGGGAATGCACAGCAAAGCAGGCAGTTCTCCCAACAAGGGACAAGACAGGAGCTCTCGCACTCCCAAACACCCTACCACGCAGGGCCATTCAATGAAGGAGCCTGGAGGCAGCCGTCTCAGACATTCCAGGGATATCAAGGTGGATATTCTCAGTACAACCCGACGCAGGCGCAATTTCCCCAACAAGGCGCAAGCATGGGACAAGAAGCATGCCCCCCAAATCAGGGTAACCCAGTTACCGGGTTGACGGAGGAGATGCTTGAAAAGCTGATTGAAAAGAAGATAAAGCAAAGGAAAATGAGAGGGATGAACACATTGGTGGACACCACATCCCACCCTTTCACTGACGAGCTGGTGTACAGTCGCGTCCCAGACGCACTGTATAATCTAAGGCCGGAAAAGTACCGAGGCAAGGGAGACCCGATAGAGCATGTGCAGCAGCATGAAGCAATGCTTTTGGGGAGGACAGACAACCCTCACCACATAGCCATGACATTCCCCCAAACATTAGGCGGACCAGCTACAAACTGGCTCTTCTCCCTGCCAAAGAAGAGCATAGACTCGTGGTAGTCCCTCAAAGAAAAGTTCATCCACCGTTACATGGGAGAACGTTCGATCGTCAAAGGATCAAATGCCTTGGATGACGTCAAGAAGGAGTGGAATGAGTCCCTCGCAAGCCACATACATCATCAACAAAGGCCCTAACTCTACACGCAGAAAGGGCAAAAAACAAGAAAAGCCATCAAAAAGATATCAAAGCAAGACTAAGCAAAGTTCATGCCTGTATTCAAAACAGAGGGAGCGCGACGCATGCAAGGAGACAAAATAATTTCATCAAGGATGTGGACGTACTAATCTATCCACATCCTTGCCAAAAGTCGGGGACAAGCGGTTCCATAGGAATCCTCCCTCGCAAATAAATGCAAGTGTCGGATGTACTAATCTATCCACACTTCGCCACAATACAAGGATGTGAACGTACTAATCTATTCACATCCTTGCAAAAAGTCGGGGGACAAGCGGTTCCTTAGGAATCCTCCCTCGCAAACAAATGCAAGTGTCGGACGTACTAATCTATCCACACTTCGCCGCAATACAAGGATGTGGACGTACTAATCTATTCACATCCTTGCAAAAGTTGGGGGACAAACGGTTCCTTAGGAATCCTCCCTCGCAAACAAATGCAAGTGTCGGACGTACTAATCTATCCACACTTAGCCATCATCAAGCGATGTGGACGTACTAATCTATCCACATCTCAAAAAACAAGATAGGCGTGCGGCTCTTCAGGAAACCACCATCTTGTCAAAATATCATAATGAAGATCCACGGTTCCGTAAGGAACTATCTTCTTATGAAAATCAAAAGGACAAGCGGTTCCTTAAGAGTTCCCCCTTCTCTTTAAAATTGCAAGTGTCGGACGTACTAATCTTTCCACACTTCGCAAACAAACAACTATATCAAGTATGTGAACGTACTAATCTATTCACATCCTTGTAAAGGAAGAAAAGCAGTTCAACATGGATCCTCCTCCTTACAAAGCCACAGGTGCCGGTAATACTAATTCATCTGCACCCCGCCACCAATAGAGATGCAATTTCCTAAGGAAAACCATCGGATTAAGGAAATCGACCTGTCAACAGAGCTACACTCTTCCAAAAGAGAACAAGTTATAGAGACAACAATAAAGGAAGATGCAAAATAATACTAAGTATTATATCTTTCTAACATCTCATGTCAGGCATATATATATATAATATAGCAGGTCTGAAAATTAAAGGCATCCAGCCAGCATAAAAAGTCAAGCCCGGGACACACCCCGCCAAAATCTCACCCATGCAGGGGGAGCAACCATATATACACAAGAGAGTCATATAAAACAAAGAAAGATCAACCTGACCCAACGTCAGGAGCACCAGAGCCAAAGGCGTCAGCCATAAAAACATCATGCGCAGGGCTGCTGAAAACAACACGGCGATCGTCACCAACAGGGACGGACACCTGTCCCGTCAAACCACTCGCTCCGCCCACATCGCCCGCTCGGATCCCCGCAATAGCCCCGAGGGCATAGCCAGTATATGGCCCAGTACTCTGGAAAGGAAAATCGGGGGCAAGAGAGTATATCCTCCTGAAGTAATCCACAGAGAAAGACTCCATGCGATCATCACGTGCCTTCTCGAGAAGTTTGGAGTAATCAGCAAGCTCAACAACAAAGGAGGAAAGGTTGGTCATCACGGCATTCACCTGCAACACCAACACAAGCACATCACACACAAAGAAGCCAGACAAACATGATAGATCCAACATAAAAAGAAAACAACGTACAGGAGCAAAGCGCGCGAGCGACTCCTCAACACACTTCAAAGCAGCCTCAGGGTCACGGGGGCACTTCTTGCGGTCAGCCGGCGGAACAGACCGCTGAACCACACGCACACCGACAGCAGGTGTGCTCAAGGAAACATCCTTGGGAAAGCGAATAGCAGACTGAGAGTAGGGAGTCCACTCGTTCCCGGACACATCCCGATCAAGCCGACACATCAGATCAGACTTGCGAAGAGCTGGAGGAGTAGGAACAACTACACATCAAAAGCAAACACATTAGGAGAAGGCAAACTATACCAATACAACAAGAAGTCAACCACAGTCACCTGCCAAGGAAGGCACCTCCGCTGAACGGCCGCTCCCCGACCGAGGGGCAGGCATGGTCGAATCCGCATACATTGGCCCCTTCCCTTTGTCGTAGGAAGGAGCAAGAGGCATGCCGGCAGACTTCGACCTCTTAGGATCGCTCGGGGAACGGACGTCAGCATCATTCTCTCGGACAGGTGCAACTCCCCCCGCCGTCGGGAGTACCAAGCTTGCAAAGACAACCACAAAAAGACCATTAGCATGTTATCATGGGGAAAAATCTCAACGAAACCTTTAAAGGCACAAGTCCCATACCCGGGCCAACAGGAGGAGTGTCGCCGAGGCCGGGAACAGTCTGAGGAGATCCGCCTGCGACTCCGCCCTGTAAACATGGGCGTCTGTTAAGAAACCAACCTACAAGGAAACAGGAACAAATGTTACGAAACTTCAAAACATACCAACTCATCCCCCGAAGGACGTACATGAATGCCCGCCGCGAGCAGGTCGACGTCGGAAGCACGATAAAGGGGGCTGTACTCCCCCGCCCTATTCGCCGTGTGAATCTTCTTCAAAGCAACCTTGTCTGTATTGGAGAACTCCTGAAAACGCGGAACGGGGTCGGTATCCACTATGTGAGAAGTCGTCCAAGTCGTGCCCGCATCCTTTATAAAAAAGTACTGACACTTCCATTTGTTCTGGGAAGTGTCCGATCTTTCGCAGAACCGCGCCTCAGTATTCCACCCCGCCCTGCGCAAGCCAAGGGAGGAGAATCCCTTCTCGGTCATATGAGGCCAACGCAAGGTGAAAGTACACATCCCAGACTCATCTGCCTTGCCCAGGCGATAGAAGGCTCGAAAAAGCACTATCGAGTAATCCCAAGAGTTTAGATACACTGCACCCGGAAACATGTCCAAGCTCTAAACCCCGGTGGAGTGATAGAGACGGGAGAAATCCTGTAATGTCGACAAAGGCGGGCCAGATCCTGACAATAAGGAAAGCGCAGCCCTTCTCGGAACTGTGAAAGATAAACAGCCTCGTATTCAGCCGGAGGAACGGTGGGCCGACCAAATTCGACCCCCTTCACGACGTCCCAAGGATACGAGACCTCTATGCCGAGACACCAGCCCCGGGTCGAGACGTAGAGATCGAACTTGGAACGTGGGAGCTTGTTGGAAAAAAACATTTGGGTCTTCTCCAGTATTACGCGGTTACCCGACGGTCCCAAAAGCATACCGCTTCGAGACCCGGAATCAGAATCCATGGTGCCCTCATCAACCTCCCCATCAATGTTATCCGAAACAGAGTGATGAGACTTACTCATTGCGTGAAGAAGCAGAAACCGTTGCCTACCAGGAACACTCTAAGTATCAAAGACACGCGCTTGCAAGCCCGTCAACCAAACCCTGCAAAAACCATACACAACTCAATCAAAAACCAGGGCCACGTATCAACACCATTCACCAAGCCCTTTGCGAGGGCATCCAACCCAACGGACCAACTGTCCGCGAGCAAACAGCTAGGGACCCTCCCGCTCGGGAGTCAAAAGTCCCTACGCTCACCAAAGGCCTAGGCCACCCACTAACAAAATTTCCATATACTTATACAATATAACACAGGTATTCAAGCATTCAACTAAACGACGAGCTCAGGAGCTAAGGAAATCTAAAGCATGCAAAATTGGTCATAATTACCAAAATGCCCTCCGGCCACATTTCGATCAAATTTTATCCCCAAAACGGCTCAAGGCTCCGGGGGCACATACAAGCAGCTCAAATACACTTAAGCAAGCCCATTACATGTCACGGGGAAACTTACCCCTACCCGAACGATTCAAAGAGCACTCGGGTCAACTAAGCCACCGATAAGCACGAGCTACCGAGCGATCACCTAAACTCCGGGGGCATGACTATCTACTCACAAATAATCGAGGAGTCATTATCACACTCGGGGGCATCATATCAAGTCACCCGCATCAAAATACAAAGGGTCGAACTTTTTGCTCGAATATGTCCGATTTCGAACCTCCACGATTTCACCTCGGTTGATCGAAACCTAAGGGTCTCTTCACAAAGGGACCCTAAAGGTCCAATTAACATCAAGAAAAGGAAGGAGAGGACATTACCGATCAATACCCGACAAGAAGGACCCGAAAACGGGTCGAATTGAGCCCGAAATCGGCCCGCCGAGCTGCAGCCGCCGCTCCTGCCGCCGCTGCTGCCGCGCCGCGCCGCCGGTGGGCCGCCGTGCTCTGGCCGGTGCTGGTCCTGGTGGTTGCCGGCCGGAATAGGGTGGTGCTAGGGCCCTAAGGTGGTTCTCCTAAATCACTACCCTAAAACCTCTCCAAAACCCTCTCAACAACCTATTCAAATGTGTATAGTTTTATAAACTATCACAAAGAGGGGGGACTACACAACCTAACAAGCACCATACATCCAAGAGTTATCAAGCATGACCATCTCAAAAAACTAAGGCAAGGAGCTCGTCTGAGCCGCGCGTATCCACCCTTGGTAAGTCAAGACCCAAGGTGAGCAGACGACCCGAATCACGCGTACACCCTATCTTAAAATAGAGTTAAATAAAGGTCAAGCCATTATTTAACTCGGGGGCAAGTGATGGATATACGCATGATTCGGGCTCGGTTTTAAATTATTCGGACCTCGTACACGCACGAAACCCACGAAAAACCCGATTTCGAGCTAACCCGGGGAAACCGGGCAAGTCGCAAACTTGCCCGGCACCCCCGGGGGGCTTACCCGGAATTCCGGGCAAGCCTAGGCTTGGCCGGAATTCCGGGTAAGCTTTGCACCCCGGGGGTGTCGCGCACACCCCCCTTTTTTTGTCCTGGATGTATACGGAGACCCGATTTTCAACTAACTCCTATACGTCGGGGACCCCCCCCGTTACAAGGCGCGTGCGTCCCGCTCGTGACAGCCGCCTGAGACGCGCGTCAGAGTCCTCTTCCCAAAGCTCTCCCCTGCATCCCGGTTCACATTTCCACATTGAACCAGGTCAAAACCGGCTTACGGTCCAAGGTTGCCTATAAATAGCCACCTTGGGGGTAAACATTTTCAAGTCACTTTGGGTGAGAATTGAGAAGTGCTCTGACCTCTCTCTAACTTTCTCTCTCTAGAACTGTCTAATGTTGACCGTCGGAGTGAGCGCACCAAGCACCTCCCCCCTCTCCACGGGAGTTGCTCGGTAATGCTCCTCTTGCAGGTACGGACGGACAGTCAGCGAGAGAGCCCGAAGGACTTAGTGCGATTTTGAAGACGAAGCCAAAGGCCCGTGCACGACCCTAGAAGACGGACTTGGCCCTAACAAGCTCGCACCCAACCCGAAGACATCGACAAGTTACTCAGCAGACAGCCCGCGTTAACTTGGTCGAAACAGGTTTTATAAATATAGATACAAACTATTGATTGATTGAAAATTAAGAAGTATTTTTATCTCCTATTTTGGTCTCTACGCAATTTAAAGAAACAAATTAATTAAAAGTTTCCTTTTAAATTCATAATTTATACAGTTTGGTTCCGGAAGACTATAGGTCGCCACATAAGCAAGACATATATATAGAATAATAAACAAAAAAAATTGTTAAATTCGGAAGACTATATATATTTAGAATAATAAATAACTATTATAATATTTAATTAATATTGGTCTGACAAATTGACGGTATATATATGTTATATAGTAACACAATATACAATATTGATGTACGTTATAGTGTCATATTACAGATAGAAATAAATTATATAGTTAGGTATATATTTAGAATAATAAATAACTATTATAATATTTAATATCTAAAAACGTTATATATATACGGTAAACATACCTTTCTTTTTGTCAGTGGAAACCTACGACCTAGCTATATATGTGTCTTCTTCGATTATGGTGTGGCAAATTCTCAGTTCGGCAGCAATAATTTATCAAGTAACGCTTCGTTTATTTATTTATTTATTTATATATGGTTGAATTCTAATAAGATATTACTAGAATTGGTCATTTTTTATCCTTTTTTTCCTGCAGTTTTGAACTCTAATAAGATATCACAAGAGTTGCTGTGGTTGTCCGGTAAGTGTTTCTTGCATGATCAATTAGATATTAAAATTAATATTTTAATTGGATATATATGTAAGTGACAAAACTTATTAATAAGTATATATAGTTCTGGTTTGGTGTATGTTATTTTTATATAGTTTTGGTTTGGTGTATGTTCACAATAACAAGTGAAATGTTGTTTAATGTTTTTTATATAACATGTTTTTAGTAATTTATTTGCTTGCTCCACATCTAGACTAATCCCCACTCGCACCGGATGGTCACTAGCGGGGATTGAACCCCTGACCTATGATTAAGGGATGAGGCGCTGAACCACCACACCATTGTTACATGGTTACGCCATTTCTAATTATAAACATGTTCATGGTGAACTAAAGTTTCAAATAGTTCATCACTACATAACTCTATTATATGCAGTGTATCTCAAATACCATAATTTCTTATTTAATTTTGTACTGTTTTGATAATTTAACTGTATATATTTTTTACTTATTTATCTATGTTTTGAAACTTTTTGTAGGTGGACCAATGAGCTCGCCTTCAACACCCTCACGATATGCAACTTGATTTTTATTCATATGAAATTCGAGTTCGTATAATTTGTTAATAGTATTTTTTAAAAATAATTTGGCTATCACCTAAGCGGAATCTTCATGTTATTTATGCTAAATTGCTAACAAGTTAGAAAAATTATGTAAAAAAATATGTAAACATATATATATATATATATATATATATATATATATATATATATAAAAATAATTCTTTAAAAATGTGCACTAAATTTTGTATTATATGTATTTACTATGGAGATGGTGCAATTTGATTATTACAATTTTCTAAATTTTCTTTAGCATTAGAAGAAAAATACGTGATTCCGGATAGAATATTAAAAAAGCATCTACACTTTTTAGGGCGTAGTTTGAAGAAAATTAATAATTTAAAACTTAAAAGACTCTAAATAAATAAATTTTTTTGTAAATAAAGATGCATTTTTTTTATGTATAGATAAATTATCAATAGTAAACGACTATGATTATCATCCAAAGTTAGTTATATATATATAATGAGTTTATTAATTTTATTATATAATTCTAACTTATTTAATAGGTATATGTATATTATATCCTATAACTGTGAATTTAATTTCATAATTTTTGTTAATTAAATTAATATTATAATTTATTTATTCACTCGTGTGAAATATGTAAAATAATTAATAGATACTTATTAACAAATTTAAACAAGAACAAAATTAAATTATTCAATAAATATAAACAAACAAAAATGAGTAGATGTTAAAATTGCAAGTTTTATATTATATTAGTTATTCATCTTATGTAAAATGATATATAATGTTGATTATTTCACGACTATTAAATATTTTAAATAATAATTAGTATTACATACTTTAATTAAATTAATATATTATTAATATATTATTATTAAAATAATATATACAATTTTAATAAATTAATTTTTAAATGTTATTTGAAAGTTTTCCCCCGCGCGGTGCGCGGGGTTAGTGGCTAGTATTATATTAATTCGGCATGGGAAGCCCTCTGACTGACACGTGGACAGTTTGTCCAGTCAGCGTTGCCTAATTTAATCGGAATTTAATAGGGGTTCTCTAAATTTAGATACATAATATTGATTGATTCAGAATTAAGAAGTATTTTTATATCCTATTTTGGTCTCTACGCAATTTAAAGAAACAAATTAATTGAAAGTTTCCTTTTAAAATCATTGTCTATACAGTTTGGTTCCGGAAGACCGTAGGCCGCCACGTAAGCACTATATACATAGAAAATAATAAATCAAGAAATATACATATATAATTATAATAATAGATTGTATGAAATATATATAAGTCTTAATGCACAAAATAAATGAGAATATTAAAACAAAACTTCACGAGAGTTATATAGTTACTAAATTTACACTAAAAATAAAGAAACATATATATACTTTATAAATATAATAATGATATAAATAAGACAAACAAAACTTCACGAGACAATCTATATATTATAAGCTTGAGAAAGCAATTCGGAGCGCCCCGGATTTACTGTCCATTAGTGTTGACAACGTTCCGCCCAACATAACGATCCAAAGTCGATTTTTTTTTTTTGTCCAAGATCCAAAGTCAATTTTGGGCTACTATATATATCGATGAAATGATGTTTTCAAATTTTCTGGTGCCTAAAGATCAATCTTGACTATACACTCTTGCCCAATATTGCTAGGTGTGTAGCTGTGTTTCTTAGGTTTCTGTTGCACAAGCTAGAGAGGATTCAGGAATTCATTGGAGATGGCCGATCGGATGGGGATACCTCGACGTCATGGCGGTATCTGTCCGCAGTAAGGACTCTAATTCCTACCTATATTTTCCTTTCGTTAATCTATCTTCCCTCATTAATCTTTTCCCATATTAAACATATGAGTTGATGGAAGATGATAATCACATGATGCTTTCCCGTCCCTAGATTGGATCACATGTCAGTAGTCTCTACTCTACTCCTATTTATCTCAGTTGTAGAGACCTCCATTTAGTCGATCACTTTGAGGTTGTAATAACCTTTCAATGGTTTTTTTTATAAGAGATTTAAAAAATTGCTAATATTTCTGCATGCTAATTTTTTACCGGCGGTGTTGTTGATTACCAGGCAAAGTTCCTGTTGGCTAAGCTCAACCCATCAGCCACATACAATTCTAGATCCGACATAATATTCACTAATGATGTCAACCTTCAAGTTCTCATGGAGCATCTTCATAAAAAATTTAGAGTTAAAATTTATTTTACTTACAATATCACGGTAATAAATTGTTTTGATATATATAATATTAGATATTTAAATATTCAAATTACATGTGCTTTAATATATATATATATAGGCGATCGAAGCTCCAACAGCGTGAGGGAAATAGCTAGAGCCTAGAGGTTGCATGCATATCAATGGAAGAATGAAACGACCAATAAAACAGAGGTGACTCTAGGTCAATATGGGGTGGTCGTTACTTTAACAAAACTAGGGTTTTCTTTAGAAAAACAAAAACAAAAATATTAGGTAATTTTATGCTTAACTTCCACCAATTGTATTATTTTTATATTACAGCTAATGAATTATAATTTTAAATATTTATTTTTTTAAATAAATGTATTTTTTTAAAAAGTTGTTTGAAATACTTAAAATTTGAGTAGTTTAGACATTATTATGCATGTATATATATTACCTTTAATAATTTTATGATATATATGTTTAATAAATATTATACATTAACATTAATGTTATGCAGTAAATATTAATATGGAATGTTTAAAAATATCAGTATGTGTAAACTATTTATTTATAGCTAAACACTTATAAACTTAAATGAAAAATCTATGTTTAGTATAAAAAAAAAAATTCCGATTATTATCTTCATATAATTTCCTATATATTCTCTTATTTGTTTAGGAAAGTCTCAACTGAAAAAAAAAAAAAAAAAAAAAACTACAAAGATTAGAATTGTAAATGGTAATGTTATATGTTGGATCACGGTGGAACTCCGGTACGAACTTGAACGGCAATCCTAGCTCCTTTGCTCCACGCAATCCTGCAAGAGGGGATAGACCGGGCGGTGACCCAGAATCCCTCTCCGATGCTTAAATGAGTATTTCGTATGACTGGCAAGTAATAATCTCATAGTGTATTCAACTCAACGTAAGTCTTTCTGAGGTGATCTCCTGCCCTTTTATAGGCAGAGAGATGCCTCAGGTACCTGGCGAACCGTTAGGGGTGGTTAGCCCGTATCCCGCATATCTCGGACGTGATCCCACGTTCTTAGCCATGCCCCCGCGTATCTCGGCCACGCTCCGTGTATCTTAACCACGTTCCGCGTATCTCGGCCACGCCCCGCATATCTTGGCCTTATCCTCTGATAACGAGTCCCGACTCCCGTCGGGGACTCTAGAGTTATCTCGTTGTGTCACCGCTCGGGGCCCCTCGTCATCGTGACAGGGCCTATCATTCTCAGGGATTCATCATCGGGGCCTACTTAAAGGCTTCTCATCGGGAGCTTCTAGCTCAACCGTCGGGACCGACTCTGTCGGGACCTTGCTTCGTCAGGACTCCCTTCGTCGGGACCCTTCTCCTAAGTCATCTTGACCTTCATTTTGGGCCTGGTGGGCCTGTTTGCCGTTTCCTTGCCGTTAAAAGGCCTGACGGCTGTAGTCGAACCCATCATTTTCCCCCAAGACATGAGGGACTTTTAGTTCGTCGTGTCTTCCAACTCCCGATCTTCCAATACTAGAGTCGGGGATCTTTTCCTTGGTTCAGTTACTCCGTTTATCAGTCTTCTCCTTCACGTTTCTTCAGAGTTTTGTAGATAACTGCTATATCCCAAGGGTCTCTTCGGTTTCCTAGTGCATTAAATGCAGTAGATAATGGAGTGACGTTTTCGACACACGTGCCTGATTTTTCGCGTCTGTCCTTTTCTGAAAAGTGCTTTTCAGGCCGTTTCATCATTACGTCCGTTGTCCTTCTGCACGTTTCATCTCAACGGTCCAGATTAGGACTCTTCGACTTCGACGATCCGGATCGAAGTGTCTTTTCAACCGTCTTCTTCGACTATAAAACCCTAGCCATGGTCACAATTTAACTTTTACCGTCTTCGAATTCTCGAAAGCTCTCTGCGATTCCCCTGCGATTCCAAGCTCTGTGATTTCGAAGGTCTTTGGAGTTTCCTCAACCGTTTTTCCGGCGACGCTTCGCTCATCTCCTTCAACCTCTACTTCATCATGCCTGGTAAGGAATCCCTCTTCGTTGTTTGTTCGTCTTTTCTTTTCTAATTTTCCAAGAGTCTCACTGTATTTTCTTGCCCTGGTTGCTTTTCAGACAGCGGTTCCAGTTCTGAGGGGAGAAAACCCTTTAAATTTGATTATGCTCCAAATGAGATTTCCAATACTGCTTACGATGCAGCTCTCCGAGAGGGTTGTATCACCATTACCTGGGAACCTCGTTTCCCGTATCCTCGGCATCATCCCTCGAGTAACCCTGAGGTTACTCGTCCCCAGAAAGGGGAGGTGTTTGTCTCTACGGGGCAAATATCAGCGGGGATCAGGTTCCCTTTCTGCGGTAACCTGGTCGAGCTATGCCATCATTACAGAACGCACCCCACTACCTTTTCTCCCCATGCCATCCGCCTCTGGAACGCCTTTCAAGTCCTCTGCCTCCGACAGAAGTGGGTCTACAGCCTCCAGCTCTTCAGAACCTTTTACGGGATGAAGTGCAATGAGGCGGGGGTTTGCGCCTTCTACCCTCGGATGCCCAAGTGGAGTAAGTAGCAGCTTGCCCAGTATGGTTGGACCAGTGACACCTGGAAGGTGGTCAAGGGTCGGGGACTCTTGATTGATACAGGGTCCGACAACAGTAGCTGGATGAAGAGCTACTTCTTTATCCAACACTCTTCGATTCCTTGGCCTCGGTGGGAGGTGGTAGCAGACCCTCCGCCGGCCTTCCACACTTATGCTGACGAGGATTTCGAAACCCTTCAACTTATCCAGCTTTATCGATGGGGGGAGTCCTACACTCCCCTTAACGCCAACTCACTCGTGGAGCGGGACCTGGTGCAGGCCGGCATCCGACTCCTCAGTATTGTCTCTGAGGGGCAGCTCTTCGACGGCCCTTCTAACATGGTTTCTTGGGTAAATTTCTAACTCTTCTTTGTTTACTGTTTGCAGCCAAGAAGGTATCTGTGCTGACCGGTCTGTTCCTTAAGCAGGGGGAGACTGATGCTGTCCGCCCCTCGCGGAAGAGGAAGTCCGCCAAGAAGGCCGCTGCTCGGTCGGGGTCTCCTTCAGCGGAGCAACCCAAGCAGAAGCGGGTGGATCTGGACCAGCTCTTCGATGTCCAGAACGCTGAAGAAGGTAAACAACTCCGACTTGCTATTAAATCATACAAGAGGATGGTCCCGTCAGATTTAATTTCCTCGACCAAAGAAGCCCGCATTGCTGATGTCAAAAGAATCCTTCGAGGTGAAACTCCTCGAGTCTTGAAGGCGGGCTACTATCATTATCGGGGGAAGGATCAATACGTCTCTCGACGCATCATTTGGTGTAAGAATCCCGATGAACTTCCTGACTACCTTTCTGAAGCTCTTCATCCTCCAGGTGCAGGTCGCTCCGGAGCTCCATCGGGTGCTGCATCTTCCGCAGACGCACCGCCTTCAGCGGGGGTGCCTTCCTCAGCTGGAGAGAAGGCACCGACTGGCGAACAGTTTCGTCAGGTGGAGACCTTAGACTCCTCTGAGGAGACTGACGAGGGTGGCCCCCCTCGTCAGCGTCGGGGCAATCTCCCTTGAAACCAACCCCTCAGGGGCCGCCTCCTTCATCCTCTCCGCAGTAGCGGCAGCCATCGCCTATTCATGAGTTCACTCCTTCCCCTGTTCGGGCCGAGACGGAGGTGTGCCCTTCCATTCCTCATCCTGTCTCTCCTCTTGCTCTTGATGGGAACTTCTACAAGCCCTTCGATTCTTCACAGGAGAATGCCCCCTGGACTCCCATTCAGACGCTTCAGGGAGTCCCGCTTACACAAGGGGAGCAGGACCAGGAGCTGGCCCTGCATCTGCTGGCGGGTTCTATCCTGCCCTCTATGCGGCATCCGATTTGCCTCACTCGGGCGCACATGCAGCGGGACATCCGAAATATGGCCATGAGCCGTATACAGGTAAGACTTCGCTTCTTCATCTTTTGATGATAAATCGGGTCGCTTGTCCTTGAACATTTTTCCTTCTTGTTTATAGGAGCTCGGGGACGTCAACCGGCTCATCGGGTATGTTATTGCCTACGATGAGTCCCGGGAGCGGGACCGCGGGGTCCGCGAGCAGCTTCAGGAGGATCTCAAGGCCTCCCAGTCTTCACGGGGGAAGCTTGCCAAAGAGCTGGCTGTCCTCAATCAGAAGATTCGGGACCTCCAGCAGCAGATCGCGGACTTCGAGGGGCTCTTGAGGCAAGAGCGGCGGGAGCGAGGGGCAGTTGTGGACAGGCTGACCCAGGAGAAGAAGGCTGCCGAGGACCAACTGGTCCTTGAGAAGAAGGCTTTGGAGGAGCTAATTGCGGGATTTCCTGCGCAGCTGGCCGAAGCGGAGGTAAAGGGCCGGGAGGACTATCGGAGGTCGGAGGGCTTCCAAGCTGATGCCATGAAGTTCTTTGGCGCGGAGGTGGAGAACACTCTCTTCAATGCGGTTGAGGAGCTCCACCTGGAGTACGGGGATGCTATTACTTCGACAAGTCTCCTTCCCTCGCTCCCTTTGCGAAGAAGTATTTTGCTCTTTCCGAGGAGAGTGATGGGGGGAGTACCCCCGTAATTGTCGAAGACGCCTCTGAACTTCCAAGTGCGGACGCCCCGATAGCCAATCCTCCCGAAGCCAATCCTGTGGATCCCTCTGCTACCGACTCCGCGGACCCAGCTGCTGTCAATGTTGCCGACAAGGACCAAGCTTGAATGTTTTTATCTTTTAGAGTCCTTGTATCTTCTTCTCTTGTGTCGTCGTCGGGCCTTTGAGCCCTTATCAACTATCAGACTTTCTTAATTCCGATCTTTTGTTGCGCTTCTCCGAGTGACTTTACTTATACGCGCTTAAGTCGAAACCTCGATACTTAAGAAATTCTCATACGTCCTTTCCCGACGATTTAATAACTTGCAACACTTAAGGCGACTTAACATCGAGTGCATCACTTAAGACGACTTAGTTCTTAGCAGTCGAAATCTCGACACTTAAGAAATTCTCGTACGTCCTTCCCGACGATTTAATAACTTGCACCACTTAAGGCGACTTTTTACGTGCACCACTTAAGGCGACTTTTCTCGTGCACCACTTAAGGCGACTTTTCTCGTGCACCACTTAAGGCGACTTTTCTCGTGCACCACTTAAGGCGACTTTTAATACTTAGAATAAACCTAAGAATCGTGCACCACTTAAGGCGACTTAATTCCTTGCACCACCTAAGGCGACTTTTCTCGTGCACCACTTAAGGCGACTTTGATACTTAGCATAAATCTAAGAACAGCTATGATTGGAAGCGACCTCTTTATTCATTGATGGCATAAAATTGGCTTACATCGAAATAAACGATACACAGCATACACCACTTAAGGCGATTTTACATCGGGCACCACTTAAGGCGACTTTCATCGGGCACCACTTAAGGCGACTTTCTTCAAGCATGGTGTTTCTTCAAGTGTTCGCCACTAAAAGAATGCTTTAACGTTCTGCCATCGAGGTCTTCCAACTTGTATGCATTTGGAGCCGGCATCCCCACGACCTTATAAGGTCCTTCCCATTTTGGTGACATCTTGTTGATTCGATCCAAAAGGGTGAACTCGTTGCGACGCCAAACCAGCTCCCCGACGAAGAATTGTCGGGACTTTACTCGCCGATTATAGTACCTGGCCGTCGCCAATCGCATTCAGGCTTGGACTTCATCGGCTTCCCGCCTCTTCTCTTCAAGCAAGTCCAAGTCTAGACGTCTCATCTCATCATTCGTCAGAGGCTCGTAATATCTCATCCGATGGGACGCCACAGCTACCTCCACGGGGGCGACAGCCTCCGTGCCGTAAACGAGGCCGAACGGAGTCTCCCCCGTTGATCGTTTGGGTGTCGTTCTAACAGCCCAAATCACATTTTCCAGTTCGTTCAGCCACTTGCCCTTCAAGGCATAGACCCTCTTCTTCAGGCCATCCATCACGATTTTGTTGGCTGACTCCACCTGGCCGTTAGTCTGAGCATGGCGCACAGAAGCAGTCCGATGCTCGATGTTCAACTCCTCCAGATACTCCCTTACCTGAGAGCCGTTAAACGGTGGGCCATTGTCGCTGATCACCACCTTAGGAATCTCGTATCTGGACACGATGTGGGTTTGGAGGAACTTGACGATCTGGTTCCCCGTTGTTCTGGCCAATGCCTTCGCCTCTATCCATTTCGAAAAATAATCGATAGCTACAAGTAAATACTTACATTGACCTTGTGCTTGTGGAAGAGGTCCCACCAAGTCGATGCCCCACTGCGCGAAGGGCCAAGCGCTCTTGATGGATGTCAGATTAGCGGCTGGAGCCACGATACTCGGGGCGTACCTCTGACACGCGTTGCAGGATCGGACCAACGCCGTTGCTTCCTTGTTCATCGTGGGCCAATAGTAGCCCAAGTTCAACACCTTCCTCATAATGGATCGGGCCCCTTCGTGACAAGCCGCGACCCCCTCATGCATTTCCTTCAGGATTCGACTGGTGTCGGGTTCTGCTACACACTTCAAGTACGGAGTCGAGAACCAGCCCTTCTTGTACAGCTGATTGTCCAGCATCACATAATTGGACGCAATTCGACATATCCTGTCCGCTGCTACCTTATCCTCGGGAACTGCCCCCTTAGTCAGATACGCGACTATCGGGGTCATCCAAGTGGGCTCTTCCTCCGATTTTGTCACAATGGTGCACACCTGCGTTGGGTCGATGTTTGATAATATTACCTTCTCCAGGAAGTGCACCTTCCGATTTTCTTCCAAGGGTGCCCCCAGGGCAAATTTGCTCAAGGCGTCTGCCTCTACGTTCTCCTCTCTCGGGATAGCCTCGATATCGAAGCTTTTGAAGCTCTCTTTCAGGGCTTGTACCTCTCGCAGATACTTTTTCATTATCGGACTCCTTGCTTCGTATCGCCCTTGAACCTGGTTCACGATTAATGCTGCGTCGCACTTCACTCTTAAGTGATTGATTCCAGTGCCTTTAGCGATTTTTAGGCCCGTGATAAGAGCTTCGTACTCCGCTTCGTTGTTTGTGGCCTTGAATGTTAAAGCCAAGGCGTATCGGAGCGGTTCACCTTCACCCGGTGGTATCAACAAGAAGCCCGCTCCTGATCCGTCTGAATTCGCGGAGCCATCCGTGTACATCTCCCAGGTATTTTCCTTGTTTGGCTGTTCTGATTGCTCTGCCTTCTCTGGTTGTTCTTCTGTCGGGACCTCTATGGTTGCCCCCTCTACAGGGCCCGCTTCTTCTAGATCGGGGGCTGTAGATTCTGCTATAAAGTCCGCCAACGCCTGGCCCTTGATGGCCGTTCTTGGAGCAAAGTGTATTCGAAACTCACTGAGCTCTACTGCCCACTTCACTAATCTCCCCGACGCATCCGGTCGGTTCAAAAAATGCTTCAAAGGCTGGTTCGTCTGCACAGTGATCTCGTGTGCGTGGAAATATGGCCTTAGCTTCCGAGCAGTAATAATCAACGCAAATAGGTACTTCTCAACGGCGGGATAGTTCAATTCAGATTTGGCAAATGCCTTGCTTACATAATAGACGGGGACTTGATTACCCTCGACAATCTTTACTAACACAGAGCTAATGGCAAATTCAGAAACAGCCAAATAAAGGTAGAGCGGCTCGCCTGGAACCGGTTTCGCCAGCGGCGGGAGTGTGCGAAGGTGCTGCTTGAGTGCTTGGAACGCCTCTTCGCATTTAGCGGTCCATTCGAATTTTTTGTTGGCCCTCAAGACTTCAAAAAACGGCATTGATCGGTCGCTGGCTTTGGACAAGAAGCGATTCATTGCAGCTAGTCGGCCATTTAGCACTTGCACCTCTCGATGGTTTATCGGGGACTGCATCTCCTCGATTGCCCTCAGCTTCTCAGGATTCACTTCAATTCCTCTTTGGCTCACCATGAAGCCCAAAAACTTCCCTGAGTGGACTCCGAAGGCGCATTTTGTCGGGTTCAAGCGAACTTGATGGAGCCTCATCCGCTCAAACGCCATGGTAAGGTTGTGCACGTGATCCTCAGCTTGTCGGGACTTCACCAGCATATCATCCACGTAAGCTTCCATGGTTTCTCCCAGCATATCTCCAAACAGTTTGTTCACCATCCGTTGGTAGGTGGCCCCAGCATTGATCAACCCGAAAGGCATGACATCGTAGTGATAGATGTCACTGTCTGCGTAGAACGCTGTATGAGGAGCGTCTTCCTTGGCCATCTTGATCTGGTTGTAGCCTGAATACGCATCCATGAAACTTAATAGCTCATGTCCCGACGTGGCATCCACCAGTTGGTCGATCCTCGGGAGTGGATAGCAGTCCTTTGGCAAGCCTTGTTCAAGTCGCGGAAGTCCACACACATTCGCCATTTCCCATTTGTCTTCTTCACCAGCACTGGGTTGGCAACCCAAGTCTGGAATCGGAGCTCCTTAATGAACCCAGCATCGAGCAATCTGCCTACCTCCTGCTGGATCGCGATCTTCTTATCCGTGCCCATCGGACGCCTTTTCTGTGTGATAGGCTTGATCGCGGGGTCTATCTTCAGCTCGTGTACAATCACATCGGGGCTGATTCCTGGCATATCGCTGGGGGACCAGGCAAACAGCTCCTTGAACTCCTTCAACAACTCCACCAATTTTTGGGCTGTCTCTTCAGTCAGGGCAGACCCGATTTTCACCTTCCTCTGGGGTCCGTCGATTTCGACTTCTTTCAGATCTTCTACGGGAGCAGGACGCCCAATCTCTTCTCTGGGATCTGTGTCTGTCTGGAGGACAGTCATGGCCTCTCGCCTCCTCCTTCGGGTGGCATTAACATAGCATTTTCGGGAAGCCACCTGGTCGCCCTTGACCTCTCCGACTCCGTGGTCAGTCGGGAACTTCATCTTCTGGTGCACAGTCGAGGCAACCGCCATTAGAGGATTAATGGTGGTTCTCCCGATAATTGCGTTGTAGGTCCCCGCAGAATCAACCACGACAAACTCCACGTTCCTCCTTTCTGATTTCCACCCACTACAAAACTCCACTGGTAAGGTGATTACTCCTAGCGGATAGGAGGTTGAGCCAGAGAACCCGACCATCGGGAAGTTTGCCTCCTTCAGATCTTTCTTTGTCTTCCCCATAGCTTCCAGCGCGTCCATGAATAGAATGTCGGAGGAGCTCCCTCCGTCGATTAGAATTCTCTTCATCTCGAACCCGTCTACATCCAAAGTTACTACTAAGGCATCGTCGTGCGGGGTCTCCACGCCTATGAGGTCTTCCGACGAGAAGGAGATTACCATCTCTTCTTTCAAGGTCCAAGATCGGGACCTCTTACCCAGTACCACCGCCGTAGGGATTCTAGAGGCGTAGACCTCTCGGGCGGATGAGGTATCACCTCCAGCAGCAAATCCTCCATGAATCACATTGATAACTCGTCTCTCCTTGCGAGCACCGGATGACTCTGGATCGGTTCTCTTCTTTTTTGGGGACCGATCGCGGGATCGGGAGCGGGACCGCGATCGGGACCGAGAGCGGGATCGACACCGCTTGTCCCCGAAAAATTCCTTGAGCTTCCCCTTCTGGATCAGCTTTTCGATCTCCTTCTTCAGTTCCCGACAGTGGTTGGTGTCGTGACCGTTTGCGCGGTGAAATCGATAGTAGCGATCCGTGTGAGATCCCAAGAATTCTCCATCTTTCTTTGGGGGGTACCTGGAGATACCTTGTCGTTCCATGACCGTCAGCACTTCCGCCATGGAGCAGTTGAGAGGAATGTCGAGATCTTCCCGCTTATCCTTCCTTGGAGGACGCCTATCATCCCTCCGACCAGAGCGACCTCGGTCCCGACTGCCCTCGGGCTTGCCCTTTGACTTACGATTGCGAAAGGCTTGCTCGACTGCTTCCCTTTGTTCGACTTTGGGGGCTCTAGTTCTCCTGCGGCTATCTTCGATTCCTGGACATCGATTTGCCGTTTCACCCTCTTCTGTAGTGCCTCCATATTCCACACAGCTTTCTCAGCCACGCTGTGCATCAGGTCTGAACCATAGGGGGCTGTCAGGTTCCGAATAAAGGTACGGATAGTTTCGCCCTCCGAGATTTCTTCGTCTATCTCTGCTACGCTGGCTGTGTACCGCTGGTAATAGTGTGCCAGCGACTCGTCGGGCCTTTGCACCACCTGGGTCAGGGATCTTACGCTCTTCAACAAGCGTCTGCGGCCCTGGTATTGTCGAATGAAACGATCGTGCATGTCCGCCCAACAGGTAATGCAGCCTGGGGGCAGACTAAAGAACCAGGTCAGGGCTCTTTCTCCAAGTGTGTTTGGGAACAGCGTACACACTATGTCCTCGTTCGGGGCTCTACCCAGACACGCCATAAGATGCTTCTGGACATGACAGACTGGATCTCCCTCACCGTCATACTCCTTAATCTCGGGGATACCCAGCCCTGGTGGGGCGAGGGTGTCTATCAGTCGGGGGACGAAGGGATGAGTGGATCGATCCCTTAACTCCGACACTAGCGGCTTCTGTTCTCCCATACAGATGTTCACGATTTTTACCACCTGGTCGGGAGTGATGAGACCATTCAGGGGAATGGTCCTGTGCTGTACTCGTCCTGGCCCATCAACCACGAACCTCTCCGGCTGACCGGTTGCCCTACCTCCGTCCTGGCCTCGGGGTAGGACTTCTTGTGCATTCCGACCCTCTGTCGGCGGGGCCACTTCCTCCAACGAGGGCATCTCTTCTTGCCTCCTTGCAGCCTCTCTCCGATCCAAGAGAGCCTCTACGGCCGCCAGAAACATGGGCATGGCTTCCGCCACGGCCCTCGTCAAGTCTGCAGCTGGGGGAGCCTCTTGCCCCCTGTTGCCCTGGTGCTGAGGAGCAATATCTTCGGGATGAGATCCATTGTGCCCCCCTGTCTGGGAGAGCTCAGTCGGGGGGTGGTTCTGGTTTTCCTCCTGTTCTGGTACTGAATCCAGATTCGTTGCAGCGGGGTGACGGGAACCACCAGATTGTCCCTGTCTTCTGTTTTTGCCAGCCGCCATCGATCGAGTAGAAGGCATATCAGCTTTTTGTTTGATTCCCACAGACGGCGCCAATGTTGGATCACGGTGGAACTCCGGTACGGACTTGAACGGCAATCCTAGCTCCTTTGCTCCACGCAATCCTGCAAGAGGGGATAGACCGGGCGGTGACCCAGAATCCCTCTCTGATGCTTAAATGAGTATTTCGTATGACTGGCAAGTAATAATCTCAGAGTGTATTCAACTCAACGTAAGTCTTTCTGAGGTGATCTCCTGCCCTTTTATAGGCAGAGAGATGCCTCAGGTACCTGGCGAACCGTTAGGGGTGGTTAGCCTGTATCCCGCATATCTCGGACGTGATCCCACGTATCTTAGCCATGCCCCGCTTAGCCATGCCCCGCGTATCTCGGCCACGCTCCGTGTATCTTAACCACGTTCCGCGTATCTCGGCCACGCCCCGCATATCTTGGCCTTATCCTCTAATAGAGTCCCGACTCCCGTCGGGGACTCCAGAGTTATCTCGTTGTGTCACCGCTCGGGGCCCCTCGTCATCGTGACAGGGCCTATCATTCTCAGGGATTCATCATCGGGGCCTACTTAAAGGCTTCTCATCGGGAGCTTCTAGCTCAACCGTCGGGACCGACTCTGTCGGGACCTTGCTTCGTCAGGACTCCCTTCGTCGGGACCCTTCTCCTAAGTCATCTTGACCTTCATTTTGGGCCTGGTGGGCCTGTTTGCCGTTTCCTCGCCGTTAAAAGGCCTGACGGCTGTAGTCGAACCCATCATTATAGAATACTAATGTGACGACTTGATGTTCTTATATTTTGAAAAATGTAAAATATATGTTAGTACACATTTTTTCATAAGAATTATAATAAATTATATATTTGTTTTTATATTTTACCCGCGTGGTGCGCGGGGTTAGTATCTAGTCTACTATATTATATTAATTCGGTACCGGAAGCCCTCTGAATGACACGTGGGCGGTTCGTACAGTCAGCGTTTCCTAATTTAATCGGCATTTAATTGGAGATTTATAAATTTAGACATATAATATTGATTGATTGTAAATTAAGAAGTATTTTTATCTCCTATTTTGGTCTCTGCGCAATTTAAAGAAACAAAATAATTAAAAGTTTCCTTTTAAATAGTAAATCTATACAGTTTGGTTCCGGAAGACCATTGGCCGCCACATAAGCAGTAATTAATAACTGAATTTGAATAACAATAAAAGTAAATAAATTAAAATAGTTTAATACACGAACACCTAAATAATGGAAATACATATATATCAAAGCAACGAAAGAGTATATATATCTATAATCTTCTATTATTATAGATAGTTCACGTTATATGAACTTCGTATCAATTCGGCTAATACACTCAAAATATTTAATAAATATATAATATCTTTAATTAGCTTCTTTCTAATTTTTTAAATTAAGAATAATGATAATACACTATATATATATACAACTAAACCTAAAACCCACTCACGCTGCATCAAGCTAACCCACCACCGTGAGGTCCATGACACCCGTCTCAATTTTCTTTTACTAGACTGCATTACTTTTATTCTAAATTCTCAGATTATTCAAAAACAAAAAATAAACGGTGTGATGAATTCTGCAGTTTATAAGGGTGTTGGAGAAGGAGCTGATTGAAGTTGAAAAAGACAAGAAAATATTCATCCAAAACTCTTCGAAAGTAAGTCGGGTTTTTCAATCTTGGTTAATTCTTGGGTATGTAAAAGACATTCTTAATCTTGCATCATAACATGGAGATTACAATGATATTGTGAATGGATGGAATGCGACTCCTTAGTATTCACTCTTATCATTCTCCATCTCTGTTAATTATAGTTTTACCGGTTATTTTAGTATATTATTATAGATACAGTCGACAACTAAAATTCATTGTTGTGATGGTGTGGTGTATTACAATATTTTTATAGTTGTGGTATCGTATGTTGTTCCGTTACCTTTATGGTTTTTATTTTCTAACAAATGTTTTCTTTTATCGAATTTAGGGCGGAGAGAAACTGATGCTAATCAAAATACGAAAATGACTAAAAGAAAAAGAAAAACAATTAAGTCTGGTCGTGGACTTTAAATTCATAATAAAGTGATCTACTTGGTGGAGGACAATTAAGAAGACTTGAGTATAGAAGAAATACATACTTTCCTATGTATCAAAGTTATCAAGGTTAGTGCAACTAATAGCCTAATTCTCGGACCTTAGTTGATATATATTATATGGTTAATATCATATTTAGATTTTAAAATTCCATGTCATCATTGACATTAAAAATTCATACGTAATCTTACCCTCCGCTTTAGGGTTCCACTTATAGTATATATGTTTAACGTGGTAATCTACGGGGAATTATTGTTGTGGGTGGTATTTAGTAAGAACATGCAAAAGGTAGGTCAGAAACATGAAGAAATCATAACACAACTTGGTTATGATTTCTTTTTTCATTATTATTAATACACGATTATTAGTTATTTCATTCTTTAGTTTTTTTTTCATTATTCTTTAATTTTATTCTTTTTTACTTCAAATTCTGTAGTTTTATTTAAACTTGATAATTAACATGATTTTATATATGTGTAATTATGAAATAGGCAGACAAGCACAATGTTAAGGAGTTAATTTAAGGTCGATCAATGTCATACATAGAGAGTAAGCATATATAACTACTTATTAATTTAACTATGTAGTTTTCATTATTACATGTTTTGTCTTCTCCCAATGCTTCCCTATAGGTTTGTTATTGTAACTTGCAGGGTTCGAGATACATGAAGAAAATGGGTTCCATATTTAGATTCTATTCCTCTAGATGTTTCCTTAGGGGTTTTATATTACATACTCAACTACACATTCTAATATTCTTAAAAAAAAAACTTCACATGTTAATGTCTTATGCACTAAAATGTATTGGAAGAATATCGACCTGGCAACAAGAACATGGTTAATTTACGTAGGCATTTTCTCGAATCAGCGTTTCCTAATGTATGTATGTATTGTATCTAAATTTATACGTGTTAATTTATTTATTTTTACTCATAAATATATTTCACAAGTCAATAAAATAATAATAAACCTCCAACTTATTACTGAATTTTTAATATGGATACTAACAAGTTTAAATTTATGCACAGGTTAAAAAATAAAAGGAAAAATAATTGTATTATAGATTTATATTTCTTTTATCTAATAGTATAATATTGTGTTGATTAAGAAAAAAATTATGAATACTTCTAAAATGGTATATATATGTTTAATAATTTTTTATATTCAATATTTGTTCAATTATATATATTATATTATATATATGCGAAAAGATAATATAGAATTAGGTTAATGTTTAAAATACTTAAAAGATTTAATATTATATCTTTGAAAATCTTAAAATTATTTTTATTTTTTAAATCCAGATTCAGCGATTTTATTTTTTTAAACTTTTTTTAATGCTAAATACAATTTTCTTACTTTGATTTTCTATTATTATTTAAAGTCTTATGAATATAATCTATAATGTTGATTAATTTCACTATCATGAAATAATTTAAATAAGAAAATGTATTAAATACTTTAATTAAACTAATGTATTACTATTAATTAATTTCTATAAAAAATATTTTAAAATTTATAAATAATGTTCCATATTCAAAAAAGTTAAGATAAATTTGCTTTATAATTATATTTTTATTTTACCCGCGCGATGCGCAGGGTTAGTGGCTAGTATTATATTAATTCGGCATCGGAAGTCCTCTGGGTGACACGTGGACAGTTTGTCCTGTTATTGTTTCCTAATTTAATCGGGGTTCTTTAAATTTAGATACATAATATTGATTGATTTAAAATTAAGAAGTATTTTTATCTCCTATTTTGGTCTCTACGCAATTTAAAAAAACAAATTAATTAAAAGTTTCCTTTTAAATTATAAATCTATACAGTTTGGCTCCGGAAGACCATAGGCCGCCACGTAAGCGTGGTATATATAGAATAACAAATAATATTATAATAATATTTACATATTATAAGGAAAGACTCGATCGTTATTATAAACAGTATAATAATAATATATTCAATATTTTAGGAAAAAAGTATTCCACCGTTTATTTATGCATAGTATATATATATATATGAGAGTGTTCGGTAGGGTTTATATATATATATATATATTATATGTAAACCCTACCGAACACTCATCTTTTTGCCGCACAAACAAAACCCTATTGCAAAGTCCCCTCCTATATTAAATTCGTTGAGCTTTCAAACCTATAAATATATTCATTAGCTTAGTGGAAATTCTTTCATCTCAATTTATTTTCTTTTCCAATAGTTTTTTATGTCATCAGTTTAACTTTTCTTGGTGTTGATTCTATATATGTGGGTTGAGGTTATACTATTTATTTATTTTTTGTTATATTTTAGCAGATATTATGGAGTAAACAATGTCTACTGAGATGAATGAATAGGTTAATTCGGACCAAAATATTATTTTTTATCCAAAAACATTGCAAGTGTATAAAGCATTAGGAATTCAGCGTTATCGGCTATGACAGGTGCATTTATGAAAATAATAAAGTCATTCTCTAAACTTACTGTAAAAGGAACTATGCGATTTTTCTTGATGACTTTGTTGATTAGATTACTATAACGTTGAATTTTATTGTTCGCGAGGCCCAGATAGCGTTGTTCAAGCGGTGGGGTTGTGATCTTGGCTGGGACCATGGTTCAGGTTCTTGAGGTTTGGATATGGTTCGGCTGCTTTCGGTGAAGGAAATAAGGTTTTAGAGACGTTGTTGAAGCCTGAGGCGATGAGGGCGATCACGGTCATGTTACAAAGAGGAAGCGACGAGTCGACAGTGGTTCGATCTTCCTCAAGATGACTCGGGCCGACAGTGGTTCGATCTTCAGACTCGTGGTTAAGGTAAAATATGAAACTTCTGATAGCTTATAATCTATTATATAATCCATAATGATCTGCATGTTATTTAGAATTTAATTTAGTGTGAGTTATATTATAATCACAAGCTATTAATTAATTCGTTTTTTTTTTCTACACCATTTTATTAAAATAAGATTACTAAATAAAAAATGTATTACAATAACACTTAAATTATAAATACTATCATATATTGTTATAAAATGTTTCATATTTTTTTTTTCAAGTTGAACAAATCTTTATTTGTTAATAGGACCTACATAAATATAATAGAAATAGATATATACATATATGTATATTATATAAATAGATAAAAATAAAATAATATTATATCTAGAAAATCTTCAAATCATTTTTATTTTATATCTTAAATCCAATTTACGATTTTACTTTTAAAAATTAATTCTAAACTCAATTTTTAGTTAGATTTTCATACATGCATTCTCTGATTGACACATGTACATTTTCTCCAATCATATTTCTTAATTTAATTAGAGCACTATAAAATTAAGCTCTACGTAAAATAATGAATGAAATAATTAAAAAAAAATCATTTAAATGATACATGTATACATTTCGGCTGCGAAACCTTTATAGACTGCCACCTAAATAATTTATATATGTATATAATTATATAAAAAAATATGACTGTATTGTTTTAAAAAAATGAATATATTATTACAAAATAACAGACTATGAGTATTAGCTATGAATATATAAAATTTAGATAGTTTTATTCACATATACATAGAATATAGATAGATAGTAAACAAATATGAATATTATCAAAGATACTTATATATAATATATCATACAATATGCATATATATATATATATATATATATATATATATATCTTAAATACCAATAAATTTAGTTCATATATCTTAGTTAATAGGTATATTAATTAAGTTAACGTTTTTATACATGTTAAGGAATCAAATAATAATAAAAAAAAAACTATATTTAAATATTATATCTATATAGTTCGGCCATGTATTAATATATAAAATAATAATAAAAAATTATAGTGGTGTAGTGTTAACAAAAAAAACAATTACATTATTACAAAAAAAAAAAAAAACCGTTATATACCATACTATGAATATATAAAATTTAGATAATTTTATCTACATATAGATAGAATATAAAACTTATATGAGTATTATCAATATAATTGACAATTTATATAGTATATTATTCAATATGCACACATATATATCTCAAATAATAATGAGTTTAGTTATTTCTTATGTAATTATAAATTAGTTAATTGGTATATGTATATTATATAATTATATATTGCCGTCAATTTAAGTAACAATTTTTATTTAAATTATTATTATAATTAAGTTTTCACTCATGTGAAATAATTAATAGATGCATTATCCATGATGGGTTCCGATGTAATCGTTGGCCCCGTTAACAGCCAATGGACGGCAAGTAGGTCCAGTGGGCCTCGTAAAAGCCTAGAAGGCCCAGAGGCCCAACACGAAGGGTTCCGACTCTAATAGTCCCGATGTAGGAGCTGAATGCTCCCGATGAGAAGCCTCTGAGTAGGCCCCGATATGCCTTAGTAAAGGCCCCGATAATAAAGCCCCGCAGAGGCTGGACCTGTCCCGTAGAGACTGAAGGTCCTGGGTGGTGATCTAGAATGAGACAACTCTGGAGTCCCCGACAGGAGTCGAGACTTGTGATCAGAGGATAAGACCGAGAAACCCGCCTACTGGATAAGAGTAGTGGGAAGACGGTTAGGATATAGATAATCTTCCCCGAGAATACGCAGGGCGTGCCCGAGATACGCGGAAGTATGGGTAAGATACGCGGAGCGTGGGGCGAGATATACGGAATCGTGGCGAGATATACGGAATCGTGGTTATAACGGCCGAGCCTGGCCTCAGGTAACTCTGGGTGACTTCTCCTCCTATATAAAGGAGGAAGTTACCCCAGAAAATCATTCATTCTGATACGAACTTAGACTCTGCTTACCACTCCATTGATCACCGTACTCATTTAAGCATCGGAGAGGGATTCTGGGTCACCACCCAGGTCATCCCCTTTTGCAGGACCACGCGGAGCCCAGGAGTCCAAGCATTCCGTCAAGGACGTAACGGAGCTTCGCCCGTGATCCAACATTGGCGCCGTCTGTGGGAACTTACGAAAAGTCAAGATAGCTTCTACCAGATCAATGCCCGGTGGTGGCAAGAGGAAACAAGTTCAGGCTGGCAGTTCTCGTCCCGCGGGAACTGTGAATTCCCCGTTGCCGGAACGCGTTGTTGAACAAGGTGAGAACCCTGCTCTTTCTCAGACAGGGGGGAAAGGTGATGAGGTCTCAGTCCGAGACGCTGAAAGGAACAGGCAAGAGGTCCCTCGTAGGGAGGAAGATGAGGCTCCCCCAAATCTAGTGGGCCAGGGGAGAGAAGGAGTCCCGCAAAGGGAGGAATGGTCGTCTTCGAATTCGGAGTTGGCCAAGGCAGTAGCGGAGGCTATGCCCATGTTCTTGGCCGCCATGGAGGCCTTGCTGGATAAGAGAGAGGCTGCCAGGAGAGCGGAGGAGTTGCCTCCGCGAGAAGAATTACCACCACCCCCGCCTAGGGTGGACCCGGAGGAACAGGAGGTTCCGCTCAGGAATAAGGGCAAAGAACCAGCACATCTGGAGAAGTTCGTGGTCGACGGTCCAGGACCAGTGTAGAACAGGACCATTCCTCTGAATGGCCCCATCACCCCCGATCAGGTGGTGAAGATCGTGAGCATCTGCATGGGTGATCAGAAGCAGATGACATCGGAGCTGAGGGATCGGTCCAGCCATCCTTTCGTGCCGCGGCTGATCGATACCGTAGCCCCGCCTGGGCTAGGTATTCCGACCATCAAGGAGTACGATGGTGAGGGGGACCCAGTTCGCCATGTGCAGAGGCACGTCCAGGCCTGTATGGGACGAACGTCGAACGATGATCTTATATGCTCATTGTTCCCGATAACCCTGGGAGAAAGGGCCATGACTTGGTTCTTCAGCCTTCCGCCAGGGAGCATCACCTGCTGGGCCGATATGCACGATCGCTTCATCAAGCAGTATCAAGGTCGAAGGCGCCTTCTGAAGAGCGTGAGGACTTTAACCCAGGTGGTGCAGAGGCCCGATGAATCGTTGGCATACTATTACCAACGGTTCACTGCTAGTGCTGCGGAGATTGACGAAGAAATCTCGGAGGGAGAGATGATTCGTACTTTCCTAAGGAACTTGAGCGCTCCGTACGGTTCCGACCTAATGCATAGCGTCGCCGCGAAGGCTGTGTGGAGTATGGAGGCCCTGCAGGCGAGGGTGAAACAGCAAATCGACGTCCAGGAGTCGAAGATTGCTGCTGGAGAACTTGATCCCCCGAAGTCGGGAAGAGGAAAGCCATCGTCCAAGCTGTCGGACGATCGCAAGGGGAGCGACAAGTCGGAGGGAGGTAGGAACCGTGGTCGTCCCGATAAAAGAGAAGACAAGCGTCCTCCGAGGAAGGACAACCGAGAGGGTCGGGCTGTTCCCATCAATAGCTCGATGACCTCTGTGTTAGCTGTGATGGACAGACAAGGTCTCGCTCGATACCCCCCGAGGAAAGAAGGCGAATTCCTAGGAGGCCGTCCCGACCGCTACTGTCTCTACCATCGAGCCAATGGTTACGACACTGAGAACTGTCGGGAGATGAAGAAGGAGATTGAAAAGCTGATCCAGAAGGGAAGGCTGAAAGAGTTCGTCGGGAAGGGTCGGTGCTGATCCCGTTCCAGAAGTCGGTCGCGATCCCGTTCCAAGTCCCGCGACCGATCCCCGAAGAAGAAGAAGGTCGAGCATGAGGCCTCGGGTTCAGGTGCCCGCAAGGAGAGGCGCGGAACTATCAACGTCATCCATGGAGGAATGGCGGCGGGAGGAGATACCTCTGCCTCTCGGGAGAACTACGCTTCCCGCATATCTCCCGCGGTGGTGCTAGGCAAACGGTCCCGGTCGTGGACCCTGAAGGAGGAAATGGAAATTTCGTTCTCGAAGGAGGATCTAATAGGCGTGGAGAGCCCTCACGACGATGCCTTGGTCGTGACCCTGGACGTGGACGGATTCGAGATGAAGCGGATCCTGATAGACGGAGGGAGCTCCTCCGATATTCTTTTCATGGACGCACTGGAAGCCATGGGAAAGGCGAAGAAGGACCTGACGCAGGTGGACTTCCCGATGGTGGGATTCTCTGGCTCCACTTCCTACCCGTTGGGAATGATTACCTTACCAGTAGAGTTTGGTAGTGGCTGGAAAATGGAGAGGCGAAACGTGGATTTCGTCGTCGTGGAGTCCGCGGGGGCATACAACGCGATCATCGGGAGGACCACCATCAATCCTCTCATGGCAGTCGCCTCGACGGTCCACCAGAAGATGAAGTTCCCGACTGACAATGGGGTCGGAGAGATCAAGGGAGACCAGGTGGCATCGCGAAAATGCTATGTTAACGCCACCCGACGAAGAAGAAGGGAGGCCATGACCGTCCTTCAAACCGATACCGATCCTCGAGAGGAGTATGGGCGTCCCGCCCCCATGGAGGATTTGAAGGAAGTGGAGATCGATGGGCCTCAGAGGAAGGTGAAGATCGGCTCTGCTTTGTCGGAGGAAAGAGCCCGAGAGTTGATCGACCTCTTGAAGGAGTTTAAGGAGTTGTTTGCCTGGTCCCCGAGTGATATGCCAGGAATCAGCCCCGACGTGATAGTGCACGAGCTGAAGATAGACCCCGCAATCAAGCCTATCGCGCAGAGAAGGCGTCCGATGGGCGCGGACAAGAGGATCACGATCCAGCAGGAGGTGGGCAGACTGCTCGATGCTGGATTCATCAAGGAACTCCGATTCCAGACTTGGGTGGCTAACCCAGTGCTGGTGTGAAAGAGTAACGGAAAGTGGCGGATGTGTGTCGACTTCCGCGACTTGAACAAAGCCTGTCCGAAGGACTGCTACCCGCTGCCGAGGATCGACCAGCTGGTGGATGCCACATCGGGACATGAGCTGCTGAGCTTCATGGATGCCTACTCCGGGTACAATCAGATCAAGATGGCGAAGGAGGATGCCCCTCACACAGCTTTTTACGCTGACAGTGACGTCTACCATTACGACGTGATGCCCTTCGGATTGATCAATGCCGGAGCAACTTACCAGCGGATGGTGAACAAGTTGTTCGGGGACATGCTGGGGAAAACCATGGAGGCATATGTGAACGACATGCTGGTGAAGTCCCGACAGGCAGGAGACCATGTCCAGAATTTGGCGGCGGCATTTGAGCGAATGAAGTTCCATCAGGTTCGGCTGAACCCCGACAAATGTGCTTTCGGGGTGAACTCGGGGAAGTTCCTAGGGTTCATGGTGAGCCAGAGAGGAATCGAGGTGAACCCCGAGAAGCTGCGAGCAATCGAGGAGATGCAGTCCCCAAAGACTCATCGGGAGGTCCAGGTGCTGAATGGCCGGTTGGCCGCGATGAATCGCTTCCTATCCAAGGCAAGTGACCGAGCCATGCCATTTTTTGAGGTGCTGAGGGCCAACAAGAAGTTCGAATGGACCGACAAGTGCGAGGAGGCGTTCCAGGCACTCAAGCAGCATCTCCGTACCCTTCCGCCGTTGGCGAAACCAGTTCCAGGCGAGCCGCTCTATCTCTATTTGGCTGTTTCCGATATGGCTGTTCGTTCTGTTCTGATTAAGATTGTCAAGGGCAACCAAGTGCCTATCTATTATGTAAGCAAGGCGTTTGCCAAGTCTGAAATAAAATATCCCGCTATTGAGAAGTATCTCTTCGCGTTGATAATTGCCGCTCGAAAGCTCCGACCTTACTTCCATGCCCATGAAGTCACGGTATTGACTAATCAGCCCTTGAAACACTTCTTGAATCGACCGGAGGCGTCGGGGAGATTGGTAAAATGGGCCATCGAGCTGACGGAGTTCCGCATTCATTTCGCTCCGAGAACTGCTATTAAGGGCCAGGCATTGGCAGATTTTATAGCTGAGTCTACGGCACCCGATCTAGAAGTAACGGGTCCCGCAGAGGGGGCAGCCCTGGAGGAAGTCCCGACAACAGAACAGCAGTCAGAACAGCCAAATGAGGAGAATACGTGGGAGATGTACACTGATGGTTCATCGAGTGTAGAAGGCTCGGGGGCAGGATTCGTGTTGATACCGCCCGGCGGAGGCGAGCCCTTACGATATGCCCTGGCGTTGACATTCAAAGCCACCAACAACGAAGCAGAGTATGAGGCTCTCATCACAGGCCTCAAGATTGCCAAAGGTACGGGGGTTGACCATTTAAAAGTGAAGTGCGACGCTAGCTTGGTTGTAAATCAAGTCCAGGGGAATTATGAAGCTAAGAACCCGACAATGAAGAAATATTTGCACGAGGTGCAAACTTTGAAGGGAAGCTTCAAAAGTTTTGATATCGAGGCGATCCCAAGGGAAGAAAACGCGGAAGCAGATGCCTTGAGCAAGTTCGCTCTGGGAGTGGCTCCCGAGGAGAATCGGAAGGTGCACTTCCTAGAGAAGGTGATTATCTCAAACATCGATCCGGTAGAGATCTGTGCCATTGAGACAGGATCGGAGGAAGAAGAGAAGTCCACTTGGATGACCCCGATGGTCACGTACCTGACTACGGGGGTACTCCCCGATGACAAAGTGGCAGCCGTCAGGTTGCGGCGGATTGCGGACAACTATGCAATGGTGGAGAACCAGTTGTACAAAAAAGGGTACGTAAAGCCTTTTCTAAAATGCGTAGCAGAACCCGACACAAATCGGATCTTGAGGGAGCTACATGAAGGAGTCGCGGCCTGCCATGAAGGAGCCCGATCTCTAGTGAGGAATGCATTGAACTTAGGCTACTACTGGCCCTCGATGAACAAAGAAGCAACCGCAATGGTCCGATCCTGTGATGCATGCCAGAGGTACGCCCCGAATATCGTGGCCCCCGCCGCGGACCTAACGCCCATCAGAAGTGCATGGCCCTTTGCGCAATGGGGAATTGACTTGGTGGGACCACTTCCTCAAGCAAGAGGTCAGTGCAAATACTTACTCGTGGCTATCGACTACTTCTCAAAGTGGATAGAGGCCAAAGCATTGGCTAGAACGACGGGGCAGCAGATCCTCAAGTTCCTTCAGACTCAAATCATATCCCGGTACGGGATCCCGCGAGTATTGATCAGCGACAACGGACCTCCGTTCAATGGGGCTCAGTTGAAGGAATACCTGGAAGAATTAAACATTGAGCATCGGACCGCGTCAGTCCGTCACGCCCAGACCAATGGCCAGGTAGAGTCAGCCAACAAGATCGTGATGGACGGCTTGAAGAAGAGAGTCTATGCTTTGCAGGGCAATTGGCTGGATGAGCTCGAGAATGTGCTATGGGCTGTGAGAACAACACCCAAGCAGTCAACAGGAGAAACTCCGTTTGGCCTGGTTTATGGCACGGAGGCAGTTGCTCCCGTGGAGATAGCGGTGGCATCCCATCGCGCGAAATACTACGAGCCTCTGACAAATGAGGAAATGAGACGTCTAGACTTAGACTTGCTCGAGGAAAAGAGGTGGAAAGCCGATGAAGTCCAGGCCCGGATGCGTCTGGCAACAGCCCGATACTATAATCGGCGTGTCAGGTCCCGACAATTCTTCGTAGGAGAACTTGTCTGGCGGAGGAATGAGTTTGTTCATCAAGATCAGATCAACAAGCTGTCACCAAAATGGGAAGGACCCTACAAGATCGTGGGGATGCCAGTGCCCAATGCATACAAGTTAGAGGATCTCGAAGGCAAGACGTTGAAGCATTCCTTCAGTGGTGAACACTTGAAGAAGTATCATGTTTGATATGAAGCCGCCACGAATGGCGCAAATTGTCTATCAATAAAATCCGATGTAAGCCTACTTTGAATTATTAGTGAATAAAAGAAGTTGCCTTCCGATCAAATTGCTTTCGAATTTATTCTTACTGTTAATAAGACGTCCTGAGTGACGCAACAAAAGCCTTCCGAGGTACGAGGAAAGCCCCGCAGGGGATGCGTAAGTCGTCTATATGACGCGGCCAAAAGCCTTAACAGGTACGGACAAAAGCCCTACGGGGTACACGTAAGTCGTCTATATGATGCAACCAAAAGCCTAGGTATGAAAAGATCCTGATGGATCCGCGTAAGTCGTCTATATGATGCGGCTAAAAGCCTTAACGGGTACGACTAAGCCGTCCAGTAGAGACGCAATGGAAGCCTTAAGGGATATGAAAATGACCTTAAAAGGCATGGACGAGAAACCTTAAGTGGTGAGGTTCCGATTTTGAACGAGAAACCTTAAGTGGTGAAGTTCCGATTTTGAACGAGAAACCTTAAGTGGTGAAGTTCCGATTTTGAACGAGAAACCTTAAGTGGTGAAGTTCCGATTTTGAACGAGAAACCTTAAGTGGTGAAGTCCCGACTTTGGATGAGAAGCCTTAAGTGGTGAAATCCCGATTTTTTATGAAGAGCCTTAAATGGCAAAGTCTCGAATAAAACGTCGGAAGGACGTATGAAGTCATCTACAAGGGTGCATCGGAACGTTCTAAGTAACGAATTTTAAAGCTACTTTAGATAAAGTGCAAGCAAGTATCGGAGCCAAGACAGATGGGAAGAAAACTATTCATATAAAGGCTCGAAAGCCAAAGGAGTTCATTACAAGAGATAAGGGAGAAAGATAACAAGGACTAAAAGATGTAAGCATTAAACTTGGTCCTTGTTAGGAGATGGGCCCTCAGCGGCGTCGGAGGGAGCAAGGTTTGGAGGGGCTTGGGCAGAAGGCTCCGCAGTTGACAGAGTCGGGTCCACGGCAGCAGCCTCTTCACTCTCCGCGGGGAGGTTGAAGTACTTCTTCGCGACAGGGGCAAGGGTCTCGGACTTCGTGAAGTCGATGGAGTCCGCGTAGACTGTGTAGAGTTCCTCGACGGCGTTGAATAAAACGTCCTCCACCTCGGACTTGCAGAACTCCACAGCAGCCAGCTTGAATTCTTCAGAATCCCGATACTCCTTGTGACCCTGAAGGCGGCCCTCCCCACGCCCCCGCAGGTGGCCTTCCTCGAGGCCCTGAGCCTTGGCCTCAGCTAGCTTGGCAGAGAACTCAGTCCTCTCCACCTCAAACTTCGCCTTGGCCTCCGCGAGGAGATCAGCGAAGACGTTTTTCTCATGAATGAGCTGTTTCTTCTCCGCTGATGCTCCACTCGGGCCATCTTCTGCTCTCGACGCATGACAGCCTCATGGTCGTGGACCTTCTTGAGCAGGCTTGTGGCCATGTCATCGAGGAGAGCCTTCTCCTTGGCCATCTTATTTTCGGCCGCCACCGCCTCGTCACGCTCCATCTGGAGCTTGGCTAAGGCTTCAGGGTTCGCCTGAGCCTGGGCCTCCACCAAAGCACTCTTCAAGGCCAGGATAAGGCCAAAACAGCGCTGCTGGTTGGCGGTGTCCTGAGAAAAAGAAGAGATCAAGATGTAAACAATTGAAGATAAAAGTAGTGAAGAGAATGAAATGAGAATAGAAGTTTTACCTCCATCCGTCGGATGGCCATGTCACGAATCTCCTCCTCAAGGTCCTCCTGCGCGAAGGACAGGGGCCGCTTCAAGGCCGGAGGAACTGACCCCGCCAGCAGATGCAGGGCCAAGCTAGGATCAAGGTCTCCCCGCCGAAGTGGAACTCCTCGAAGAGACTCGATCGGGTTCCAGGGCAGCATCCCCTGTTCGGGAGTAAAAACCTTGTAAAGGTTTTCATCCACAGGGAGCGGGGGGATGACCCCAGAACTCGAAGCCGGAGGAGCCACCTCAACGCGCGGCTCGGGAGTCGGGGTACGAAGAATAGGAGGAGGACTTTTAGACACGTCCCTAGCAGCGGGCCGTGCGCTCCTGGACCTCGACCTGCCACGAGGAAGCAGGCCCCCCTCTTCAGGCTCCTCGATGGAAGGAGAAGCTTCCAAGTCGGTCACCTGGCGGAACTGAGCTCCCGCCGGGGCGTCCTCCAACATCAATTCTTGCGGAGCCGCCGTCTCCACAGGAATAATAGCCTCTGTCGGGGGAGGAATCTCCAAAGGACCTGCGGCAGCGGGACGAATGAAGTCAGGGAGAATACCCTCAGGGCACCAGATGATCTGACGATCGAAATATCGTTTCTTCCCAAGGACATTGTAATATCCCGCCTCAATAACGTGGGGAATCTCTCCTTGAAGGACGAGCTTAATCTCTTGAACCCGTATCTTCCGATCAGCGGGGATAAACTCCTTGGGAATTAATTCTTTATATTTTGTAATTGCACGACGAACGCGCTTACCTTCCTCGACGGTGGTGGCCCCAAAGGCCTGATCTATCTCCTCCCGTCTGGCCTTCTTGGCCACGACCTGCTCCTCAGTCGGAGGAGCAACAGCTAGGGGAGTGGAGGAGGAAGCCCCTTTCTTCACCAGCTTGCGCTTCCGCTTGGAACCGCCCTGGATGGCATCAGTCTCGCCCTGCTTCATAACGAGATGAGTCAACAGAGAAGCCTTCTTGGCTGCAAAGGTAAAAATAAGATGGTTAGAAATATTACCCAGACGACTAAATCTGCAGAAACGGAATCTAGGAGCCGAACTCCGATGGCAATCAGATGCCGCTCTTGAAGCTTGTTGGCATCCATAGGTATGAAGTTGTCCCCCCAGCGGTAGAGTTGAACCATCTGGAGGGTGTTGAGGTCATCCTCGGAATAATCTTGGAGCTTTGGGGCAGGGTCCGCCACAACCTCCCATCGAGGCCAGGGAATAGAGCTATGCTGGATAAAGAAGTAGTACTTCTTCCAGCCACTGTTGTCGGAGCCCGAGTCGCGGATCAGAATCCGATCCTTGTGAAATTTCCAAGTTTCGCTGTCCCAGCCGAAACGGGAGAGTTGCTCCTTTGTCCACTTGGGGAGTCGGGGAGAGAAGGAGCAGACACCGGATTTATTGCACTTCATACCGTAAAAAGTGCGGAACAACAGGAGACTGTATGTCCACTGCTGGCGATGGCACAGGAGCTGGAAGGCATTCCACACGCGGATGGCGTGTGGAGAGAAAGTACAAGGGTGCGTTTTGTAAAAATTGCACATTTCCACCATGTTTCCACAGAAGGGGAACCGAATCCCCGCACTTATCTGTCCAGTGGAAACAAACACCTCCCCGGCCCGAGGAGGCGTGATAATGTGCTTCCTCCTACCAGCAGTTTGGGACTCATAAGGGAAACGAGGCTCCCAATCCGAGGTGATACACCCCTCTCTAAGGGCCACCTCATACGAACCCTCGGATATCTCATTGACAGCAAACTCAAAGAAGAAGGGGGCCCTAACCTCAGAACTAGCTTCGTCTAAAACAATTGCAGACAAGAAGAATTGAGAAAGGAGGAGTAAACAATAATCAAATTACGAAAACATGGAAAAGAAGTCCTTACCAGACATGATCGGTGGTCGGAAAGTGAGGAAAAAGAAGATCGGAGAAGTCGAAGTGGCCTTGATCACTTGAAGCACCAGGAGAATTTAGGAGAGAACTTCGGATGCAAGGAGGTCTGAAAGCGAGAGAGTGCAGAAGAAGTGAATGGGACCAAGGTCTTCCCTTTTATAGGCCAAAGGGCAACTGAAGGGACATAATCGTGACCGTGGAAGGCGAAACGATCTGATCATGACCGTTGAACTGGGGAGACGATACGGAGGAGACAGCTGGATGGGCTGGATCTGCACCGTTGAAGAGAAAACGACACGATCTTAATCGACGAGATGATAGGTATTTAATGCTGCAGTAACCGAGGAGTCTTCTCGGATTTGGAAACTGCCCATGGGGCCTGGTGGGCCCAGAATAATCATAAGAAAGAGACTCTGACATGTAACGATCACACGCGAAGATCAAAACCTCCGACGGTGGTATCGGAAGGTATGAAGACAAAAGCCTTTAACTGAGACATCAAAAATTGCAAAGGTCAAAACTCCCGACGGTGGTATCGGAGGGTGCGAAAACGGAAACCTCCGATAACGAGGTCAAAAAGCATGAATTAGAAGACACGGCGAACTAAAGTCCCCCATGTCTTGGGGGCAAATGATGGGTTCCGATGTAATCGTTGGCCCCGTTAACAGCCAATGGACGGCAAGTAGGTCCAGTGGGCCTCGTAAAAGCCTAGAAGGCCCAGAGGCCCAACACGAAGGGTTCCGACTCTAATAGTCCCGATGTAGGAGCTGAATGCTCCCGATGAGAAGCCTCTGAGTAGGCCCCGATATGCCTTAGTAAAGGCCCCGATAATAAAGCCCCGTAGAGGCTGGACCTGTCCCGTAGAGACTGAAGGTCCTGGGTGGTGATCTAGAATGAGACAACTCTGGAGTCCCCGACAGGAGTCGAGACTTGTGATCAGAGGATAAGACCGAGAAACCCGCCTACTGGATAAGAGTAGTGGGAAGACGGTTAGGATATAGATAATCTTCCCCGAGAATACGCAGGGCGTGCCCGAGATACGCGGAAGTATGGGTAAGATACGCGGAGCGTGGGGCGAGATATACGGA
Organism: Clarkia xantiana subsp. parviflora; assembly: GCA_036873135.1. Taxonomy (NCBI): domain Eukaryota; kingdom Viridiplantae; phylum Streptophyta; class Magnoliopsida; order Myrtales; family Onagraceae; genus Clarkia; species Clarkia xantiana. Next base: position 6,267,175 of record JAPTYO010000015.1, read on the forward strand.
ATCGTGGCGAGATATACGGAATCGTGGTTATAACGGCCGAGCCTGGCCTCAGGTAACTCTGGGTGACTTCTCCTCCTATATAAAGGAGGAAGTTACCCCAGAAAATCATTCATTCTGATACGAACTTAGACTCTGCTTACCACTCCATTGATCACCGTACTCATTTAAGCATCGGAGAGGGATTCTGGGTCACCACCCAGGTCATCCCCTTTTGCAGGACCACGCGGAGCCCAGGAGTCCAAGCATTCCGTCAAGGACGTAACGGAGCTTCGCCCGTGATCCAACAATCCATATTAACTTATTTAACACTTAAAAACTCAACAAATATCAACAAAAATGAGTAGAAGTTAAAATTTTAAGTTTCAAGTTATATTAGTTATACGTCTTATAAAAATATTATATGTAATGTTGATTATTTTCATGTTAAGAAATATTTTAAATAATAATTAGTATTAAATACTTCAATTAAATTAATGCATTTTTCGCATTAATTTTCTATCTAGAAAATAATTTAAAATTTTCAGAAGATAGTTATATGTATTATAAAAAAATTATATGTAACGTTTATTATTTCAATGCTAAGAAATATTTAAATAATCATTAGTATTAAATACTTTAATAAAATTAATGCATTATTATTAATTAATTTTCTATCCAGAAAATATATGAAAAGTTTCAAATAATTGTTGATATAGTTGCATATTTAATAAATGAAGATAATTTTTTTTTTTTAATTTAATTTTTTTTTGGAAATTTATCCCGCGCGGTGCGCGGGGTTAGTGACTAGTATTATATTAATTCGGTATCGGAAGCCCTCTGGTTGACACGTGGACAGTTTGTCCTGTCACCGTTTTCTAATTTAGTTGGAGTTCTATAAATATAGATACAAAATATTGATTAATTGAAAATTAAGAAGTATTTTTATCTCGTATTTTGGTATCTGCGCAATTTAAAGAAACAAATTAATTAAAAGTTTCATTTTAAATTCATTATCTATACAGTTTGGTACCGGAAGACCGTAGGCCACCACGTAAGCTATGTATATTGGTAAATAAAATTTAATAAACAATATAAATTTAGAATGAATAATGTTACGATGGAATGATAAGAATTTATTATTACATATACAAAATAAAGCAATACAATAAGAATATATTATATACTGAAAAAAAAATACTTGAAATTATGTTAATTCTAAATTAAGGAATATACATATTAACCCTAAATTTAATGCCTTGCGCGGTGAATATTATATTAACCCTAAATACATTAAATTATGCCTAGCGTGGGTTAAATAAACATTCTCCGAAGGATGGCGACCTGCTCGAGCTCGATATGTCAGACCTGAGAATGAAGTCGATGATGGAGTGAAAGAGGTAGGAAATCGTCATCTTCATTAGAGAGATGAAGAAGAAGCATTGAATTTGATAGAGCTATGCTCTATTAATAAAGAAATCTTTTTTCAAATATTCATGGTGAAGAAGATTTACAAGGTTGGAATAGTCGGTCAGAACACTCAAAATGCCATCCATGACCGAAAGGGCCAGGTTCGCCGAATTCCTTCTCCCGACCTTATTATATATGTATGTAGTGTTTTTTTTAGTATAGCTAGGTTTTAAATAGTTTTTATTGAATTTTACCAATGGGATGGTGGTTCAGGGTTCCCACCCTATATGGAATGGTGAATCAAGACTACTTCCTGATTAAGGGTTGTTACGTGAGATGCCGAAGATATAGCTCATGAATAGAGTTATACTAAAGACTACCCATCAAGAGATTGAAGACTACCATTTATATCGTGATCGAGCAAATAAATGATAACGATACTTATTTTATTTTTTTTTTCCCGCGAATGGTTTCTAAGTAGACCCACATCAAGATGTTAAAGAAATATTGTCTATAGGTAAATTATCCAAACTTATTATTTAATCTTATATTTTTAGTTGAATGATATACTTAACTTTAGAGCTAATTTTGTTTATCCTAAACTCTAAATCCATGTCTAACTTATGTTTCTTGATTTGTTTTGTAGGTTGAGACTACTTATAATTCTTCATTGGATGTATCCATTCCATATAAACTTATTTGGTTGTGCTTCTTTTTTGCAGGTTTGATCATATTATTAAATTATTTTGATAATATAATTAATCTAAAATGTATTTATTAACCTAAAAATGTATGTTCTTTTCACACTTTTTTGACAGTATATTTGGATAGTAACATCGAATTAAGGTCCATAAGCTATCATCAGTACAATTTTGATGGAATTTGTAATATTATTTTTTTCTAAACTGTGACAGGGAGCTAGATCACGTTGTCTCAAATTCAAGCATTTTAAAGAGGTAATGTTCTATGTGCAAGGTGGTGGATTAAGAACACAATAGGGGCCTGAATGTTTGCCCATGTTGCCAAAAGGGGTCTGAATTGAAAAAAATGTATTATTAAGGGCCTGAATTTTGAGTTTTGTGTATAAGTGAGGTCTCCGTCTATTTTTTCTGTTAAAAGTGACGGAAAGTGGTCACAACCGAAAATAATTTGAAAACCCGAAAATGCCCTCTGACCAAAGTGTGTCCCTCACATGTTTGACCTAAAAAGACGAAAATACCCTTTAAGCCACCACAGCTCCGGCGACCACCACCACCCGGCTCCGGCGACCACCACCCATCTCCGGCGACCACCACCCCCTCCGGCGACCAAAAAAGCTCCGGTCAGAGCCAAAAAGCTCCGATCGGAGCTCCAAAGCTCCGATTCGGGGCCACAAAGCTCCGATTCGGAGCCACATCTGGAGCTCTTGGCTCCGATCGGAGCTTTTTGGGTCGCCGGAGCTGGGGTGGTGGTCGCCGGAGCTGGAGTGGTGGTCGCCGGAGCTAGGGTGGTGGTCGGTGGCGGTGGCCGTGGTGGCCTTAGGGCATAATTAGTGTGCAGGGGTATTTTAGACATTTCACATTTCATTAATTAAACTGATAAATTGTATAATAATTGCAAAAGGGTAATTCTGTCATTTCACGTATTTCCGTTACATTTAACAACAAATTTGGACGGAAACTCGATTATCAACAAAACTCAAAATTCAGGCCCTTAATAATACGTTTTTTCAATTCAGACCCCTTTTGGCAACATGGGCAAACATTCAGGCCCCTATTGTGTTCATTAAACATATAAATTTAATCCGGTTCTACTTTTAATCTTATACTCTGCGTTTTTAGGCCATAAGCTAAAGATATAGTGCAATTAAGCACTTCGTGGCTGTTTCGACCAAGTTATTGCGGGTTGCCCGCTGAATAACTCGTCGAAGTCTTCGGGTTGGGTGCGAGCCAAGTCCGTTCTCTAAAGTCGCGTGCGGGCCTTAGCTTCGTCTTCTGAACGGCGGTAAGTCCTTTGGGCTCTCTGGAAGATCGTCTGTCTGCACCTGCGAAAGGAGCATTACCAAGCAGTCCCCATGGAGAGGGGGGGGTGCTTGGTGCGCTCGCTCCGACGATCAACATTAGTCGGCTTCTAGAGAGAGAAAGAGAGGGTTTTCTAGAGAGAGGTCAGAGCTTTTCCCATTCTCCCCCAAAGTGACTTAAAAATGACTTGAAAATGTTTACCCCCAAGGTGGCTATTTATAGGCAACCTTGGACCGTAAACCCGGTTTTGACCCGGTTCGATGTGGAAATATGAACCGGGATGCAGGGGAGAGCTTTGGGAAAAGGACTCTGACGCGCGTCTCAGGCGGCTGTCACGAGCGGGACGCGCGCGCCTTTGAAACATAGGTCTCGGACACATAGGAGTTAGTTAAAAATCGAGTCTCCTATACGTTCGGGACAAAATGGGGGGTGTACGCGACACCCCCGGGTGTTGAGCTTGAATTCCGGGTAAGAGCTTACCCGGAATTCCGGGTAAGCTAAGCTTACCCGGAATTTCCGGGTAAGCTTAGCTTACCTGGAAATTCCTGGTAAGCCCCCCGGGGATGTCGGGCAAGTTCGCGACTTGCCCGGTTTCCCCCGGTTAGCTCGAAATTGGGGAATCGTAAAGGGTCTTGCGCGTGTATGAGGTCTGAATAATTAAGACCGAGCCCGAATCATGCGTATATCCATCACTTGCCCCCGAGTTAAATAACGGCTTGACCTTTGTTTAACTCTATTCTAAGATAGGGTATACGCGTGATTCGGGTCGTCTGCTCACCTTGAGTTTTGACCTACCAAGGGTGGATACGCGCGGCTCAGGCGAATTCCGTGTCTTAGTTTTTTGAGGTGGTCATGCTTGACAACTGCACAAAGGGTTAGTAGCACAACGGACTACAAGTAATATGGAAAATGTGATTGTTTGGAGAATTAAGGCGCGAGCGCACATGAAATCTTTCGGGTTTGCAAGGTGAACAAATAAACATGGAATGCTCTTGTTACGACTAATTGTACCAAAATGATAATAAATCATGAAAATTTTGGCAAAACGTTTTTCATGCAGTATGATGGTTTCCGGGAGCCCGTCGTCCGAAACGGCCGTCTTGACGGCGAGGCGACGGTTTTAGTGAATGATGCAATGCCGGGTTTGGAAAATCACATGAGCCGGGCGTAATACGAAAAATCATAAACACAGTGTTTTCAAAAAGTTGAAACCATTTGAAATGACTTAGTTAAATTTAGCTAAGTCATTTGATGGTGAAAACCCAAGCTATCAACAATTTTAAAAAATGAAGGGTGGATGAGAGTATACCTCTTGGATGTATGGTACTTACTATGTTGTGTAGTCCACCTCCTTCATGATAGTTTATAAAACTATCAACATTTGAATTGGTTGTGGTGAGAGTTTTGGAGGGGCTAAGGTAGTGATTTTAGGAATTCACTTTAGGGTGCTAGTGAGACCCCATTTCAGCCGGCCACCACCAGGAGTACCACCGGCGAGGTCAGGGCGGCCCAGCGGCGGCGAGGCGGCGGCGACAGCGGCGGGAGCGGCGGCGGTAGCGGACGGCGGCTGCATCATTCGCGGGTCGATTTCGAGCCCGATTCGACCCGTTTTCGAGTCCTTCTTGTCGAGTATCGATTGGTAACGTCCTCCCCTCCCTTTTCTTGATGCTAATTAGACCTTTAGGGCTGCACATTTTGAATTTCAATAAGGTGCATGGTAGGTGTTCGATGAAATGCCTAAGTGAAATTTTGGCTTGATTTTCAAAACTTGTTTTTGGCTAAGCTCTAAATGTAGATAGATAGAGTTAAGGATAGTGAACTCCCTTTGTGAAGAGGTCCCTAGGCTCCGACCACCCGGGGGGGAATCGTGGAGGTTCAAAGTTGGACTTATTCGAGCGAAAAGTTCGACCCTTTGTATCTTGATACGGGTGGCTTGATATGATGTCCCCTATGGTGATAATGCCCCCCTGATTGTTTGTGAGTGGATAACCATGCCCCCGGAGTTTAGATGATTGCTTGGTAGTTCGCGTTCATTAGTGGCTTTGTTGACCCGAGTGTTCCTCGGATTGCTCGGGGAAGAGTAAGTCTTCCCGTGACATGTAATAGGCTTGCTTAAGTGCATTTGACCTGCTTGTATGTGCCCCCGGAGCCTTGAGCCGTTTTGGGGATAAAATTTGATCGAAATGTGGTCGGATGGCATTTTGGTAATTATAACCAACTTTGTATGTCTTTGATTTCTTTAGCTCTTGAACTTGTCGCTTTGTAGAGCGCTTGAATACCTGTGTCATATTGCACAAATGTATGAAAATTTGATTAGTAGGTGGCCTAGGCCTTTGATGAGCGTAAGGATTTTCGACTCCCGAGCGGGAGGGTCCCTAGCTGTTTGCTCGCGGACAGTTGGTCCGTTGGGTTGGATGTCCTTGCAAAGGACTTTGATGAATGTGGTTGATGTGTTGCCTTGGTTTTTGATTGAGTTGTGTACGGTTTTTGCAGGGCTTGGTTGACGGGCTTGCAGGCGCGCGACTTTGATACTTAGAAATTTTCTCAGAAACTGTCACTCCCGAACTGCTGAAATGAGTGAGTCTCCCGATCCCCTTCTTTGCACATATTATTTTTCTTATGATGGTTTGGAGATAAGCGAGGACACCCCCCTTTTACTTCGACTCGATTTTCCCGGGACAGGTGCTAGCCATGAAGCCATTGCGATGACTCAGACCTATCCTCCCAATCGTATTACGACTGAGGAGTTTGTGGAGAGCGTAGATAAGTCGGGGGTCTGTCCTCTTTCTGAAGCGTTCTTCCCGTTTGACGTATGTAAAGATGTCGAGGTTGGCTCGGTTACCGTCCCTCCTGTGGACCTAGATGTAGTTTACACGGGACAGATAGAGGAGGGTTTGCGTTTTCCTTACTGCAGGGATCTTGTCCGCTTATGTCGTTACTTCCGCATCTCGCCCCTTAATCTCTCCCCTGCTGCTTTTCACGCGTGGACCTGTTTTCGCATTCAGTGTCACAAGCACTCATGGGCTTATTCCTTGATTCTCTTCCGGACCTTCTACCGCCTGGAGCGACGAGACAAATCGGGGTTGTCCACCTTCTGCAGTCGGTGGCCTTGCCTTTCCTCTTTTGACCTTGGGGGCGCCAAGTGGAAGCCGAGCGGGCGGTTCGCCACCCCTTACCCTCGTTCCCAGGAATGGCAAAATCATTATTTCTTTGTGAGCGACGTCGGGACTAAGTGGGAGACGTGTCATGTCTTGGAGCGTGATCCTGTTCCTTCCTTATCCGAGTATACCCCTCAGGATGAGAAGGCCTTTCGCGAGATCTTTCGCGACAATCAGGCGGGGGTTATAGTCCCTTTGACTCAGGGTTCTGAAGAGGAGTTGTTTGCCGCAGGCATCATCGTATCTTCTTCCCCGGGTGTCTTGGTATGCCTTCGAATTTTTATAACCTTGTCTTATGTTATTCTGTAGGTTGGTTTCTTAACAAGCAGCCGGCCTTGCAGACTGATGTTGCGCGAGGGCTCCCTGTTGCTGCTCCGGCCCCTGCTGACGGGTCTCGTCATGGGCGAGGAAAAGGACCTATGGGTAGGGTACTTCTCCCTTTTTATCGTTTTCGGCTGTATTCTGTTTGTAGTTCCAATGTTTTCTTTTTCCTGCTTGTAGGTCGTACGTCTGCTGAGAGGGAGCGGGCGGAACCCGTTGTTGACTCTTCTCGGCGCCCCTCCACTAAGAGGACCGATGTTGCGGCGCGTGCCTCGGGTGATCCCAAGCGCTCGAGAGTTGAGGGGACGTCTGTCTTGCCTTCTCGTGATAAGAGGAAGCAAGTTGCCGAGCGCGTTCCTCCTGCCCCCGGGCCGAGGCATGGGACGGCGGACGAGGTCCCCCGTATGTCTTCACGTGACAAGAGGAAGCATGTTGGTGAGCGCGTCCCTCCTGTCCCCGAGCCGATGCATGTGACGGCAGAGGAGGTTCTCCCTGTATCAGGTGTGCGAAATCTCTTTTTATGTACTTAGCATATTTTGCTTGTATGGTTGCTTATGTTTGTGCCTTGCAGATATCCCTCCACTTCCTTCGCTTCGCAGAAGTGATCTTGTTCGTCGCTTTGAACGTGACGTCACAGATGGTGTGTGGGTGCCCTATTCGGGTACGCGCCTTCGTTTTCCTAAGGATGCGTCCTTGAGCATTCCTGAAGTTGGCGTTCGGGTGGTGCAGAGGTCTGTTCCTCCTGCAGACCGGAAGGAGTGCCCCCCGAATTCTGCTAGTGCGCGCGCCTTTGTGGAGGAGAACATCGGGGTCTTCGCTCCGGTGAATGTTTATTCTTCTTAGAATTGATTCGTTCATTGTTGCACTTGTTTTGATAGTTATACTCTTTTTGATGCAGGTTAATGCTGATATTGCCAACTTATCATCTTTTGTTATCGAGCTGTCTGATGAGAAAGATCAGCTTCTGGAGAGCCATGAGGAGCTAGTTAAAGAGCAAGTCTCTTTGAATGAAGATGCGAAAGGCCATGCTGGTGAGCTTCTCATACTATCTGAAGCGCTTGCCTCGAGTCAGGCTCGCGTTGCCGAGATTCGAGATCAGCTGTCTGCTGTGAAAGGACGGATGGCCCTTCGGGAGGGGGTGCGGGCTGCCGAGTTGCAAAAGGCGAGGGAGGATGGCATTTCGGAAGGCAAGGTCGGCTCTTTTAAGCGGTATCCTCAGAGTGAGCCTTTCCTTTCCGCCGTTCAGGCGAGTTATGAGTCTTTGAAGAAGGAGTTTCTTGATGACTTCGTTCCCCTAATGCATCGTCTTGCCCCCCATTTTCCCTTTGAGAAATTGGATGCTCCTGGTGTGATTGGTTTGAGTGATTTGGGGGGGGCTTCCACTCTTCAGGTGGAGGACACCATTAGTGCAGATGGTGAGCCGATGTTTAGCTTTGAGCGGGATGCTGATATCTTTGGTGATACCCCTGCCTGTGATCCCTTTGCGACTGAGGACTGCGATGTTGATGTGCGCCATCTCCTTGACTAGGTCAATATGGACCCTTTTTGTGTTTGTTTGTTCCTTTGCATGCGTAGTATTTTGGCGAAGGACTTGTTTAGGGCTTGCCTGTCGTTTGATGTCTGGATTTGCTATCGTAGACCTGTTTGATCTTATATATATATGCTTGACATGAATGCATTAGATAGATGTGATAACTGAATTTCTCCTTGTTATTTTAGTTATAACATAGGATAGTAAAGTGCGGATAGATTAGTACGTCCGACCCTTGCATTTGTTTGCGAGGGAGGATTCCTAATGATTCGCTTGTCCCCCGATTTTTTGCAAGGATGTGAATAGATTAGTACGTTCACATCCTTGTATTGTGGCGAAGTGTGGATAGATTAGTACGTTCGACACTTGCATTTGTTTGCGAGGGAGGATTCCTAATGATCCGCTTATCCCCCGACTTTTTGCAAGGATGTGAATAGATTAGTACGTTCACATCCTTGTATTGTGGCGAAGTGTGGATAGATTAGTACGTCCGACACTTGCATTTGTTTGCGAGGGAGGATTCCTAATGATCCGCTTATCCCCCGACTTTTTGCAAGGATGTGAATAGATTAGTACGTTCACATCCTTGTATTGTGGCGAAGTGTGGATAGATTAGTACGTCCGACACTTGCATTTGTTTGCGAGGGAGGATTCCTAATGATCCACTTATCCCCCGACTTTTTGCAAGGATGTGAATAGATTAGTACGTTCACATCCTTGATGAAGATATTTCAACTCCTTGTATGCGTCGAACGTCCTTTGCTTTGGTTTGTAGTGATGAGCCTTGTATGGGTTGGCTTGTTGTCTCTGTTGTTGTTTTGATGCCTTGGTTGTAAGCTTAGGCGTTGTATCGCGGGTTAATAGTGTGCCTACAAGAGACATTAATTTTGTTAGATATAACTTCATTTGATACGCTAGTATGGAGTTACACATCTCCTTCTTTTGAAGTAATGAGTACTAAAGAGCTTGATACGACAGCTTTTAGTTTTATGGTTTCCTTTCTTGTTTATGCATGGAACTTCTTCAAATGTCCCCCACTGAAAGTGTTAGGCAATTCGTTCCCGTCAACATCTTGGATGCGGTATGCATTAATGTATGGAACCGCTACTATCTTGTAGGGGCCTTCCCACTTGGGGGACATCTTGTTGATTTGGTCCAAGTGTGAGAATTCGTTTCTTCTCCAGACCATTTCTCCCACGTGGAATTGTCGCGCCTTGACCTTTCTGTTGTAGTATCTGGATGTGGCTAGGCGCATCTTTGCTTGAACTTGTTCTGATTTCCATCTTTGTTCGTCTGTTAACTGAAGGTCGAGGCGTCTTTCTTCCTCATTGACTTGGGGGTCAAAATGCGTCGTTCTGTATGAAGAGACGGCGATTTCGACAGGTGCCACTGCCTCGGTTCCATAGACTAAGCTGAAGGGTGTTTCACCTGTTGATTCTTTGGGTGTTGTGCGCACAGCCCATAAAACACTGCTTAGCTGGTCCACCCAACCTCCTTTCAGAGCATGGACTCTCTTTTTTAGTCCATCCAGGACTATCTTGTTTGCTGACTCGACCTGGCCGTTTGTCTGTGCGTGGTGCACTGATGCAAAACGGTGGTCTATCTTGAGACGTTCGCAGAAATTTTTCATATTTCCACTTCTGAATTGGGCGCCATTGTCGCTAATGAGTACCTTCGGGACACCATAGCGAGCCACTATGTAGTTTCGGATGAAGTCCATGATTTGTGTGTCTGTGATGCGCGCTAGTGGCTTAGCCTCAATCCACTTTGAGAAGTAGTCGATTGCGACGACTATGAATTTTGCTTGGCCCTTTGATTTTGGGAGTGGACCTATCAAGTCAATGCCCCATTGTGCGAATGGCCATGCGCTTGCAATTGGACTTAATTCTGCTGCTGGAGCTGTGATGTTCCTTGAATATAGCTGGCATGCTTCGCATTCTGCCACCATGTTCGTTGCTTGAGCTCTCATTGTTGGCCAATAGTAGCCCAAGTTCAATGCTTTGCGGATCAATGCGCGAGCTCCTTCGTGAGAGGCAGACATTCCTCCATGGAGTTCTTCTAGTACCGTTGTTCCTTCTGTGCTTGTGATACACTTTAGATAGGGTGTAGAATAACCCTTTCTGTAGAGCTGTCCCTCGATCAAGGCGTAGTTTACGGCTACCCTTTCGATCTTGTTTGCTTGAGTTTTGTCTCGCGGTAGGGTCCCTCCTGCGAGGTATGCTTGGATTGGTGTCATCCAAGTTTCCTCTTCGTCAATGGCCATTACTTCGAATTGGTCTATGACGGATATTATCCTGTTTTCCACAAAGTGTGTTTCTTTGCCTTGTTCATTGTTTTGGGCATACTTGCTTAGAGCATCGGCCTCCTGGTTTTCTTCTCGTGGGACGGAAGTTATGTCGAAAGTTTTGAAACTTTCTACCAACTCCTTTGCTTGTGTCAAGTATTTCTGCATGTTTTCGGACTTTGCAGTGTACTCTCCTTTGACCTGGTTGACAACCAGTTGTGAATCACACTTTACTCGTAAGTGTTCAACCCCAACTCCTTTGGCTATCCTGAGGCCTGTTATCAGTGCCTCATATTCTGCCTCATTGTTCGTCGCTCTGAATGTCAAGTTCAAAGCGTACTTCAAGGGGTCTGAGCCGTCGGGTGGGATTAGTAGTAATCCTGCCCCCGCGCCTCCGGTGTTGGATGATCCGTCCGTGTACATTTCCCAAACTTCTGTGGGTGGGACATTTGTTTGGACTTCAATTTGTGGCTCGAGCTCGAGTCCTGTGAATTCTGCTATGAAGTCTGCCAAGGCCTGCCCTTTGATGGCTGTCCGTGGAGCGAAATGAATGCGGAATTCACTTAACTCTACAGACCACTTCGTCAATCTCCCTGACATGTTTGGTTTTGCAAGGATGTGCTTCAAAGGCTGGTCTGTGAGGACCGTTATTTCATGCGCGTGGAAGTAAGGCCTTAGCTTGCGTGCGGCTATCACAAGCGCGTACAAGTGCTTCTCAATTGGTACGTAATTGACTTCATACTTGGCCAGTGTTTTGCTCACGTAATAGACCGGGAGTTGCGCCCCTCCTTTTTCTTTTATTAGTACAGAGCTAACTGCCGTGTTGCTAGTTGATATGTAGAGAAAAAGAGGCTCCCCTTGAAGTGGCTTTGCTAGTCTTGGAAGCGTCTTCAAGTGTTGTTTGAGTTGTTGGAAGGCTTCTTCACAGACATTTGTCCATTCGAATTTCTTGTTCGCGCGTAGCACTTCGAAGAAAGGGAGTGCTCTGTCTCCGATTTTGGCCAGGAATCTGTTCAGGGCTGCGAGGCGCCCGTTGAGCTGTTGTACTTCTTTGTGCTTTGTTGGAGAGGCCATTTCTTCAATTGCCTTCACCTTGTCGGGGTTTGCTTCAATGCCCCTTTCGCTCACCATAAATCCAAGTATTTTTCCTGACCATACCCCGAAAGCGCACTTTGCGGGGTTTAGTCTTATTTGGTACTTACGCATTCTCTCGAAGATTATGCGTAGGTCATCTGCGTGGTTTTTTCTTTTCTTGGATTTTACGACCATATCATCCACGTACGCCTCCATTTTGTCGCCAATCAGATCTCCGAAAATGAGATTGACCATCCTTTGGTAGGTTGCCCCCGCATTGATTAACCCGAAAGGCATAACTTTGTAGTTATAAATCTCGCTGTCAGCGTAGAATGCCGTATGTGGGGCGTCCTGCCAAAACATTGGGATTTGGTTGTATCCTGTGTATGCATCCATAACTGTCATCAGTTCATGGCCCGCAGTTGCATCTACCAATTGATCAATTCGTGGGAGCGGATATGAATCTTTTGGGCATGCGTTGTTGAGGTCTCTGTAGTCGATGCACATTCTTGACTTGCCATTTGGTTTAGGAACAACTACAGGGTTGGCTACCCAAGTTTGATATTTGGATTCTTCAATGAAACCTGCATCAAGTAGTCTGCTAACTTCCTCGCGAATGGCCAACTTCTTGTCTCCTCCTATCGACCTTAGTTTTTGTTTCACTACTCGAGCATCTTTGTTGATGTTGAGTTTATGGCAAATGACATCTGGGCTTATTCCTGGCATGTCCTTTGGGGACCATGCGAATAAGTCTTTGTATTCTGTTAGGAGCGCTGTGATTTCAATCACTTCGTCTTCTGATAATGATGCTCCTACGCGCACCATTCTTTCTGGCTCATCGATTTTGAATTCACGGAGTTCGTCCATCGCTGTAGGCCTCCCGTAGTCATCTCTTGGGTCTTCGTCGATGGTGGGTATTACTGGCATGTTTCCCCTTTGATTTTGTTGTAGCGCGACATTGTGGCATTCTCTTGCTACTTGTTGGTTTCCTCTAACTTCTCCCACACCTGCAATGGTTGGGAACTTGATCTTCAGGTGGGCCGTTGAAGGCACCATTCTCCATTCGTTCATGGTCGCGTATCCGAGAATGCCATTGTATGCGTTTAGCTTTTCGACTACTATGAATAGTACATCGATACTCAGACGTCTTTCTCCTTCGCCCAAAGTTACCGGAAGGGTAATGGTGCCCAGCGGGTAGCTAGCATCTCCCATGAATCCCACTAGAGGTGAGTTCATTGTTTGTATGGCCTTCTTTCTTCCGAGTGCTAAGACAATGCCTTTTGTTAGCAGGTTTGGGGCGGAGCCTCCGTCTACCAGAATTCGCTTCACTTCCATGTCATCAATAGTCATTTGAATGACTAAGGCGTCGTTGTGGGGGAACGTTATGTGTTCTCTGTCTTTGGCTGAGAAGCCAATGACGTCCTCCATGATTGTGTCTTCCCCGTCTGGCTCCTGTGTTTTTTCGCTCTTTCCGGCGGCGTATCTCTTTCTCGCGTAAGAGGTTTCGCCCCCTGCACTGAAGCCTCCGTGTATGGTGTATGTGTTTTCCATCTTGCTCGTTCGTTTGAGTAACGCAGGCTTTCTGTTCGAAGCCCGCAGACGGCGCCAAGTGTTTCGACCAAGTTATTGCGGGTTGCCTGCTGAATAACTCGTCGAAGTCTTCGGGTTGGGTGCGAGCCAAGTCCGTTCTCTAAAGTCGCGTGCGGGCCTTAGCTTCGTCTTCTAAACGGCGGTAAGTCCTTTGGGCTCTCTGGAAGATCTTCTGTCTGCACCTGCGAAAGGAGCATTACCAAGCAGTCCCCATGGAGAGGGGGGGGTGCTTGGTGCGCTCGCTCCGACGATCAACATTAGTCGGCTTCTAGAGAGAGAAAGAGAGGGTTTTCTAGAGAGAGGTCAGAGCTTTTCCCATTCTCCCCCAAAGTGACTTAAAAATGACTTGAAAATGTTTACCCAACCTTGGACCGTAAACCGGTTTTGACCCGGTTCGATGTGGAAATGTGAACCGGGATGCAGGGGAGAGCTTTGGGAAAAGGACTCTGACGCGCGTCTCAGGCGGCTGTCACGAGCAGGACGCGCGCGCCTTTGAAACATAGGTCTCGGACACATAGGAGTTAGTTAAAAATCGAGTCTCCTATACGTTCGGGACAAAATGGGGGGTGTACGCTGTTAAGTTATGAGATCTAGGTCAACGGGGGGTCGGCTTTGATCTCACTCCTTACGAGAGATGTGTGCGATCCGATGTTCTTGAGCTGCTCTGCCTTAGTCTATCTCCTTCTTTCCTTCCTTCCTTTGCTTCTTCTCTCCTTCTACCCTGCAGAAGGGGCAATACCAGACACGGAGGGGGGGGGGGGTGGTGCCTGGTGAACCCTCTCCGATGTCTAAGTCAGTATTCTTCTAGAGAGATAAAGCTAGAGAGATGTCAGAGCTAAAATGTCCAAATGGCCAAGATGTTCAAATGAGTTGTGAAGGTGGAGTATTTATAGGCAACGGTGTCATTAAGGTGGCTTAATGACATCGTTAACCTTTAAACACAATTAATTAACCTCCAAACGCTTAATTAAGACCTTAGGATTCGGAGGAGGTAGGCGGAATGGACCGAGCGTGGGAGTCCGAAAGTGGTGTCGGGGCCCTTGGGGGGGGGGAGAAATCCGACCCCCAAGGGTAGGGGTTGGGTGAGGACACCCAACCCCTCCTAGGGAGGGTGGGGTTGGCCAACCCCATCCCTCCTAGGAGGGATCGGGTTGGCCGACCCGATCTCTCCTAGGAGAGATCGGGTTGGCCGACCTGATTTCTCCTAGGAGAGATCGGGTTGGTCCACCCGATCTCCCCTAGGGGAGATCGGGTCGGCTGACCCGATCTCCCCTAGGGGAGGTCGGGTGTGGCCACCCAACCTCACCTAGGTAAGTTCGTCCCGGCCGGACGGGCACTTCGGCCCCGTCCGAGCCGTCGATGTTCTCGCGAAGTGTCCGGGTTGAAGTTTCGATTTATAGTCGGTGATGGGACGATAAAAATACAATGATTTGGAAGTCAACGGGTTCAAATTGGGCGTATATCCATCACATGCCCCCGAGTCAACCAATGGCTTAACCCTTGATTGACTCTATTTCAGGATGGTATGACACGCGCAATTTGAAACCGGGATTTTACCTTCTTATCTGAATGCCTGCTTACCCATGGATGCGAGCCTCTGACTTTGCCCCCTGCCTTATGAGATAGAGGAATTGTAAACGTCAGAGTAGCGCGAACGTGTGCCTAGGCACGCGTCCGTCTGAGGTGGGAGTAATAAACTTATCCTTGCTATAGATGCATACTCAAAAAATACACACTTGCACAGGGGTGTGATACGAATGCAATTAAATGACCTATGCTTCAAATTCGTGCCGGGATTTTATCTAAGTGAGGAAAAATTTAATTTTGGCCAAAAATTTTCCTAAGTATGGAATGCTCAAAAATAAAACTATCTTGATAATTTTTCTAAGTATGGGAATATATACTTAGCTATAGGTGAAAGGGATAAAAATGATGGTTTTTCCTTGACCCTTAGATTTTACTTAAGGATAGATGGATGGTGGTGATTAAAACCCTCTAAAAAACCCTATCATCCTTTTAACATAAAAGAGGAGAGTTAGAAAAATACCTCCAAGAGTCACCATAGCCACCATCTTCCTTTTTCACTCACCCTTGGAGAGCAAGGAAAGTTTGAGAGCACCCCCAAGGTTAGGGCCGGCCAGAATTCCGGTGAAGGACCCGAGATTCCGGCCAGCAACTCCGGCGGGAGGAGACCACCGGCACGGGACACCGGCCAGTGGCTTGGTGACTCGAGGCGCCGGCGTGGAGGCGAGACGGGCCAGCAGCGGCGTGAAGGAGCAGCTGGCGGAGGTGGAGCCCGGTCCGACATAGGCGGTCGACGGCGGAGGAGTCCACTGGAGGCTCGATTGGCAAAGGCGGCGCGGCCTTGGACGGACGACGGTGGTCGACGGCGAACTCACCTCCGGCGACGACGGTATCCAATCCAGCGGGGTTTGTCAACGGCGATAAGAAGCAGCTCCGGCGTGACCCTCGGCGGCTTCCGGCGACGGTGGGGCGGCTGAAAACGATTCCGGCAACGACGGGGTTCGATCTCCGGCGAGGACCTGATTTCCGGCCACACCCAAATTCGAATTCCGGACCCGTTTATCACATCGGGTCGGGTTTTCCAAAGGTCCGCTCTTTTCCCTTCCGTTACCGTGTGAAACGTTGATTTTTGAATCGTTGATATTTGATTGCCGATGCTTGATTGCCGATGCTTGATTGCCGAAATTTGATTGAATGTGGGATTGCCGTAGATAGCCGTTGGTAGTCGTGGGTTTTGGGAAAAAATGTTTGCCGGTCGTCCGGATATGGTTTTTTGTCCGATTGGGCTATCCCGGTCTTGAATTTGATGTCGTGCCGCCGTTGGTGCGTTAATCTTTGTTGGAGGGTATAATGGTAATTTTTTCCAAAACCCGACCTTAGGCTCGGATAAATTACTCAACTTGGTTGTCGTGGTGTTCTTGGTTCATGTTGACTATCTTTGCTGGATGTCTTTGGATCTTTGATTGTTGTCGTTGGTCGGGTGTCGGAGTATTTCCGGTTCTTCGGAAATTTTCCTTGTCTTGATATTTGTCGTGTCGTGGCAGGTACTATACTCCTGGTGGTGTCCGCGTACGCAGACTCTTCAGAGACGTCGTATTCTCCGAAGGATGAGTGAGTTCCTTTTTCTCTTCCTTTTCGGTCTCATTATTTCCTTTCCTATTGCTAGCTTAGTACCGTGACCTTCATTGGGGTGTTAGTCGAAATTTGATTCGTGCTTTGGGGTTTCCTGCTACCTTTGCCTTAGGTCTCGCTATCCTGTCGGAGAACCATCTCACTAGGTCCGATTACAATGAACATGTTACCCTAGGAGATATCTGTCCCCTAGATGAGCCTCTGTATCCTTTTCTCCCCTCCTTGGGGAATACTCGCGAGACGGTGACGGAGCCTCCTATAGGGAAGGTCGTCGTGTACCCTTCCCAGATCCGATTCGGGCTGAGGTTGCCTTACTGTGACGAGCTTGTAGAGTTGAGTAGGTTCTTCAGGATTTCTCCTGTGAACCTTGCCCCCAGTGCCCTCCGTGTCTGGGTGGGCTTCCGGGTATTGTGCCATTGGTACTCCTGGAAGTACTCTCTCGTTCTATTCCGATGCTTCTATCGGTTCCAGTACCGGACGAAGGTGGGGTTTGCGAGTTTCGTAACTCGCCATCCAACCTTCAAAGATCCCCGATTCGCTGATTTCGGGTTGAGTGGGGTCGAGTGGGATACCTCCCTCCGTTTCGTGACCCAGAGTGACAATTCGGCCAGTCACTGGGCTAAGCATTACTTCTTCATTACGGACCGATACGTCACTTGGTCGGTCTTGAATGAGGATCGGTCCGATGGTTGGCCTGCTTTTGGAGAGTTCTCTTCAGTTGATTTGAAGACTATGAAGATCATTCATGAGAGCAACAGGACCCGGTCTTACTGCCCCGTGTCCTTAGTGACTGAGACGGATCTTTACGAGGCCGGGATCAGTCTGACTCCTGACTCCGGGGGTTCGGTATGTCGCTTGGTCTTTCCATCTTTATTTACCTTCTGCTCCTTTGTAGGTTGGTTTCATGGAAAAACCTATAACGTGCAGGGAGCCCCTGTTGATCTGAGCAAGAGGAAGGCTCCTTCTAGTTCTGCTTTGAAGAAATCCCCCCTGCCTGGGAAGAAGGCTGGGGCCTCTGGTATGCTTTCTCCTATTTGCTTCTTTATGGTATAACCTATGTTTTCCTTATCTTGTTTTTCTTACCTTGCTAGGGCGCTCCCCCTTGGTGACTGAGAGGGTCGTCTCCGTTGGCAGAGATTCTGGACCTTCCAAGTCCAAGCCGCGGAGATCTGATTCTGAGGCCGGGGCCTCGGCTGCTAAGCGAAAGAAGGTTGTGGATCCTGCTTCGCCTACTGCTCGTCCTCCGATCCCATCTCGTGATAAGGAGATGGTGGTCGAAGAGGTGCCTTCCCTGGCTGACAAAGGGAAGCGACCTGTTGGTGGTGGTTCCCCTGCCCCCCAGCCGAGGGCGCGGTCCTCAGGTATGATCTCTACCTTGTTGCTGATCCTTCTATGTTTATGTTCTCCCTTGACTTGCTTTGCTTGTGTAGGTGGGCCTCCGACTTTAAGTCGGAAGGATTTCGCCCGTCTCACTGATGAAGATGTTATTGGGTCTGAGTGGACTCCTTTCGCTGGTCTGAAGGAGTTCCACTTCGATAGCACCTCCTCTTTGCGGACTCCTGAGGTTGGTGTCCGCGTACTCCGCGGTGCCGTTCCCCCTGGGGATCGTGTTGCTCCGCCCAAGTCTCCTGGGGAGACTCGGCGCTTTGTTCAAGGGGTACTTTCTCGTTATGCACCTGTAAGTTGTTCTTTGCTTTCCTCTTATTTCTTTCATAATGTCTATCTTTCGGTTACTCATCCCTTGTTTGAATTGTTAGGGTATATCTGACATGGTGAACATGTCCTCGCTCGTGCTCGAGTTATCTGACGAGAGGAAGACCCTTGAGGACAGCCAGGTCTCTCTCAAGGCGGAGGTCGCTACTGCTGCTGAGAAGGCGCGATTATCTGATTTGAGGATGCAGGAGCTCCAGGACCAGGTGTCCTTGCTTGAGACCACTGTGGGCAGTTTGCGTCGGGGAGCTGAGGTTGCAGCGTCGCTCCATTCTGAGGAGTTACGGAAGTTGGAGGCTAAGTGTCGTGCTGAAGAGAGGACTGTTGCGGTTTCTGAGTACAAGGCCTCATCTGCTTTCACCGCCGATTATAGCACGCGTCTCACTCAGGAGATGAACCAGTTCGGTGAGTATCTGGTTGATCACATTTACCGGATTGATCCTCAGTTCCCGTTTGGTGACCTTGGTGACTTTGGGCCATACGCCACTGGCTACGCGACTGTTCTGATGGGTCAGGCT
This sequence comes from Clarkia xantiana subsp. parviflora, assembly GCA_036873135.1. Taxonomy (NCBI): domain Eukaryota; kingdom Viridiplantae; phylum Streptophyta; class Magnoliopsida; order Myrtales; family Onagraceae; genus Clarkia; species Clarkia xantiana. The sequence goes on from JAPTYO010000015.1 coordinate 6,285,903, forward strand.
GCCGTTGCAGACGAGCCTGCCCCTGCCCAGGTGGATGCTACACCTGTGGAGATTGGTACCTCAGACTCCTCCTCTTCATCCATTTCCGCTGGCGGTTCAGCTTCAGGGTGTGAGGGTGACTCCCCCGAAGGTTCTGACTGACGTGTTTATCTCATGCTATCCTTGTATATAATTACACTCCTTCTCCCCTTGTATGGGTTGAGTGTCCTTTGAGATTGTGATGGTGTTTGTTGTTACTTTCCTTTGCCGCATTGTGTTGTTGACTACGTGGTTCGTTTGCCTTTACATTAGTGCTTCTCATGCTTTTGTATATATCTCTTCTCATGATGTCTCCCTATGCCTTGTGTATGGCTCTTTGGGTATGGACCCTTTCCTTGGTGTGTTTCCTTTACTTATCCTTCTTTCGTGCTTTCCTTCATGTCTTACCTGCCATTTCATAAAGAAAAAACATTACTTGTTCTTCACATTACTTTACTTAGAAATTTCTTTCTCATGGTATCCCTCTGAGCATGGTATCCTTCTAAGCATGGTATCCTTCTAAGAATGGTGTGATGATCTCTTCTGATACCCCTTACACGGTATACGTTGTACTGTTAGACCAAAGATACGCTCTTGGTGGGCGTCGAAATCTGTTCACGAGACAGGCTCTCGGACGGCACTTAACGTTTCACAGGATAGGCTCCCGGAGGGCACAGGTTAGTCCACCGATACGTTCTTGACGGGTGTCAAAATCTGTTCACGAGACAGGCTCTCGGACGGCACTTAACGTTTCACAGGATAGGCTCCCGGAGGGCTCAGGTTAGACCAAAGATACGCTCCTGGTAGGCGTCGAACTGGTAGTTTGAAATCTACCTCAAGATACGCTCTTGGGGGCGTCGAACTGGTAGTGTTTTTTCTACCTCAAGATACGCTCTTGGGGGCGTCGAATCTGGTAGGTTGCAAATCTACCTCAAGATACGCTCCTGGGGGCGTCGAAATCGTAGTTTTTGGAAACCACTCTCAAGATACGCTCTTGGTGCGTCGAATTCGTAGTGTAATAACTACTCTCAAGATACGCTCTTGGGGGCGTCGAAGGTCGTAGTATGAACACTACTCTCAAGATACGCTCCTGGGGGCGTCGAAGTTCGTGGTTTTTGGAAACCACTCTCAAGATACGCTCTTGGTGCGTCGAAGGTCGTAGTGTAATAACTACTCTCAAGATACGCTCTTGGGGGCGTCGAAGGTCGTAGTATGAACACTACTCTCAAGATACGCTCTTGGGGGCGTCGAATGTCGTAGTATGAAAACTACTCTCAAGATACGCTCTTGGGGGCGTCGAATGTCGTAGTATGAAAACTACTCTCAAGATACGCTCTTGGGGGCGTCGAACCTGTCATTGACTTGAAGTCGTATCTGTGTAAGGATAACTTCGTGGTTATACCACTGCATTCACTGGAAAATACTTTTGAGTAACTAGTACTCCCTTAGGAGCATTCATGTTTTTGTACACTCGGGATGCCTTGGTGCACCAAGACATCCTTTGTAGGAATGAAAGATAGTTGTAGAGTTGGAGTAACTTCGTGAGTTCTCCTTCTCAATAGTTGTTTTTGAAAAGCTTGTAAAGGTGAAACATGCAAAATGCTAGATATGAAACTAAGGATATGGGGTGGCCATTGTGTCTGTTGCCACGTACTCCTTGAAGCCTCCATTGTAAATTATTTCTTCCACTTCCACCTTCAACACCATGCAGTCATTGGTTTGATGCCCCCAGGTCCCATGGTATTCACACCAACCCTGTGCATCTCTTCCTAGGAAGGCCTTGCCTTCCTCCCTGCATGTTGGTAGCTCTTGCTTGAGGTGCTTGTGGAAAATTTCTTCTATGCTGAGTGTGAGGGGTGTGAATGTGAAATTGACACCTCCTCCCAATGTGTCTGTTTCTCTTCCTCTTTCTGGAACTTCATCCAACTGTTCCGCCTCTTGTTCAAATGCCCTGTCCAGCTTCGCCTTGAGCTCTCTCATTGTGCTCGTCATGACCATCTCATAGAGCCCTCCATAGGCCTCGAATGAACTTGGATGCATGTTTCTGATGAATGCTCTGACTGCTTCTCCCCTTGTGATGTCCATGTTGGCACCATAATCAAAGAATCTCTGGAAATAGCTTGATATAGACTCCTGCGGCATTTGCTTGATATCATCTATGTAGCGGAAGCCTTTTAGGATGGAGTTCCTTGTCCTGTTCCCTATTATGGTGTCTGGCTGCCAAGGTATGGATGTCACCTTCACAGCCTTGCTCCTGTGTCTCCTTGTAGGCACTGTTTGAAAAAACTGCCTGCTCAAACGGAGTGTCACTCCACTCCTCCTCCTTCTTTGCCTTTGTCTCCTTCCCCTCCTTCTTCTGTCCTGGTTGGCCCCTACCATGACTACAGCCACTATATCTGTCCCGTGTGATCCACGTCTCATTGAGTTGACGTAGCATTGCCTTGCGGTGCGTTGATCACCCAGGACCTCTCCAACCCCGTTCTCCGTGATGTACTTCAACTTCTGGTGAACAGTGGATGGCACTATTTCATATGGGTTTATGGTTGTCCTTCCTAGGATCCCATTGTAGGCTCCCAGGGTTTCAACCACCAAGAAATTGACATTTACCTTCAGCTGGGTCCATCCTTGGCCCATGGTCACTGGTAGGGTTATCATTCCCAGGGGGTAACTTGTTGCCCCTGAGAAGCCAACTAGAGGGAAGTTGACCGGTTTGATGTCTGCTTTGATTTTCCCTATCTCTTCCAACACTCTCAGGCTTAGGAGGTCAGCTGAGCTGCCCCCATCCACCAAAATTCTCTTTACATCAAAATTGTCAATATCTAAAGTAATAACTAGAGCATCGTCATGTGGAAAGACGATGTGGCTCTTGTCCTTCTCCGAGAACTCGATCTTCACTTCTTCTCCTTCTCTTGGCCTTTTTCTCCACCTTGGCACTGAGCTTAGCTTGGATGCATAGACCTCTCTTGCGTTAGCAGTTGGGCCACCCGATGCTACTCCCCCATGTATCATATTTATGACTCCTCTTTTGTTGGGTGGAGGGTTGTAGTCTATCTTTCCCTTGCCCTTGTCCTTGTCCTTCTGTGATGGCCCTAGTTGCATACTGTTGCCCCCATGGTCTACGAATTGCTTCAGTTCTCCCCTCTGGACGATGTTGTTTATGCTTAGCTTTAGGCTAAAGCATTCATTTGTGTCGTGACCATAAGCCTCATGGTTGTCACACCATCTATCCTTGTGATTTCCTACCATTGGGGCTCTCCACCTTGCAGGGGGTGACCAAAGCTTTTGGTTCCGCATCTCTCTAAGTACGGTGGCTGGAGTGGCGTTTAGTGGGATGAACTTAATGACGTTTATTTCTCTAGCCTTTAAGGGTTCACCCATTTGGTTTCTTTGCTGTGGCGGACGCCATTCCTGCTGCCTTGCGTGCTGCGGTGCCTGGGGTGGCTTGCCTTTGTTTGGCTTTTGGTTATCCTCCTTGGCTGCCTGGATTTTGGCCTTCTTGCTTGCTCTGTGCCTCTCAAGGTCAATATGCGTTTTACCTCTTCCTGCAAGCTCCTCCAAGATGCTTGCTGGCTTTTTGGCCATCTTTTCAGCCAATGTTGACCCAAAGCGACCTAAGTTTCTGATGAAGGCTCGTATTATCTCCCCTTCAGTAATGTCTCCCTGAATGTCTGCAATATTCTGGTTGAACCTAGTATAGTAGCTGGCCAGGGATTCATCGTATTCTTGTTTTACGTCATCAATGGAGCCTGTTCCCTTGAGGAGTTTCCTCTCCCCTAGGTATCTCTGCAGAAACTTAGCTTTTAGCTGCTCCCATGAGTGGATGCTCTCAGAGGGCAGGCTGAAGAACCAATGTGAGGCCACCCCTGATAGGGTGTTTGGGAAAAGGAGTGCCTTGTATCTTTCATCAGTTGTCCTCCCGAATAGAGAGGCCTCATGCTGTTGGATATGCTCTAGGGGGTCTCCCTTCCCATTGTACTTTGCAATTTGCACAGTGTGCAGGGAGTCTGGCACCCTGTTCATCTCCAGCTCCCTTGTGAAAGGGTGGTTCGTCTTGTCACTTAGACAATGCAGGCTGGGTTTCTTTGACTCATTCAATTTCCGGGTTATCATGGCTTCTATCTCCTCCGGGGTGATCATCACCTGTGCCGGAGTATAATCCCTCTGATATCCATTGTAGTTGTAGACTGGGCTTACTGGGTTCCCTTGTCCCTGCTGGTATGGACTGTAGGTGTACTCTTGATACGCCTGCTGGGGTGCTTCATAGAAGTCCTGCCTCCTTGGAGGTCTTGCTTGTCTTTCCTCCCCAAGCGGGGTGTAAGCCCTGTTGTTCTGCTGTTGCCTAGGAGGCACGAATTGTTGCCTTCCCTCTGGGGGTGGCTCCTGGTAATATCTTCTTTGCTCCTCTCGCTGCCCTGCTCGAGGGTGCGAGTAGTGCTCTTCTGTCGGGATCTGCTCCTCCTCATGAGCTTCAGTGTAAGTCCCTTGGGTGTATGCCGGCCTTGCATATGCTGTATGGGCGCGGTTATCATCTCTTTGTGCCGGCATCCCATATGGGTACCTTTGAGGTTGCTCCTCATAATAGTATCCCTCAGGGGGTGCCGTGTTGTGGGAAGGCACTCCCTGTTGTCCTCTTGCTCTCTGTGGCCTTCTTGTCCGGGGGGTGGAGGCTGTGGAGGACTCAGCCCCAGCTGGGCGTGAAGGTCCTCCCTCCTGGTTGTTCTGTTGTTGAGGAGGCTGTGGTATTTCTTGGGGCTCTGGATGCATTGGTTGCTTCCCAGGGTTAGGCTGCCTCCCTGGGGGTATGGGTTCTCTCCTCCGCCCATTGCCCCCGGGTGGGCGTTGGTGCCTAGACACCCTGCTGTTCGTCATAGCTCGTGTAATTGCCAGGCTTTCTGTCTGAAGCCTACAGACGGCGCCAAGTGTTAAGTTATGAGATCTAGGTCAACGGGGGGTCGGCTTTGATCTCACTCCTTACGAGAGATGTGTGCGATCCGATGTTCTTGAGCTGCTCTGCCTTAGTCTATCTCCTTCTTTCCTTCCTTCCTTTGCTTCTTCTCTCCTTCTACCCTGCAGAAGGGGCAATACCAGACACGGAGGGGGGGGGGGGGTGGTGCCTGGTGAACCCTCTCCGATGCCTAAGTCAGTATTCTTCTAGAGAGATAAAGCTAGAGAGATGTCAGAGCTAAAATGTCCAAATGGCCAAGATGTTCAAATGAGTTGTGAAGGTGGAGTATTTATAGGCAACGGTGTCATTAAGGTGGCTTAATGACATCGTTAACCTTTAAACACAATTAATTAACCTCCAAACGCTTAATTAAGACCTTAGGATTCAGAGGAGGTAGGCGGAATGGACCGAGCGTGGGAGTCCGAAAGTGGTGTCGGGGCCCTTGGGGGGGGGGGGAGAAATCCGACCCCCAAGGGTAGGGGTTGGGTGAGGACACCCAACCCCTCCTAGGGAGGGTGGGGTTGGCCAACCCCATCCCTCCTAGGAGGGATCGGGTTGGCCGACCCGATCTCTCCTAGGAGAGATCGGGTTGGCCGACCCGATTTCTCCTAGGAGAGATCGGGTTGGTCCACCCGATCTCCCCTAGGGGAGATCGGGTCGGCTGACCCGATCTCCCCTAGGGGAGGTCGGGTGTGGCTACCCAACCTCACCTAGGTAAGTTCGTCCCGGCCGGACGGGCACTTCGGCCCCGTCCGAGCCGTCGATGTTCTCGCGAAGTGTCCGGGTTGAAGTTTCGATTTATAGTCGGTGATGGGACGATAAAAATACAACGATTTGGAAGTCAACGGGTTCAAATTGGGCGTATATCCATCATACGCGACACCCCCCGGGTGTTGAGCTTACCCGGAATTCCGGGTAAGCCCCCCGGGGATGTCGGGCAAGTTCGCGACTTGCCCGGTTTCCCCCGGTTAGCTCGAAATTGGGGAATCGTAAAGGGTCTTGCGCGTGTATGAGGTCTGAATAATTAAGACCGAGCCCGAATCATGCGTATATCCATCAGTGGCCTCGAAGTCTTTAAAATTCTCATCATTTTATTTGCGAGTCTTTCATGAATTTATTCCTTAGCTAGCTTCATAATAATATTTCTTTTTTTAATCATATATTTGAATTGAACTATTATTTTTATAATCATATATTTTCTATTAGCATGGAGGAAATAGTAAATTCTCATATTTCCACGAGCTTGATTTAAATCTAAGTTATAATATATTGGTAGAGATTCTTTCACTTGATTGATGTTCAGTGTCTCATTCAAGTTTAATTGATTTTCATTTTTGATCAGTTTTATGAATTTTCATAATCCCTAACTTGAAAATTTTAAGAATTTAATCACTCAATTTAAATTCTTTAAAATTTGAGTATATTTTTTTTATTTTATAAAAGAATAATATTTATTTTATTAGAGTTTTCCCTTGGTTTTATTTATTATACAGAAATGCAGATTACTCTAACATGTAACATAGCAAGTTACAATTTTATTGTACGGGAAAAATCTCATATCTTCTTCTAAATCTTTAAAATAACATATATTCACATATTTGATAGGAATGAAAATATTGTAGTTGCACAGTAACCCAGTTAGAATTATGGTTGACTTTAATACATCTTTACTTAACCATATATCATACTAAGTAAGTTTTATGTCTTATATGTTTAGTTTTATATGTGTACTTATAATTAGTGTTATAAATTCCAAAGGAAACAAGAAAATAATACCTAAAAAACTCTTATTATTTTTTCTAAACCGTTAAGATAGTGTAAGTTCAAGTATTCAATATAAGTTCTAAAAAGAAATTTATTCGATAAGTATATATAATCTGATTTTTTCATACCAAATACAATCTTTCTAAGTATCCTAAAATTTGTATATTAAATCATTTTTATCATTCTAAAATTTGTAACTTTATAATGTATGTCATTATTATTATTAGATCATAAAATTTAATACTTCATACTCATGGTGCAAACTCATCTTAACAATCTGATAATCATGTTTTTTATTTCCTTTAGTGCTGGCTTTGTTACTTCATCTATTGAATTTGAGATGTGGACCTACTTTTCTAATAACTTTTAAGGTATGTTATTTATTCTATTTAAGCTTAGGGTATGATCTGTCAAATTTAGCGAATTTCTCTGTTTCTGTCGGGGTAAATTATAATAGCCAGCATGTCTTTAATTTCCCATGTTAAAAAAATTATTAATTTCATGGCAAAAAAACATTTTTATATGAAATTCTAATTGATCTACTCTACTAATCTTTATAGAATAAATACATAGAATAATATTTTATAGATTTCTTTAGATTTATTTTATTTGGTTGCGTGCTAAATTTATAAATGCCAAATTTTCATTTCATTTAAAGTTATATTCAACTTTAAAATTTTAAAACTTTGCATAAGGAAATATGTTATATTTTATTATCTTCTTTCATTTTGGATGATCATATTCGTTAATCTCACTGTTACAGTTTAGTTAAATTTTATTAGAATGATTGCTCACTAAGTTATTTAAAAAAAAATCAAGCCAAAATAAAGTCCAAAAGTGACGACTCAACAAACTCATGAATGTACTTATTTGATTTTATATGTTATTAATTAGCTACAATTGTCTATACTATTTTATTAATTAATGTTGTTTATTGTTGAATATTTATTCTTAAATTTTAATCTTTTAGAGTTTTTTTTATTAATTTTTCTTTCCTTTTTTATTTTTTATTTTTTATTTTTTATTTTTTTACCTTAATAGAATATTTCATCATATGCATTTCCAAAAAATACTTCTAGCACTTCCTCCCGCGCGGTGCACGGGTTATGCTGCTAGTATTATATTAATTCGGCATCGGAAGCCCTCTGGCTGACACGTGGACAGTTTGTCCAGTCAGCGTTGCCTAATTTAATCGGAATTTAATAGGGGCTCTCTAAATTTAGATACATAATATTGATTGATTCAAAATTAAGAAGTATTTTTATATCCTATTTTTGTCTCTACGCAATTTAAAGAAACAAATTAATTGAAAGTTTCCTTTTAAATTCATTGTCTATACAGTTTGGCTCTGGAATACCATAGGCCGTCACGTAAGCGATATATATATATAGAATAATAAATAATATTTATTAGATAATATAAAAAATAATAATGTATAATCAAATGGAAAACGTTAGAATAGTAGTGCTGCGTATATATATTGTTGCACATACTTCTCATATATAATATATATTTATTATATTAACACTGTCTAAAATTACCTATCTTATAAATAATAATTTATATATGTTGATTTATTTACCATTTTATAATATAGATATATAAATAAAATATTTATTACCTAAATCTATATCTATCTATCTATCTATCTATCTATCTATCTATCTATCTATATATATTATACTAACCCTGTTGTTAACCCCTTAATTGCCTTCCACCTGTCCAAAATTCTATTCCTGAATGTGCCACCTGTCCAAATCCATATTATTCGAAGCCCATATTATTAGCATTAGGTCCAAAACGACACTATCTTTAACAATTTGAGCTAAAAACGGCACTAGGCTCCACCTTGAATCTATATATAATACGATGTCGCTCAAATTCTAAATCTAAACATCAAAGCAAAACTACACCGTTTTATCTATTTTACACTCTAATACGGATGGTCTCGTGCACTATGAGGTTGACACGTCATCCTACTAAACAACGTCGTTTCTCTCTTATTTTTTGGGTCATAAAACGTCAGTTTCAACCATGGAATTTTTTGGCCAAAAAAAAAACCATGGAATTGAAGATCGATTCAATTTGAAGCGGAAGAATTAAATTCACAAAACATATACTCAAATAATACTCCATAGGTAATTCAAAGAACATGCGTTATATTACATGATTTGATTCAAGAGCTTCAGTTACATAATTTATTTCAAGAGCTTCAGTTACATAGCTGGAATCAATTCAACACAAGCATATGATTCATGCCATATAAATATCTCTGATTTGTTTTTCTTTCATACTCTGTGACTTACAACCCTCACAAATCAAGGCGACTGAGGTATCTCGAATTCTAGCTGATAGATGTTTCATACGGGGTGTTAAGTTATGGGATCTCAGTCAACGGGGTGTCGGCTTTAATCCCACTCCTTATAGGGGGGTGTGTGTGATCCGGTCTTCTCAAGTCGCCTTGTCTTTTCCTATGTCCTTCTTCCGTTCCTTCTTCCCTTGGTTCCTTCTCTTCTTCTCTCCCTTTGCCCTGCAAAAGGGGCAATACCAGACACGGAGGAGGGGGGGGTGGTGCCTGGCGAACCCTCTCCGATGCCTAAGTCAGAACTATACTTCTAGAGAGATAAAGCTAGAGAGATGTCAGAGCTAAATTGTCCAAATAGCCAAGATGTCCAAATGAGTTGTGAAGGTGGGGTATTTATAGGCAACGGTGTCATTAAGGTGGCTTAATGACATCGTTAACCTCTAAACACAATTAATTAACCTTTAAGTATATAATTAAGACCTTAGGATTCGGAGGAGGTAGGCGGAGTGGACCGAGCATGGGCGTCTGAGAATGGTGTCGGGACCTTTGGGGGGGGAGGAATCCGACCCCCGAGGGTAGGGGTTGGGTGAGGGCACCCAACCCCTCCTAGGGAGGGTGGGGTTGGCCAACCCCATCCCTCCTAGGAGGGATCGGGTTGGCCGACCCGATCTCTCCTAGGAGAGATCGGGTTGGCCGACCCGATCTCTCCTAGGAGAGATCGGGTTGGCCAACCCGATCTCTCCTAGGAGAGATCGGGTTGGCCAACCCGATCTCCCCTAGGGGAGATCGGGTCGGCTGACCCGATCTCCCCTAGGGGAGGTCGGGTGTGGCCACCCAACCTCACCTAGGTGAGTTCGCCTCCGTCGGACGGGCGCTTCGGCCCCGTCCGAGCCGTTGATGTCCTCGCGAAGTGTCCGGGTTGAAGTTTCGATTGGAAATCATAAATGGGATGATAAAAATACAACGGTTTGGAAGTCAACGGGTTCAAATTGGGCGTATATCCATCACATGCCCCCGAGTCAACCAATGGCCTAACCCTTGATTGACTCTATTTTAGGATGGTATGACACGCGCAATTTGAAACCGGGATTTTACCTTCTTTGTTTGAATGTCTGCTTACCCATGGATGTGTGCCTCTGACTTTGCCCCCTGCCTAATGAGATAGAGGAATTGTAAACGTCAGAGTAGCACGGACGTGTGCCTAGGCACGCGTCCGTCTGAGTCGGGAGTAATAAACTTATCTTTGCTACAGGTGCATACTCGAAAAATACAAACTTGCACAGGGGTATGACACGAATGCAACTAAACAACTTATGCTTCAATTTCGTGCCGGGATTCCATCTAAGTGCGGAAAAATTAATTTTAGCCAAAAATTTTCCTAAGTATGGAATACTAGGAAATAAACCTTAGGGGATGTTAACTAGGGTGAGCGTGGATTTAACCGTGGTTAATAGGAACTAGTTTTTGAATCTTGTCCCTTGAAATTTTCCTCTTTAAAATTCAACGGTGTTGATTTGGCGATTTTGGAAAAACCCTAAACCTTTGTGTTATAAAAGGGGGAGTGATTACCTCATTCTCGTTGTCCTTTTCTTTTATTTTCGACGGTGGGGTTTCTGGTTGGGCTTACTTCTCGAGGCACGAGTCGCATTGAGGTATGCGTTTTCCTTCTTGTGTAAGCATTGTTCTTGTGGAATTCGATCCTGTTTTTCTTTCAGTTGTTTCTTTACTTGTCTCGTTTCGACTTACGTGTCTTCATGATAATATAGTTCTGTTTGATTTGTCTTTCCTCCATCTTCTTGCTTTCGTACTTCCGTTTACTGGCGTGTGGGGTTTTTTACATCGGGATTATGGCTATCTCTGTTTGCCCTCTTGCCTCTGTCTGTTGGGCTGAGGGGTCTCTTCCATGCTGGGGGTTATGACTATCTCCCCCTGCCCCCTGCCTCTGCCTGTTGGGCTGAGGGGTCTCTCCATGCTGGGGGTTATGACTATCTCCCCCTGCCCCCTGCCTCTGCCTATTGGCTGATGGGGTCTCCTTATGCTGGGGGTTATGACTATCTCCCCCTGCCCCCTGCCTCTGCCTGTTGGGCTGAGGGGTCTCTCCATGCTGGGGGTTATGACTATCTCCCCCTGCCCCCTGCCTCTGCCTGTTGGGCTGAGGGGTCTCTCCATGCTGGGGGTTATGACTATCTCCCCCTGCTCCCCGCCTCTGCCTGTTGGGCTGAGGGGTCTCTCCATGCTGGGGGTTATGACTATCTCCCCCTGCCCCCTGCCTCTGTCTATTGGCTGATGGGGTCTCCTTATGCTGGGGGTTATGACTATCTCCCCCTGCCCCCTGTCTCTGCCTATTGGCTGGTGGGGTTTTTCCTGCCGTCTTTCTATTCTTGTCTTTTGACTTTGTATCTATCATTTTATGGAAATGAGTTCGTGTCCCTCGTCCATTGTTTGCTTTCTGTTTTTCTCGGATTGAGCCTGTGTTTTTTCCGGTTAGCAGAACTTTCTGGTGATTGATGAGGAGTAAGAGGCCAGTACGTGTGGGAGTGGTTACTTCCGGGACCGGATCTTCGATTGCAAAAAGATCGGTTTTCTATGGTGCGGGGAGGTGTTCTCTAACTGAAGGTAAGGGTGGTGACGTTGGGGTGCTATCTTCTTTCTATATTGATGCCCCCCAATCGAAGGTCCGGGAGCCGTCTTTTCCTTCCTCTCTGTTTGGTGAGTTCTTGAGCAGCTGAGTTTCCTTAGTGTATATTGGTATTTACTCTGTGCTTTGTTATAGGTAGACTTCGTCTTCCGCGTCTGAGTCGGAAGGAGCTGTCTCGTCCGCCTGTTGATGGAATTGTTGGGTCTGAGTGGGCGCCTTATTATGGGCGTGGGTCTCGTTTTGACAATCAATCTTCTTTGCAAACTCCTGAGGTTGGAGTTCGTGTTCTGCAGTCTGCTGTTCCTCCTGTTGATCGTGTGTCCCTCTCCAAAGGGTCGGATGCAACTTATGAGTTGGCTCGTGATGTGTTGGCTCGTTATGCTCCTGTAATGTTATTAACCGTTTTATCCTTTGGCATACTTCTTCTCCATGCGTTATCCGTCTCATCTTTTGTTTTGGTTGCAGGGTATGGCCGACCTTGTTAATTTATCCACCCTTGCTATTCATCTTGCTGAGGAGAGGAAGGTGTACGAGGACATTTGTGTCTCCCTTAACTCCCGTCTTATTAGCTACTTGGAGCATAGTCGTATTACTGATTTGCGGTGCCGAGACTTGGAGGGTCGCATTGCTCTTCTCAATGAAGAGGTTGAGGCGTTGAAACAAAGGTCTTATCGTGATGAGACACTTCGTGCTGCTGAGTTAGTCTCTCTGGAGGAAATGTTTCGTATGGAGGCGAAAGAGTGTTTCATTGCTGAGTATAAGGCCTCTTCCGCTTATCAGGCTGCTATGGACGTTCGCTGCTCTGTGGCTAAACGTATTTCCTTTAAGGAGATTCTTGAACGGATTCACATGATTGCTCCCGACTTTCCTTTCTCTCGTCTTGGTGATTTGTCAGACTTTGCACTTAAGCATATTGCGAAGGTAAAGGAATAGTACCCCTATCTATTGTGGTAGTCTCATGTGCTTGTGAGTTGTGGTTGTCTTTAGAGTTTAAAACTCCACCTTTCTTAGTGTTGCCATCTTTGTCTGATACACTAGTTTATATTCGTTGTATATATGGCCGTGTGCTTATATCTCTTCTCATGATGTCTCCCTATGCCTTGTGTATGGCTCTTTGGGTATGGACCCTTTCATTGGTGTGTTTCCTTTACTTATCCTTCTTTCGTGCTTTCCTTCTTGCCTTACCTGCCATTTCATAAAGAAAAAACATTACTTGTTCTTCATATTACTTTACTTAGAAATTTCTTTCTCATGTTACCCTTCCGAGCATGGTATCCTTCTGAGCATGGTATCCTTCCAAACATGGTGTCCTTTCAAACATGGTATCCTTTCAAACATGGTATCCTTTCAAACATGGTGTGATTATCTCTTCTGATACCCCTTACACGGTATACGTTGTACTGTTAGACCAAAGATACGCTCTTGGTGGGCGTCGAAATCTTTTCACGAGACAGGCTCTCGGACGGCGCTTAACGTTTCACAGGATAGGCTCCCGGAGGGCACAGGTTAGTCCACCGATACCTTCTTGACGGGTGTCAAACTGTTCACGAGACAGGCTCTCGGACGGCACTTAACGTTTCACAGGATAGGCTCCCGGAGGGCTCAGGTTAGTCCACCGATACCTTCTTGACGGGTGTCAAACTGTTCACGAGACAGGCTCTCGGACGGCACTTAACGTTTCGCAGGATAGGCTCCCGGAGGGCTCAGGTTAGACCAAAGATACGCTCTTGGTGGGCGTCGAACTGGTAGTTTGAAATCTACCTCAAGATACGCTCTTGGGGGCGTCGAACTGGTAGTGTTTTTTCTACCTCAAGATACGCTCTTGGGGGCGTCGAATCTGGTAGGTTGCAAATCTACCTCAAGATACGCTCCTGGGGGCGTCGAATTCGTAGTTTTTGGAAACCACTCTCAAGATACGCTCTTGGTGCGTCGAAGTCGTAGTGTAATAACTACTCTCAAGATACGCTCTTGGGGGCGTCGAAGGTTGTAGTATGAACACTACTCTCAAGATACGCTCTTGGGGGCGTCGAAGTTCGTAGTTTTTGGAAACCACTCTCAAGATACGCTCTTGGTGCGTCGAAGGTCGTAGTATAATAACTACTCTCAAGATACGCTCTTGGGGGCGTCGAAGGTCGTAGTATGAACACTACTCTCAAGATACGCTCTTGGGGGCGTCGAATGTCGTAGTACGAAGACTACTCTCAAGATACGCTCTTGGGAGCGTCGAAGGTTGTTGACTTGAAGTCATATCTGTGTAAGGATAACTTGGTGATTGTAACATCACATTTACTGGTAAATACTTTTGAATAACTACTACTCTCTTAGGAGCATTCATGTTTTTGTACCCTCGGGATGCCTTGGTGCACCAAGACATCCTTTGTAGGAAATCGAAGATAGTTGTAGAGTTGGAGTAACTTCGTGAGTTCTCCTTCTCAAAAGTTGTTTTTTGAAAAGCTTGTGAAGCTGAAGCGCGTAAAATGTGTAATATGAAACTAAGGATATGGTCTTTTGCTTGTGCTTTCTTCTTATACGTAGTACTTCTTTAGGTGCTCTCCACTGAAGGTGTTTGTGGAGATATACCCCTCCCCATCTTCGAGGCGGTACGCGTTTACGTAGGGAACTGACGCTATCTTGTATGGTCCTTCCCACTTTGGAGATAATTTTCTGACTTGGTCTAAGTGTGAGAACTCATTCCTTCTTAGTACTAGTTCTCCTACGTGGAATTGTCTCTCCTTGACTTGGCGGTTGTAGTATCTTGCTGAGACAAGGCGCATTCGTGTCTGTGCTTCTTCTGAATTCCACCTTTTGTCCTCCACCATGTCTAAATCTAAAAGTCTTGCCTTGTTGTTCTCATGCTCCTCAAAGTACTTGGTTCTCAGTGATTGTACAGCTATTTCTGCTGGTGCCACCGCCTCGGTTCCGTACACTAGACCAAATGGCGTTTCTCCTGTGGATATCTTTGGTGTTGTCCGTACTGCCCATAGAACATTTTCCAGCTCATCTACCCAACTTCCCTTGGTGGCGTGGAGTCGTTTCTTTAGGCCATCTAACACTATCTTGTTTGCCGATTCTACCTGTCCGTTTGTCTGAGGGTGCTTTACCGATGCGAAACGGTGATCTATACTCAGTCTTTCGCAATACCACTGCAATTTCTTGCTCTTGAACTGTGGGCCATTGTCACTTATTATTGCTTTTGGCACCCCATACCTCGAGACAATGTGAGATTGGATGAAGTTGACGACTTGGTCGTCTGTTGTCTTCCCCATTGCCTTTGCTTCTATCCACTTGGAGAAGTAGTCTATTGCAACAATTATGCAAGTCTTCTGACCTTTTGTTTTTGGTAGGGGGCCTATCAAATCAATCCCCCATTGTGCGAAAGGCCAGGCTCCTGAGATGGAGCTTAGCTTTGCTGGTGGGGCTGTTATATTTCTGGAGTACCTTTGGCAGTGATCACATTTTTGTACCAAGTCTGCTACTTCTTTGCTCAATGATGGCCAATAGTATCCTAGGTTGTAAACCTTTCGGCTTATTGACCTTGCTCCTTCATGGCACCCCGCCTCTCCCTCATGGAGCTCTGCAAGTACCCTCTCTGTTTCTGGGTATGCTATGCATTTGAGGAAAGGTGTGGAGTATCCTTTCTTGTAGAGCTCATTGTCCATCACTGCGTAATTCCTAGCCATCCTTTCAATCTTGACTGCTTCCACCTTATCTTTTGGGAGCTTTCCTTCCATGATGTATTGTCTCATTGGTGTCATCCAGACTTCTGCTTCATCTATTGCTAGAACCTCCATTTGTTCTATCACTGATTGCATTCTTTGCTCTACGAAGTGAACCTCTTTGCCTGCTTCTGCCCCTAAGGCTAGTTTACTTAAGGCGTCTGCCTCTTGGTTTTGTTCTCTTGGGACAGACTCAATGTCGAAGCTTTGGAAGCTCTTTATTAGGTCCTTGGCTTGCTGCAAGTATCTCTGCATGTTTTCGGACTTTGCAGTGTAGATTCCTTTCACTTGGTTGACAACTAGTTGAGAATCACACTTGACCCTTAAATGCTTTGCCCCTACTCCTTTGGCTATTCTCAGGCCAGTTATTAGTGCTTCGTATTCAGCCTCATTGTTTGTTGCCTTAAAGGTTAGTGCCATGGCATAGCGCATAGGTGTATCGCTGTTTGGTGGGTATAGTAAGAGGCCTGCGCCTGACCCTCCTCCGTTGGATGACCCATCAGTATGCATCTCCCATAATTCTTCTGATTGTGTCTCCTGACTACTACTTGCCTCGCATGTAGTTTTGACTTCTCCCAAGTCTTCGCCCGGATTAATTCCAGTGAATTCGGCGATAAAATCCGCTAGAGCTTGACCCTTTATGGCTGTTCTTGGGGCGAAATGAATGCGAAACTCACTTAGCTCGATTGCCCATTTGGTCAGTCTTCCCGATGTGTCTGGTCTCTGCAGGAGGTGTTTCAATGGTTGGTCTGTGAGGACTGTTACTTCATGCCCATGAAAATACGGTCTCAACTTTCTTGCTGATACAATCAGTGCATAGAGGTACTTTTCTATTGGCAAGTAGTTGATCTCATACTTTGCCAATGTTTTGCTTACGAAGTATACTGGCAATTGTGTAGCGTTTTCCTCTTTGATTAGTATTGAGCTAACTGCCACGTTGCTCACTGAGATGTAGAGGTAGAGGGGCTCCCCTGGTATAGGCTTTGCTAGGGGTGGTAGTGTCTTCAGATGTTGTTTGAGTTGCTGGAAGGCTTCCTCACATCTCGGTGTCCACTCAAATTTCTTGTTTGCCCTTAGTACCTCAAAGAAGGGTAATGCCTTGTCTCCTATTTTGGATAGGAATCTGTTAAGGGCTGCCAACCTCCCGTTCAGCCGTTGAACCTCTTTGTGCTTCGTTGGTGATTGCATTTCTTCAATTGCTTGAAGTTTTTCGGGGTTTACCTCTATGCCTCGCTGGCTTACCATGAAGCCTAAGAACTTTCCTGACTGCACCCCAAATGCGCACTTTTTCGGGTTTAGACGGACTTGATATTGCCTCATCCTTTCAAATGTTGAGCGAAGGTTTTCCACATGGTCCTTCTTCTCTTTAGATTTGACTATCATGTCGTCCACATACGCCTCCATTGTCTTCCCTATCATGTCCCCAAAGATTTTGTTGACCATTCTTTGGTATGTTGCTCCAGCATTTATGAGTCCGAAAGGCATCACTGTGTAATGGTATATCTCGCTATTAGCGTAGAATGCTGTGTGGGGGGCGTCCTCAGGGGCCATTTTTATCTGGTTATATCCTGAGTATGCGTCCATGAAGCTCATTAGTTGGTGACCTGATGTTGCATCCACTAACTGATCTATTCTTGGTAGCGGATATGAGTCCTTTGGGCATGCCTTGTTTAGGTCCCGATAGTCAATACACATTCTCCAACTTCCTCCCGGCTTCTTTACCAGTATTGGGTTTGCCACCCATGTCTGGAATCTGATTTCCTTGATGAACTTTGCCTTTAGTAGCTTTTCTACTTCTTCTTGAATAGCTATCTTTTTATTGCCTCCCATTGGTCTCACCTTCTGTGTTGTTGGCCGCGTTGCCGCGTCTATGTTGAGCCTATGTGAGATCACATCTTCTGATATCCCTGGCATATCGCTCGGTGACCAGGCGAACAAATCCTTGTACTCCCTTAGTAAGGCGACTAGATGGTTCTCCTCTTCCTGAGATAAGGCAGTTCCAATTTTAGCCTTCCTATCGGGTTCTTCTATGAGTATCTCTTTTAGTTCCTCCATGGGGGCTGGCCTTCCATGATCTTCTCTTGGGTCCTCGTCTACTAGTAGGACTTCTCTTGTTTTCTTCCTTTTGCCTAGTGCAATCCTTGCACATTTCCGTGCTACCTTCTGGTTACCCTTTACTTCCCCTATCCCTTGGTCTGTGGGGAATTTTACTTTCTGATACAGCGTTGATGGTACCATACCCCACTTGTTGATTGTAGTGGTACCTAGGACCCCATTGTACTCCTCCATGTCTTCTGTAATGAAGAATGGGACATCAATCTTTAGCTGCCTCTGGCCTGTGCCCAGTGTCACAGGTAGTGTGATTGCCCCCAGTGGGTATGTTGGCTCTCCTGAAAATCCTACCAAGGGGGAGTAAACCTGTTTTATGCTACTTGGCCTAACTCCTAGTATGTTGAGGACCTTCTTGCTAATGATGTTGGGTGAGCTTCCACTGTCTATTAGGATTCTCCCAATGTCCATATCAGTGATCTTCATTGTTATGACCAGGGCATCCTTGTTGTCTGGTAACACATGCTCCATGTCTCTTCTTGAAAATTCTATTATGTCTTCTTTCTTTTCCTTTGGTTGTTCTTCTCTTGGCTTAGGAGTCCCTAACTCTGCCATATATGCTTCTCTGGCATTTGCTGACTCTCCTCCAGCTCCATACCCTCCATGGATGACATATACGCTTGCCATCTTGCTAGTGATAGTTAGGCTTTCTGTCCGAAGCCCGCAGACGGCGCCAAGTGTTAAGTTATGGGATCTCAGTCAACGGGGTGTCGGCTTTAATCCCACTCCTTATAGGGGGGTGTGTGTGATCCGGTCTTCTCAAGTCGCCTTGTCTTTTCCTATGTCCTTCTTCCGTTCCTTCTTCCCTTGGTTCCTTCTCTTCTTCTCTCCCTTTGCCCTGCAAAAGGGGCAATACCAGACACGGAGGAGGGGGGGGTGGTGCCTGGCGAACCCTCTCCGATGCCTAAGTCAGAACTATACTTCTAGAGAGATAAAGCTAGAGAGATGTCAGAGCTAAATTGTCCAAATAGCCAAGATGTCCAAATGAGTTGTGAAGGTGGGGTATTTATAGGCAACGGTGTCATTAAGGTGGCTTAATGACATCGTTAACCTCTAAACACAATTAATTAACCTTTAAGTATATAATTAAGACCTTAGGATTCGGAGGAGGTAGGCGGAGTGGACCGAGCATGGGCGTCTGAGAATGGTGTCGGGACCTTTGGGGGGGGAGGAATCCGACCCCCGAGGGTAGGGGTTGGGTGAGGGCACCCAACCCCTCCTAGGGAGGGTGGGGTTGGCCAACCCCATCCCTCCTAGGAGGGATCGGGTTGGCCGACCCGATCTCTCCTAGGAGAGATCGGGTTGGCTGACCCGATCTCTCCTAGGAGAGATCGGGTTGGCCAACCCGATCTCCCCTAGGGGAGATCGGGTCGGCTGACCCGATCTCCCCTAGGGGAGGTCGGGTGTGGCCACCCAACCTCACCTAGGTGAGTTCGCCTCCGTCGGACGGGCGCTTCGGCCCCGTCCGAGCCGTTGATGTCCTCGCGAAGTGTCCGGGTTGAAGTTTCGATTGGAAATCATAAATGGGATGATAAAAATACAACGGTTTGGAAGTCAACGGGTTCAAATTGGGCGTATATCCATCACGGGGTAGTGAGTTTCTTGGAGAAAAAAATCTAGATATGCAGAGAAAAAGGTCTAATTACGAGTTTATTACCGCCTCTGTTGCCATCTTTCCCGTCACCAGCCCTACCGCCACGACCACTCTCCTGACCGGTGTCGCTCTCTCTCTCTCCATCTATGGCGACCAACATGAGGAGGGCCCTGTCAAGATAGAGACGACGATGATAACCGCAATTTGATCTCGGATGCTGAGGAGTTAGATGATGATTGTCGAGGAGGTAGATGTTGATGAATTGGAGCCCAAGAACCAAATAAGAAGAAAGAATTGGCTGCGGTTTTGAAGTGGTATGTGCAAAGTTAGAGATATGTAGGGTTTTCAAGTGAAAAGGCTTATAGTTGTGTTCATTTGGGCTTATTTTTGTGGCTATTTGGCCCATGTAAAATTTATTTGGCCCAATTTTTTGCCATTAACGTTGTAAATAGAAGTTTTTTTGTGTCTAAGTAGATAAAAGTTTGCTTAATTTTTTCGTTATTGTTTTATATAAAGTAAAATTTCAAAAAATACATATTTAGGAAAATATAAAACACAAATTTCACCCAAAATAATTACACATATATATATATATATATATATTATAAAAATCAATTAAACATATGATTTACAAAAAAAAATTATGCAGAATATAAAACATAACAATCTAAAACTTTATTTTATTTTACATAAATTAATTGAGTATTATAAAATCATAATTAAATTTTAGGGTGCTTATAAAAATATATTTAAAAGTATTTTCCATCAGAATTTAATGAAAAGATGGCAAAAATAACTTTTTGCAAAAAAATAAAAAAAAAGGTAGAAATTTGTTATAAAAAAAAAAGAGTTCGCCTAACAAATTATACTCTCGGTTAAAGTTCAATTAACAATTTTATATTTAACTCTATTTATAAATATATCTATCAAGTCACGTAAAATTCACTCAAATTATTTTATTAAATACTAATATATATATTTTTAAATATCACAATGTCACCCGCGCTGCGCGCGGGTATAGCAGCTAGTATGTATATATACGAAAGATATGTTATAGTAATAAACATATGCAATCATATATACATATAGTAACTTATATTAACAAAGTATATAATATATACTATATAATATTATACGAAGTAATTTATAGTATTTCATTGTAATATACATGCAACTATATATACTGCTCATTGTATATATGAGGATAAGCGCATCCAGGCATGTTGAAAGGAAATATGAAGCAGCTACTCTTGGAGCTTCAGTGCATTTTCTTGCTTAGGTAATTTTTCAACGAATGAAAGTTTATAGATTATTTTATAGTTTTACTGTACATATATTTTGTTTATCTACACCGGGTTTGACCTATTTTTTAGGTCGTTTATATTGTAATGCAAGGAAATACGAATGAAGCTCTTCAGTGCATCTTCTCGCTTGGGTAATTTTTCGGTTCTCGAGCGAATGAAATTTATAGTTTATCTATAGTTTTAATGTACATATTTTTTTTGTTTATTTACATCGGGTTTGACATATTCTTTTAGGTTGATTACACTATAATTATCTAATTGATAAATGCTAATGCCTAATGGAAAAAACTATTTTTTAAACTAAATATTATTAACTAACTCGATGCTGACATGTAACGTGTAATATTATATTAATGTTTTGTATTTAATATTTGTATAAAGATTGGTTTGATATTTGAGATAGCAAAGTAATGAGTCCACAGTGATAGACGATGGAGGCTTGATAAGTGCCGAAGATACATGATCGAGCAGTGCAATTGATCGACTAAGAAAAGAAGACGGATTTTTTTTTTTTGTAATTAATTGCATATAATTTTTTTAAAGTTTTTTCCAGATAACATTATTGAAGGTCTTTGTTGAACTATTCCGCGACAGCACAATATGTATCGATTAATCCATCATGTAGTTAGTAGTTTATAATTCTTTGATGAAAGAAATCAATCAATTCAGAAAACAATAAATCTAAAATTAACTCTCATGACATGAGGAATAAGATCAGACTTTTATAGGTCTAATTTTTGTTTCCTTTCATTTTACAATTAGCTGATTAATAGTATTTGATCGGAGTGATTGCGATGAGAAGCATCTTAAGATAAAAGTAGAAAAGAATGAAGATAAAACCGCAATAGCATAAGCACAATCTAGATTGGCAAAGGTCACGAATTCAAACTAGGCTCAACTGTAGAAGTAATATCGGAGCTAGAGGGGTCAAGTTACAGATAACCACAACTTAGGAAAAAGAGTAAGTATGCATCTCGAATTATTATAAAACTAGGTGGCTGACCTGCGCGTTGCGCAGTAAGTAATTTTTTATATAATTATTAGGGTATTAAGAAAATTCAAATTTGATATTGATAATTAATTTAATTGATATTTTTTTATTTTCAAATAATTTATTCAATGCAAATAAATAAAATTATATATATATATATATATATATATATATATATATATATATATATATATATATATATTTATTCTATTATTTTTAAAAGGTAACGATTCGTGTAAGTGGATATAATATTTTGTGATGGACATACGCGTGATCCGGGCTCGGTTTTAATTATTCGGACCTCATACACGTACGGGACTCACCGCAAAAGCCCAATTTCAAGCTAACCGGGGAAAACCGGGCAAGTTCGAACTTGCCCGGCATCCCCGGGGGGCTTACCCGGAAATTTCCGGGTAAGTCTAGCTTACCCGGAATTTCCGGGTAAGCTTAGCTTACCCGGAAATTCCGGGTAAGTCCCAGCTTACCCAGAATTCCCGGGTAAGCTAAGCTTACCCGGAATTCCGGGTAAGCCTAAGCTTACCCGGAATTCCGGGTAGGCCTAGGCTTACCCGGAATTCCGGATAAGCTCCACACCCGGGGGGTGTCGCGCACACCCCCCATTTTACCTCGGACGCATACGGAGACCCGATTTTTACACTAACTCCTATATGTCCGAGACCTTTGTTTCAGCCGCGCGCGCGTCCCGTTCATGACAGCCGCCTGAGACGCGCGTCAGAGCCCTTTTCCCAAAGCTTACCCCTGCATCCCGGTTCACATTTCCACATTGAACCGGGTCAAAACCGGTTTACGGTCCAAGGTTGCCTATAAATAGCCACCTTGGGGGTAAACATTTTCAATTCATTCCAAAATCACTTTGGGCAAGCTCGGGAAAAAGCTCTGACTTCTCTCTAAAAACCCTCTCTTTCTCTCTCTAGAAAACTACTGATGTTGATCGTCGGAGTGAGCACGCCAAGCACCCCCCCCCCTCTCCACGGGAACTGCTTGGTAACGCTCCTTTGCAGGTGCCGACGGATGATCTGCTAGAGAGCCGGAAAGACTTGCCCTCATTTGGAAGACGGAGCTAACGTCCGCGCACGACATCAGAAGGCGGATTTAGCTCGCACCTAACCTGAAGACCCCGACAAGTTATCCAGCGGACAGCCCGCAATAACTCGGTCGAAACACTTGGCGCCGTCTGCGGATCACCCACAGAACCAACAGCATGGCAAGCAACGAGCAGCCACCGCCGACTAAGACGAAGAGAAGAGGACCAGGACGTCCAAGGAAAACTCCGGCTCCAGAGTCAAGCATGAGACCTCCTCCGCAGAGAGCTCCCCCGCAGAGCCAAGGCGAGGCCTCAGTCGCCTCGTCTATGCCGACTAGAAGCGTACACTCTCGGAGTAACGCGCAAGGGGGCACACAGCAAACCAACGCTCCTCCAGGTTTTGCCCACCAAACCTTCAATACGCAGGAGCAACCATACGGAATGCCAAACGCGGGAGCATACAACCAAGCACCAGGGGCACAGACTGCACCCACAGTCACCCCGGAAATGATGGCAGCACTCGAACAGCTGCTTCATCTAAGAGAAGCCCTGCGCAACCAAGGATACGGGGCGCCACCGCCCCTCCCGCGCAACAAGCAAATATGCCCCCGCCACCAAGGCAAGCGCCTCCGATGAATGCACCTCAGCAGAGAGGCCCTACAATCTCAAAAACCCCGACTTTCCACGGGAATGCACAGCAGAGCAGGCAGTTCCCCCAGCAGTGGACAAGACAGGAGCTTTCGCACTCACAAACACCCTACCAAGCAGGGCCATACAGTGAAGGAGCCTGGAGGCAGCCGTCCCAGACATTCCAGGGATATCAAGGTGGGTATTCTCAGTATAACCCGACGCAGGCGCAATTTCCCCAACAAGGCGCAAGTATGGGACAAGAAGCATACCCCCAAAATCAGGATAACCCAATCACCGGGTTGACGGAGGAGATGCTCGAAAAGCTGATTGAAAAGAAGATAAAAGAAAGGAAAATGAGAGGGATGAACACTTTGGTGGACACCACATCCCACCCTTTCACTGACGAACTGGTGTACAGTCGCGTCCCAGACGCACTGTATAATCTAAGACCAGAAAAGTACCGAGGCAAGGGAGATCCAATAGAGCATGTGCAGCAGCATGAAGTAATGCTTTTGGGAAGGACAGACAACCCTCACCACATAGCCATGACGTTCCCCCAAACGTTAGGCGGACCAGCCGCACACTGGCTTTTCTCCCTGCCAAAGAAAAGCATAGACTCGTGGCAGTCCCTCAAGGAAAAGTTCATCCAACGTTACATGGGAGAACGTTCGATTATCAAAGGATCAAATGCCTTGGATGACGTCAAGCAAGAGTGGAATGAGTCCCTCGCAAGCTACTACATCCGATTTAATCAAAACATCTCGGAAATCCAAACGAACATCGCAGAGACAGAAATCATCCATGCCTTTGTCAGAAACCTGGGTAGGCACGGGTACGACTTAGGCCAAAAGCTTTCTACAAGACCTGCGGAAACAATGGAAGAACTCGTGGCAAGAGTTAAAGAGTACATCGATGCTGAGCATTACAAGATGACAGCACGGGACAAATGGGGTAAGCCCGGCAACAAGAAAGATGAAAGCAAGCCAGGCCCCCCGAAGCAGAATCAAACCCCCCAACAAAAACAATGGACTCCGCCCCAGAAAAGAACATTCAACATTGAAGAAGACAAGAATGCAGATGTCAACACCATCGAGCTGATCCCTTTGAATGCTCCCCTAAGCGTCATACTGAAAGAAATGAAAGAGCAAAACCTCTGGAAAGAGCCATTCGGTTTCAGAAAGGGTCAGCTAGGGAAGGAGCAAGACAAGTGGTGTGAAAGCCACGAAGTCAACGGCCATGAAACAGACGACTGTAGAAGCCTTAAGTTCCAAATCAATCGAATCATACAAGAAGGCGGACTTAAGCACTACGTCGATCAGGGGGGAAAGATCGAAAAGGTGAAAAGAAAATTCACGCCAAAGGAAAAAGGAAAGGAGAAGACCACTGACAACCCTCCTCCTAAAAAGAGGGGAGTCATTAATGTCATTCATGGTGGTCCAGCTGCAGGAGGACAAGTCTCCAACACAAGAGATGTCTACGCTGCGCAGGCAAGCACACTCCCCAAGTATGGAAAAAGAAAGAAACCAGAAGAGGAGGACCTCGTGATAGGATTCTCGAGAAAAGACATGGCACACATCGTCTACCCACATGATGACGCGTTAGTAATAACGATGGAAATCAACGGGTTCGATGTCAAAAGAATTCTAGTCGATGGAGGAAGCTCGTCAGACATCCTCCATATTAACGTCCTCGAACAGCTGGGAATGAAAAGAGAAGACCTGAAGCCGGGAAATTTCCCGTTAGTAAGCTTTGCTGGAGCTGCTACATACCCACTGGGGATGATCACCCTTCCTACTGTGATAGGAGAGGGATGGAACGCAATGAAAGTCGACATCACTTTTGTGATCGTCGAAAGCCTAGGCGCTTACAATGGAATTCTCGGGAGAACAACGATAAACCCCTACGAGATGGTGCCTTCAACGGCACATCAAAAGCTGAAATACCGCTTAAGGGGAGGAATTGGTGAAGTCTTGGGCGATCAGACAACAGCACGAAAATGCTATGTCAACGCCCTAAGATGCAAGAACCGCCTGGACATTGCAGTCATTGAAAGGGGATAGTGTTCCAAATCTGAAGTCGAAAGGCGATTTGATGAGATGATGAGCAAAGGAGAAAGACTCCCAACACTTCAAACCCCAATGCTCCCAAGCATATGGGACATCAAACAAGGAGAGTCAGAATCCATCCAAAACTACTTCAAGAGATTCGCTATTAACGCAACTTCAAGTTTTGCAGACAAGTCAGCCGTGATCAATGCATTTTTCCTGAACATGAACTCACCCACATTTCTCCTATTTGGACGAACACAAGGGTGGAGAACAACCAAGTCTATGGCTGACCTAAAGGAGAAGATGGAAACGGCAATCGAAGTCGCAAATGAGCTGGGGTGGTTCAGCCCACCTGCAGAACACGAGGAGGCGCGCGAACAAGAGCGTGCAAGACAAGACTTGAACAACAACCAAGATGGAGAATATACACCTCTAAACATAGAGGTGGAAGAGTTATTCAAGACCATCCTGAAGGATGTTTTACCTCTTCCAAGCGAGATCCAAATTGCCTTCCTCGGGAAGAATCCAGAAATGTGGTGCCACTATCACAACAAATGGGGTCACAGCACAAATGGCTGCCCCTCCCTTCGCAACAAAATCGAGGATCTGATCAAACAAGGAGCTCTGCGCTCCCACATTTCATGCAGGAAGCCAGCTTTATCAAACCGTCACTAAGGGAATAACCCTTCCCTTATGACATGCACATACTCTATCTTTACTTTTCAAATGCTGAGTAGAACATTTAGGATGGGAGATCAGTTGACTCCATCCATGCACGTCCTTTGTAAATAAACAAGAAAACTAATGAAGTTCACTCCTTGCGTAGGAAAAATCACTGTGTAATGGCAAGCTTCCCCGGTCCAATACCAGGAACAAGCCACATACATCACCAACAAAGGCCCTAACCCTATACGCAGAAAGGGCAACCAACAAGAAAAGCCATCAAAAAGATATCAAAGCAAGACTAAGCGAGGCTCACCATGACAAACCAAAACAAAGGACGTTAGACGCATACAAGGAGTTGAAGTATCCTCATAACAAGGATGTGAACGTACTAATCTATTCACATCCTTGCAAAAAGTCGGGGGATAAGCGGATCATTGGGAATCCTTCCTCGCAAACAAATGCAAGTGTCGGACGTACTAATCTATCCACACTTCGCAATCATACAAGGATGTGAACGTACTAATCTATTCACATCCTTGCAAAAGTCGGGGGATAAGCGGATCATTAGGAATCCGTCCTCGCAAACAAATGCAAGTGTAGGACGTACTAATCTATCCACACTTCGCCATCATACAAGGATGTGAACGTACTAATTTATTCACATCCTTACAAAAAGTCGGGGGATAAGCGGATCATTGGGAATCCGTCCTCGCAAACAAATGCAAGTGTAGGACGTACTAATCTATCCACACTTCGCCATCATACAAGGATGTGAACGTACTAATCTATTCACATCCTTGCAAAAAGTCGGGGGATAAGCGGATCATTGGGAATCCGTCCTCGCAAACAAATGCAAGTGTAGGACGTACTAATCTATCCACACTTCGCCATCATACAAGGATGTGAACGTACTAATCTATTCACATCCTTGCAAAAAATCGGGGGATAAACGGATCATTGGGAATCCTCCCTCGCAAACAAATGCAAGTGTCGGACGTACTAATCTGTCCACACTTCGCCATCGTACAAGGATGTTAACGTACTAATCTATTCACATCCTTGCAAAAGTCGGGGGACAAGCGGATGATTAGGAATCTTCCCTCGCAAACAAAGACAAGGGTCGGACGTACTAATCTGTCCACACTTAGCCACAGCATCAAATATGTGAATAAACTAGTCTGTTCACATCCTCATAAAGAAAGACAAGCACTTCAACGGGGATCATCCTCCTTACAAAGCTACGGACGACGGTTTTACCAACTCATCCACAACCGTCACCAACAGAGATGCAGTTCCCTAAGGAAAACCGTCGGATCAAGAAAATCAACAATTCAATAGAGCAACACTCTTACAAAAAGAGAACAAGTCACTGAGACAACAATAAAGGAAGATGCAAAATAATACTTAGTATTATATCTTTCTAACATCTCATGTCAGGCATATATATATATAATATAGCAGGACTCAAAAGTAAAGACATCCAGCCAGCTTAAAAGTCAAGCCCAAGATGCAACCCGTCAAAATCTCACCCATGCAAGGGGAGCAACCATATGTACACATGAAAAAACAAAGAAAGATCAACCTGACCCAACGTCAGGAGCGCCAGAACCAAAGACATCAGTCATAAAAACATCTTGTGCTGGGCCTTTGAAAGCACCCCGGCGATCATCACCAACAGGGACGGACGCCTGTCCCGTCAAACCACTCGTTCCACCACTCGCTCGGATCCCCGCAATAGCCCCAAGGGCATAGCCAGCATACGGACCAGCACTCTGGAAAGGAAAATCGGGGGCAAGGGAGTGTACCCTCCTGAAGTAATCCACAGAGAAGGACTCCATGCGATCATCACGCGCCTTCTCGAGAAGCTTGGGATAATCAGCTGTAGTAGGAAACTCGATCATTCCAAGCTGATCACCCAGGGCAACATGAGACTCTTTAGTCTCCCTCAGCGCCACAACATGCGCTTCCTCATCAACCTTCTCCTGACGTAGTAGGGCAAACAGCTCCGCCTCCAGCTGAGACGCATAATCCTGACTCCTCTTGAGATCAGCGGAAGCCTCGGAAGAAGCATCTGAATGTGCGCGCGCCTTCTCCCTCAACACGACAACGTCCTGAGACAAGTGCTCATGACGATCCTGCAGACCCCTCGTCTCCTCAACAAGCTCAACAACGAAAGAGGAAAGGTTGGTCATCACGGCATTCACCTACAACAACAACACAAACACATCATACACAAAGAAGTCAGACAAACATGATAGATCCAACATAAAAGGAAAACAACGTACAGGAGCAAAGCGCGCGAGTGACTCCTCAACACATTTCAGCGCAGCCTCAGGATCTCGGGGGCACGTCTTGCGGTCAGCCGGCGGAACAGACCGCTGAACCACACGCACACCAACAGCAGGCGTACTCAAGGAAACATCCTTGGGAAAACGGACAGCAGACTGAGAGTACGGAACCCACTCACTCCCAGACACATCCCGATCAGGCCGGCAAATCAAATCAGACTTGCGAAGAGCCGGAGGAGTAGGGACAACTACACATTAATAGCAAACACATTAGGAGAAGGCAAACCATACTAATACAACAACAAGTCAACCACAGTTACCTGCCATGGGAGGCACCTCCTCTGAACGCCCGCTCCCCGACCGGGGGACATGCATGGTCGAACCGGCATGCATAGGCCCTTTCCCTTTGTCGCAGGAAGGAGCAAGAGGCATGCCGTCAGATGTCAACCTCCTAGGATCGCTCGGGGAGCGGACGTCAGCATCATGCTCCCCGACAGGAACAACTCCCCCCGCCGGCGGAAAGTCCAAGCCTACAGAGACGACGACAAAGAAACCTTTAGCGTGTCAGCATGCGAAAAACCTCAACGAAACATTTAAAAGGCACAAGTCCCATACCCGGGCCAACAGGAAGTGTATCGTCTAGGCCGGGAACAATCTGAGAAGACTCGCCTGCAACTCCACCCTGTAAACAGGGGCGTCTGTTAAGAAACCAACCTACAAGAAAACAAGAGCAGATGTTACAAAACTTCAAAACATACCAACTCCTCCCCCGAAGGACGTACGTGAATGCCCGCCGCGAGCAGCTCGGCGTCAGAAGCACGATAAAGGGGGCTGTACTCCCCCGCCCGATTCGCCGCATGGATCTTCTTCAAAGCGACCTTATCTCTATCAGAGAACTCCTGAAATCGTGGAACGGGATCGGCATCCAATATGTGAGAAGTCGCCCAAGTCGTGCCTGCATCCTTTACAAAAAAGTACTGACACTTCCATTTATTCTGGGAAGTGTCCGACCGTTCGCAGAATCGCGCTTCAGTATTCCACCCCGCCCGACGCAAACCAAGGGAAGAAAATCCCTTTTCGGTCATATGAGGCCAACGTAAGCTGAAGGTGCACATCCCAGACTCATCTGCCTTACCCAGGCGGTAGAAGGCTCGAAACAACACTATTGAGTAATCCCAGGAATTCAGATGACATTGCACCCGAAAACACGTCCAAGCCCTAAACCCTGGGGGGGTAATAGAGACAGGGGAAATCCTATAATATCGACAAAGGCGGACCAAATCCTGACAGTAGGGAAACCGCAGTCCTTCTCGAAACTGTGAAAGGTAGACCGCCTCGTACTCAGCTGGAGGAACGGTGGGCCGACCAAATTCAACTCCCTGCACAACATCCCAAGGATACGAGACCTCTAGGCCGGGACACCAGCCCCGGGTCGAGACGCAGAGGTCAAACTTGGAACGTGGAAGCTTGTTGGGAAAAAATATCTGAGTCTTCTCCAATATCACGCGGTCACCCGACGGTCCCAAGAGTACACCACTTCGAGACCCAGAATCGGAATCCATGGTGCTCTCGCCAACCTCACCCTCAAAGTTATCCGAAACAAAAGGATGAGACTTACTCATTATGCGGAGAAGTGGAAACCGTTTCCTATCAAGAATACTCTAAGTATCAGAATCGGGCGCTTGCAAGCTCGTCAACCAAGCCCTGAAAAAACCATACACCAACTCAATCAAAAACCAAAGCAACGCATCAACCACACTCATCAAAATCCTTTGCAAGGACATTCAACCCAACGGACCGACTGTCCGCATGCAAACGGCTAGGGACCCTCCCGCTCGGGAGTCAAAAATCCTTACGCTCATCAAAGGCCTAGGCCACCTACTAATCAAATTTTCATACATTTGTGCAATGTGTCACAGGTATTCAAGCGCTCTACAAAGCGACAAGTTCAAGAGCCAAAGAAATCAAAGGCATACAAAGTTGGTTATAATTACCAAAATGCCATCCGACCACCTTTAGATCAAATTTCATCCTTAAAATGGCTCAAGGCTCCGGGGGCACATACGAGCAGCTCAAACACACTCAAGCAAGCCCCTTACAGGCCACAGAGGGACTTACCCTTCCGCGAACAACCCGAAGAACACTCGGGCCGACTAAGCCACTAACGAAGGCAAACTACCAAGCAATCACCTAAGCTCCGGGGGCATGGCTATCCACTCACAAACAATCAAGGGGGCTTTATCACAATAGGGGACATCATTTCAAGTCACCCGTATCAAGATACAAGGGGTCAAGCTTTTCGCTCGAAAAACTCCGATTTCGAACCTCCGCGATTCCCCCTCGGTTGGTCGTAACCTAGGGACCTCTTCGCAAAGGGAGTTCGCTATCCCTAACTCTATCTATCTACACTTAGAGCTTAGCCAAAAGAAAATTTTGAAAATCAAGCAAAAACTTCACTCATGCATTTTATCAAACACCTACAAGGCACCTTATTGAAATTCAAATGTGCAGCCCTATAGGTCTAATCCACCTCAAGAAAAGTGAGTGGAGGACGTTACCAATCGATGCTCGACGAAAAGGACTCGAAATCGGATCGAATCGGGCTCAAAATCGAACCAAGAAGAGGTGCAGCCGCCGCCCGCTCCAGCCGCCGGACCCGCCGCTGCCGCCGCCGCCTCGCCGCCGCTGCGCCGCCCTGACTTCGCCGGTGGTGCTCCTGGTGGTGGCCGGCCGGAATATGGTCTCCCTAGCACCCTAGAGTGAATTCCCAAAATCCCTACCTTAGCCCCTCCAAAACTCTCACCTCAACCAATTCAAAAGTTGATAGTTTTATAAACTATCATGGAGGAGAAGGGACTACACAACATAGTAAGTACCATACATCAAGGAGGTACATTCCTATCCACCATTCACCCATTTGGTTTCTTTGCTGTGGCGGACGCCATTCCTGCTGCCTTGCGTGCTGCGGTGCCTGGGGTGGCTTGCCTTTGTTTGGCTTTTGGTTGTCCTCCTTGGCTGCCTGGATTTTGGCCTTCTTGCTTGCTCTGTGCCTCTCAAGGTCAATATGCGTTTTAACTCTTCCTGCAAGCTCCTCCAAGATGCTTGCTGGCTTTTTGGCCATCTTTTCAGCCAATGTTGACCCAAAGCGACCTAAGTTTCTGATGAAGGCTCGTATTATCTCCCCTTCAGTAATGTCTCCCTGAATGTCTGCAATATTCTGGTTGAACCTAGTATAGTAGCTGGCCAGGGATTCATCGTATTCTTGTTTTACGTCATCAATGGAGCCTGTTCCCTTGAGGAGTTTCCTCTCCCCTAGGTATCTCTGCAGAAACTTAGCTTTTAGCTGCTCCCATGAGTGGATGCTCTCAGAGGGCAGGCTGAAGAACCAATGTGAGGCCACCCCTGATAGGGTGTTTGGGAAAAGGAGTGCCTTGTATCTTTCATCAGTTGTCCTCCCGAATAGAGAGGCCTCATGCTGTTGGATATGCTCTAGGGGGTCTCCCTTCCCATTGTACTTTGCAATTTGCACAGTGTGCAGGGAGTCTGGCACCCTGTTCATCTCCAGCTCCCTTGTGAAAGGGTGGTTCGTCTTGTCACTTAGACAATGCAGGCTGGGTTTCTTTGACTCATTCAATTTCCGGGTTATCATGGCTTCTATCTCCTCCGGGGTGATCATCACCTGTGCCGGAGTATAATCCCTCTGATATCCATTGTAGTTGTAGACTGGGCTTACTGGGTTCCCTTGTCCCTGCTGGTATGGACTGTAGGTGTACTCTTGATACGCCTGCTGGGGTGCTTCATAGAAGTCCTGCCTCCTTGGAGGTCTTGCTTGTCTTTCCTCCCCAAGCGGGGTGTAAGCCCTGTTGTTCTGCTGTTGCCTAGGAGGCACGAATTGTTGCCTTCCCTCTGGGGGTGGCTCCTGGTAATATCTTCTTTGCTCCTCTCGCTGCCCTGCTCGAGGGTGCGAGTAGTGCTCTTCTGTCGGGATCTGCTCCTCCTCATGAGCTTCAGTGTAAGTCCCTTGGGTGTATGCCGGCCTTGCATATGCTGTGTGGGCGCGGTTATCATCTCTTTGTGCCGGCATCCCATATGGGTACCTTTGAGGTTGCTCCTCATAATAGTATCCCTCAGGGGGTGCCGTGTTGTGGGAAGGCACTCCCTGTTGTCCTCTTGCTCTCTGTGGCCTTCTTGTCCGGGGGGTGGAGGCTGTGGAGGACTCAGCCCCAGCTGGGCGTGAAGGTCCTCCCTCCTGGTTGTTCTATTGTTGAGGAGGCTGTGGTATTTCTTGGGGCTCTGGATGCATTGGTTGCTTCCCAGGGTTAGGCTGCCTCCCTGGGGGTATGGGTTCTCTCCTCCGCCCATTGCCCCCGGGTGGGCGTTGGTGCCTAGACACCCTGCTGTTCGTCATAGCTCGTGTAATTGCCAGGCTTTCTGTCCGAAGCCTACAGACGGCGCCAAGTGTTAAGTTATGAGATCTAGGTCAACGGGGGGTCGGCTTTGATCTCACTCCTTACGAGAGATGTGTGCGATCCGATGTTCTTGAGCTGCTCTGCCTTAGTCTATCTCCTTCTTTCCTTCCTTCCTTTGCTTCTTCTCTCCTTCTACCCTGCAGAAGGGGCAATACCAGACACGGAGGGGGGGGGGGGTGGTGCCTGGTGAACCCTCTCCGATGCCTAAGTCAGTATTCTTCTAGAGAGATAAAGCTAGAGAGATGTCAGAGCTAAAATGTCCAAATGGCCAAGATGTTCAAATGAGTTGTGAAGGTGGAGTATTTATAGGCAACGGTGTCATTAAGGTGGCTTAATGACATCGTTAACCTTTAAACACAATTAATTAACCTCCAAACGCTTAATTAAGACCTTAGGATTCGGAGGAGGTAGGCGGAATGGACCGAGCGTGGGAGTCCGAAAGTGGTGTCGGGGCCCTTGGGGGGGGGGAGAAATCCGACCCCCAAGGGTAGGGGTTGGGTGAGGACACCCAACCCCTCCTAGGGAGGGTGGGGTTGGCCAACCCCATCCCTCCTAGGAGGGATCGGGTTGGCCGACCCGATCTCTCCTAGGAGAGATCGGGTTGGCCGACCCGATCTCTCCTAGGAGAGATCGGGTTGGCCGACCCGATTTCTCCTAGGAGAGATCGGGTTGGCCAACCCGATCTCTCCTAGGAGAGATCGGGTTGGTCCACCCGATCTCCCCTAGGGGAGATCGGGTCGGCTGACCCGATCTCCCCTAGGGGAGGTCGGGTGTGGCCACCCAACCTCACCTAGGTAAGTTCGTCCCGGCCGGACGGGCACTTCGGCCCCGTCCGAGCCGTCGATGTTCTCGCGAAGTGTCCGGGTTGAAGTTTCGATTTATAGTCGGTGATGGGACGATAAAAATACAACGATTTGGAAGTCAACGGGTTCAAATTGGGCGTATATCCATCATACGCGACACCCCCCGGGTGTTGAGCTTACCCGGAATTCCGGGTAAGCCCCCCGGGGATGTCGGGCAAGTTCGCGACTTGCCCGGTTTCCCCCGGTTAGCTCGAAATTGGGGAATCGTAAAGGGTCTTGCGCGTGTATGAGGTCTGAATAATTAAGACCGAGCCCGAATCATGCGTATATCCATCAGTGGCCTCGAAGTCTTTAAAATTCTCATCATTTTATTTGCGAGTCTTTCATGAATTTATTCCTTAGCTAGCTTCATAATAGTATTTCTTTTTTTAATCATATATTTGAATTGAACTATTATTTTATAATCATATATTTTCTATTAGCATGGAGGAAATAGTAAATTCTCATATTTCCACGAGCTTGATTTAAATCTAAGTTATAATATATTGGTAGAGATTCTTTCACTTGATTGATGTTCAGTGTCTCATTCAAGTTTAATTGATTTTCATTTTTGATCAGTTTTATGAATTTTCATAATCCCTAACTTGAAAATTTTAAGAATTTAATCACTCAATTTAAATTCTTTAAAATTTGAGTATATTTTTTTTATTTTATAAAAGAATATTATTTATTTTATTAGAGTTTTCCCTTGGTTTTATTTATTATACAGAAATGCAGATTACTCTAACATGTAACATAGCAAGTTACAATTTTATTGTACGGGAAAAATCTCATATCTTCTTCTAAATCTTTAAAATAACATATATTCACATATTTGATAGGAATGAAAATATTGTAGTTGCACAGTAACCCAGTTAGAATTATGGTTGACTTTAATACATCTTTACTTAACCATATATCATACTAAGTAAGTTTTATGTCTTATATGTTTAGTTTTATATGTGTACTTATAATTAGTGTTATAAATTCCAAAGGAAACAAGAAAATAATACCTAAAAAACTCTTATTATTTTTTCTAAACCGTTAAGATAGTGTAAGTTCAAGTATTCAATATAAGTTCTAAAAAAAAATTTATTCGATAAGTATATATAATCTGATTTTTTCATACCAAATACAATCTTTCTAAGTATCCTAAAATTTGTATATTAAATCATTTTTATCATTCTAAAATTTGTAACTTTATAATGTATGTCATTATTATTATTAGATCATAAAATTTAATACTTCATACTCATGGTGCAAACTCATCTTAACAATCTGATAATCATGTTTTTTATTTCCTTTAGTGCTGGCTTTGTTACTTCATCTATTGAATTTGAGATGTGGACCTACTTTTCTAATAACTTTTAAGGTATGTTATTTATTCTATTTAAGCTTAGGGTATGATCTGTCAAATTTAGCGAATTTCTCTGTTTCTGTCGGGGTAAATTATAATAGCCAGCATGTCTTTAATTTCCCATGTTAAAAAAATTATTAATTTCATGGCAAAAAAACATTTTTATATGAAATTCTAATTGATCTACTCTACTAATCTTTATAGAATAAATACATAGAATAATATTTTATAGATTTCTTTAGATTTATTTTATTTGGTTGCGTGCTAAATTTATAAATGCCAAATTTTCATTTCATTTAAAGTTATATTCAACTTTAAAATTTTAAAACTTTGCATAAGGAAATATGTTATATTTTATTATCTTCTTTCATTTTGGATGATCATATTCGTTAATCTCACTGTTACAGTTTAGTTAAATTTTATTAGAATGATTGCTCACTAAGTTATTTAAAAAAAAATCAAGCCAAAATAAAGTCCAAAAGTGACGACTCAACAAACTCATGAATGTACTTATTTGATTTTATATGTTATTAATTAGCTACAATTGTCTATACTATTTTATTAATTAATGTTGTTTATTGTTGAATATTTATTCTTAAATTTTAATCTTTTAGAGTTTTTTTATTAATTTTTCTTTCCTTTTTTATTTTTTATTTTTTATTTTTTATTTTTTTACCTTAATAGAATATTTCATCATATGCATTTCCAAAAAATACTTTTAGCACTTCCTCCCGCGCGGTGCACGGGTTATGCTGCTAGTATTATATTAATTCGGCATCGGAAGCCCTCTGGCTGACACGTGGACAGTTTGTCCAGTCAGCGTTGCCTAATTTAATCGGAATTTAATAGGGGCTCTCTAAATTTAGATACATAATATTGATTGATTCAAAATTAAGAAGTATTTTTATATCCTATTTTTGTCTCTACGCAATTTAAAGAAACAAATTAATTGAAAGTTTCCTTTTAAATTCATTGTCTATACAGTTTGGCTCTGGAATACCATAGGCCGTCACGTATGCGATATATATATATAGAATAATAAATAATATTTATTAGATAATATAAAAAATAATAATGTATAATCAAATGGAAAACGTTAGAATAGTAGTGCTGCGTATATATATTGTTGCACATACTTCTCATATATAATATATATTTATTATATTAACACTGTCTAAAATTACCTATCTTATAAATAATAATTTATATATGTTGATTTATTTACCATTTTATAATATAGATATATAAATAAAATATTTATTACCTAAATCTATATCTATCTATCTATCTATCTATCTATATATATTATACTAACCCTGTTGTTAACCCCTTAATTGCCTTCCACCTGTCCAAAATTCTATTCCTGAATGTGCCACCTGTCCAAATCCATATTATTCGAAGCCCATATTATTAGCATTAGGTCCAAAACGACACTATCTTTAACAATTTGAGCTAAAAACGGCACTAGGCTCCACCTTGAATCTATATATAATACGATGTCGCTCAAATTCTAAATCTAAACATCAAAGCAAAACTACACCGTTTTATCTATTTTACACTCTAATACGGATGGTCTCGTGCACTATGAGGTTGACACGTCATCCTACTAAACAACGTCGTTTCTCTCTTATTTTTTGGGTCATAAAACGTCAGTTTCAACCATGGAATTTTTTGGCCAAAAAAAAAAACCATGGAATTGAAGATCGATTCAATTTGAAGCGGAAGAATTAAATTCACAAAACATATACTCAAATAATACTCCATAGGTAATTCAAAGAACATGCGTTATATTACATGATTTGATTCAAGAGCTTCAGTTACATAATTTATTTCAAGAGCTTCAGTTACATAGCTGGAATCAATTCAACACAAGCATATGATTCATGCCATATAAATATCTCTGATTTGTTTTTCTTTCATACTCTGTGACTTACAACCCTCACAAATCAAGGCGACTGAGGTATCTCGAATTCTAGCTGATAGATGTTTCATACGGGGTAGTGAGTTTCTTGGAGAAAAAAATCTAGATATGCAGAGAAAAAGGTCTAATTACGAGTTTATTATCGCCTCTGTTGCCATCTTTCCCGTCACCAGCCCTACCGCCACGACCACTCTCCTGACCGGTGTCGCTCTCTCTCTCTCCATCTATGGCGACCAACATGAGGAGGGCCCTGTCAAGATAGAGACGACGATGATAACCGCAATTTGATCTCGGATGCTGAGGAGTTAGATGATGATTGTCGAGGAGGTAGATGTTGATGAATTGGAGCCCAAGAACCAAATAAGAAGAAAGAATTGGCTGCGGTTTTGAAGTGGTATGTGCAAAGTTAGAGATATGTAGGGTTTTCAAGTGAAAAGGCTTATAGTTGTGTTCATTTGGGCTTATTTTTGTGGCTATTTGGCCCATGTAAAATTTATTTGGCCCAATTTTTTGCCATTAACGTTGTAAATAGAAGTTTTTTTGTGTCTAAGTAGATAAAAGTTTGCTTAATTTTTTCGTTATTGTTTTATATAAAGTAAAATTTCAAAAAATACATATTTAGGAAAATATAAAACACAAATTTCACCCAAAATAATTACACATATATATATATATATATATATATTATAAAAATCAATTAAACATATGATTTACAAAAAAAAATTATGCAGAATATAAAACATAACAATCTAAAACTTTATTTTATTTTACATAAATTAATTGAGTATTATAAAATCATAATTAAATTTTAGGGTGCTTATAAAAATATATTTAAAAGTATTTTCCATCAGAATTTAATGAAAAGATGGCAAAAATAACTTTTTGCAAAAAAATAAAAAAAAAGGTAGAAATTTGTTATAAAAAAAAAGAGTTCGCCTAACAAATTATACTCTCGGTTAAAGTTCAATTAACAATTTTATATTTAACTCTATTTATAAATATATCTATCAAGTCACGTAAAATTCACTCAAATTATTTTATTAAATACTAATATATATATTTTTAAATATCACAATGTCACCCGCGCCGCGCGCGGGTATAGCAGCTAGTATGTATATATACGAAAGATATGTTATAGTAATAAACATATGCAATCATATATACATATAGTAACTTATATTAACAAAGTATATAATATATACTATATAATATTATACGAAGTAATTTATAGTATTTCATTGTAATATACATGCAACTATATATACTGCTCATTGTATATATGAGGATAAGCGCATCCAGGCATGTTGAAAGGAAATATGAAGCAGCTACTCTTGGAGCTTCAGTGCATTTTCTTGCTTAGGTAATTTTTCAACGAATGAAAGTTTATAGATTATTTTATAGTTTTACTGTACATATATTTTGTTTATCTACACCGGGTTTGACCTATTTTTTAGGTCGTTTATATTGTAATGCAAGGAAATACGAATGAAGCTCTTCAGTGCATCTTCTCGCTTGGGTAATTTTTCGGTTCTCGAGCGAATGAAATTTATAGTTTATCTATAGTTTTAATGTACATATTTTTTTTGTTTATTTACATCGGGTTTGACATATTCTTTTAGGTTGATTACACTATAATTATCTAATTGATAAATGCTAATGCCTAATGGAAAAAACTATTTTTTAAACTAAATATTATTAACTAACTCGATGCTGACATGTAACGTGTAATATTATATTAATGTTTTGTATTTAATATTTGTATAAAGATTGGTTTGATATTTGAGATAGCAAAGTAATGAGTCCACAGTGATAGACGATGGAGGCTTGATAAGTGCCGAAGATACATGATCGAGCAGTGCAATTGATCGACTAAGAAAAGAAGACGGATTTTTTTTTTTTGTAATTAATTGCATATAATTTTTTTAAAGTTTTTTCCAGATAACATTATTGAAGGTCTTTGTTGAACTATTCCGCGACAGCACAATATGTATCGATTAATCCATCATGTAGTTAATAGTTTATAATTCTTTGATGAAAGAAATCAATCAATTCAGAAAACAATAAATCTAAAATTAACTCTCATGACATGAGGAATAAGATCAGACTTTTATAGGTCTAATTTTTGTTTCCTTTCATTTTACAATTAGCTGATTAATAGTATTTGATCGGAGTGATTGCGATGAGAAGCATCTTAAGATAAAAGTAGAAAAGAATGAAGATAAAACCGCAATAGCATAAGCACAATCTAGATTGGCAAAGGTCACGAATTCAAACTAGGCTCAACTGTAGAAGTAATATCGGAGCTAGAGGGGTCAAGTTACAGATAACCACAACTTAGGAAAAAGAGTAAGTATGCATCTCGAATTATTATAAAACTAGGTGGCTGACCTGCGCGTTGCGCAGTAAGTAATTTTTTATATAATTATTAGGGTATTAAGAAAATTCAAATTTGATATTGATAATTAATTTAATTGATATTTTTTTATTTTCAAATAATTTATTCAATGCAAATAAATAAAATTATATATATATATATATATATATATATATATATTTATTCTATTATTTTTAAAAGGTAACGATTCGTGTAAGTGGATATAACATTTTGGATGAGGTTTAGAACTTGTAAAGACCATATTATATATATGGAAATATAAATAGCCTTACTCATAAACCTTATTTTATTTGTCGTTAATTATAAAATAAGAAATAAATAATTTGTAAATTTTTCATATTAATAGTTTATTTATATATTGTATAATGAATAAAATTACTTTAAATTAAACGATATATATGTATATATATTTTAAAATTAAATATGTCTAGTCAAAATTTATTGATACTTATCGTATTATGTTACTTAATATTCTATCTTTATACATAAAAGTGTCAACTGTTATCGTATATGTATTACATATATGTGAAATTTATTTAGTAACTTTGTTATAGAACACCTATACTAAAATAATTTATTTCATAGTAGTGCACCAATTTTTGTTAAAAGTAATTGTTGCTTATATTTTTATTTATAATTTTTAATTTACATATTGCTTTAATTAAAATTATGTTGGGCATATGTATATAAAAAATATATCTACCATATCATTTCATATATATATATATATATATATATATATATATATATATATATATTTTTTGTTTGGACATCCTATAAAAGTATGTTTTAGATTATATTTGACATATTTTTTCTCAAAATATAAATTTTTTCCATAAAAAATTATAAATAAATATTATTTAGAAAAAATATATTCAAATTATGGTAAAAACTAAAATTTAATTAAAATAATAATTATATTCAATAATAAAGTATGTAATATTGTCACCTAAAATCAAACTTATATCAAATTTGATAATTTTAATATTAAAATAAAAGAATATAGCAGAAGTAACAATCTATAGTTATCATTAATAATTGGTATTATTTGGAAAACAAAACGGATTAAAAAACGAAACGGTTTCAATCACTCAATATGAGCTCTTGGAGAATTTTGAAGTGCTTAGATTTATCTACATGTAGTTGACATATCATTAAGAAGAGTTACATATTGATGTGGACCAATAAAATGTCATAATTTTTACATGTAATATACTCATTTTAGTACTTGTCATGATTTTATGAGTTTCTTCAAGATTATATTATATATAGATTATGCTTATAATATATAGTTGGTCAAGTAGCACTTTCAAAATTTTACGTATAATTCATATGTATTGAATATGTTTCAAGAATCATATATCTTATTTTTTACTTGGATAAAATTGGACATCAATTTGCTTTTCTCGGGAGAAATCTAGAATCTTACACGATCAATAATAATGGTCATGAGAATTTGGTGTATTATTGAGATGATATATTTATTTTTCTATTTCTTCCTTGCATAGCTTGATAATAAATAAGTATATGATATGATGAGATGAATGCATGTTATGCGACTTTTGCTAACTAAATTGAGCTGATGAAGTAGATGCCCTAAAAAAACTATGATACAAAATTAAAGCATTGCCCCAATCACTCATCCACCCCATTTTTCGTGTCTTTTATAGTTTTTTTTTTTTTTTTTAATTATAGGGATAAAGTTATAAAATAAAAAATCAAATAATACATAATTACCTAAAATGTATATTTAATTTGTTAATAAATAAATTATTTATCAACATTTTTATTCAAAATTTTGAATAAGTTAATTATTTTAACAAAAATAACTTTTTTTTTACTCGCGCGGTGCGCGGGTTTAGTATCTAGTAATGTATAATTTTTAAAATGATAATCTAGAACATTAACAATAAATTGTTTCTAAATAAGGTATAGACATTATAATTACTCATTGAGATGAAAAATCAAAGGTCATCGCATTGTTAAGACAAGTGAAATGAAATTTTCTTAACCACATTATTGTGATGATAACATATTTCCCATATCTAATATCCTCCCAACTCGAATATGGCATCTTTCTCATATCATATCATATTTAAATACAATTGAGCTTTCTTCATATTGCCTTTAGCGCAATAAGCCGTAACTCTCAAAAATTCAATTTTAATATCATATGTTTTACCGTAATCTTATATTTGCACCTTCAGTATCATCCAATCTCAAGAAAAAAATTATAATGGTGAAATAACATTAAGATTTGATATCCACGTTTCTCTCTATTTCGTCGAAATAGCCACTTTGCTTTCTTGAGCATAACCAATGATTTATCAATCAAGCCATATTTAGACTACCCATTTGCTAAAGAACCATAAGAATTCCACTGCAAATAAGTAAATGAGTTGGTTTTCATCTCCATTAAGAGTTTCTCCATTCCTTCAGTGTAGCCACTTCACCGAATGTTATCTTCATATAATCTCTTCCATGAAGACACAAGAGGAAAAAATGCTAGTGAATGTATATATAATAGCATGACATTATATAATTTTTACATCAAACGCAAGATTAATGTGTTGCCTCCAGAATGCAGATATGATAATCCCTTTTGAACCCAAAGAATAACAAATCACTGTATAAATTAAGCAAACTCGCTTAATGGAAAACAGGAAATCTAACTTTGATCAACACAAAATCGTAAAAAATGGCAAGAACGGATGTGTAAATCTATCAATTGTTAGTTTGATTGTCACTTGATACTCTGCAGAATCTACTTGTTACGATGTTCAAGTAGATATTAGATTCAATGTAAGACTAAATCTCTGATATTGATATTTTAAAATTACTGGTAGAATGTTTCAAATGAGATTTAAAAATATGCCATCTCGACTGTATACATTGCTCATCCATATTAAGAAGATATTTTCCAATTAAATAGAATGACTCAGAGGAGTTCAACAATTATTCAACTAAAATGACATGAGCAAACGACAGAACAAACATATAATCTCATTTTAGCGACATCTACAAACATTGCAGTGTAATCAACATAAATAAGAATATCCAAAGATGATGAAATATTGCGTCAGTTCTAAAGAATTTGGGGTTTTAATAAAGAATTTGGGGATATTGACAGTGTTTGTCTGTCTAATTCCGGTGAGCACACCGATGTTACACCGGCCAAAGGGTCACCGTCGAAATCCAAAATAGTTGCCGCATGCAGGCTAACGAGTCACCTTCGGATCGTATACTGGTCATCGGGCCACCAACGGGTTTCTACGAAGAACTCATATGGTAGGCCTTTGGGATAAGAGGAATTAAAAATTCAAGATGGTAGAAGGTCGTTGGATTTCTATGGGTCACCATGAGGTATGGTCATGCAAAAAGGTGAAACATCAAAAGTGGAGTTTCTGCTCCAGAGATGGTGACGTATGAATGGTAGTCTGGGGAGTAGCTACATACAGCCGAGGGGTTGCAACTGCAACCCCTCAACTTATAAAAGTTAGTGTATATATACTAATGTATGTATAAATGTTGTTACCATTCAGTTTATGGAAAAAAAAATTTGAATGTTGCACCCCGCATTTAAATAGGAAAGTGGTGCAACATTAAATATGAAT
This sequence comes from Clarkia xantiana subsp. parviflora, assembly GCA_036873135.1. Classification (NCBI taxonomy): domain Eukaryota; kingdom Viridiplantae; phylum Streptophyta; class Magnoliopsida; order Myrtales; family Onagraceae; genus Clarkia; species Clarkia xantiana. The sequence continues at coordinate 6,328,562 of JAPTYO010000015.1, forward strand.
GTTATATATATACTATTTAACTCATTATATTTAATATGTATATGGTATGTATGTATAAGTGCATATCTAAAATTATATCTGACTATCTAAGTGACAATGTAAATTTATTCAAATAAATATATACAAAAGTATTACCAAAAAAATCTGCAAAAGTCTGCTTGTCCATAACGTAGTTCAATGAGCGGTAATTTGACGAACAGTTTTTTGGTGAATTTCATTGAAAAATATATATTTGAATCTATTGATAATGAGTATGTTATGTTTTATTTTCAAAGTATGAAAAATCGTAATAGGCATTGTAAATTTTTTTTTTTTTAATTTTAAATTATTATACTATATTTTATAGTTTTTTTCATATGATTTTTTTTTTCTTTTTTCACACGTATTTTTCATTTTTTAAAAATAATTATTCGTATAAATTTTGAACTATTTACCCATATAACAACATGAGAAAGTCCAAATACTAAAATGTGCCATAAATTTAGCCAAATACTAAAATAACCACACTGTCGTTATCTAAACAACGGTTTCGCCACAATTTTTTTGAGCTCCGCTGTTCTAAACAACGACACCTAATTCACACCCCCCCCCCCCCCAGTTTGGCTTTTTGTTTGTTGAATTTTCATATTTTAATGTAAATGATTTGTATAATTTTATAATATTTTTTCTAAAATCTATTGAGATAGGTGTAAAGTTTGGTCGTGTTAACTTTAGAAGGTAATACTTTTAAACATTTGTATCCTCTAGGTTTAATTCAGTCAAACTATACACACAATTCAATAAAGTTTTAGAATTTAAGATTTATATAATTTTAAGATTATTTAAGGATTTATTTAATTCTTTTGAATTTTTTCTTCAAAAACCGTGATTTGATTTTCGACACGTTTTGATATTTGAATAAAAATAAATTGATCACTCTTGCAACCCCTGGCTCCGGTTCCTGGCTACGCCACTGATGGTAGTGGTTGGGGAAGTAACTGGAAAGTGGACTTAACAAATGAGAGAAGTGACGATTCAGAGGAGCCGAGCGAGAGACAAGAGATGGAGTTAAAGGGGTATTTTGGGGTTTCCAATTTTGGACGATTTTTGTTTCAACTCTCATTTTTATTAGGGTTAAAAGGTCTTTTTGTCCAACATGTTTGACAACTTTTGAGTTTTGGTCATATATCTTTTTTTTTTCCTAGTTTTGGTACTATATGTTTGAAAACTTTTGGTTTTTGATCAATCCGTTAGTTGACCGTCAGTTTGACCGTTAAATAATCATGTGACTTGCACAAGCCTAGTCCCAAAATTTTATTTTGTTCAGTTCAGTCCTCCAAATTATTGTCCTAACTTTTTATTTTTACAATTTAACCCCTAAACATTATCAACCACACCCTAAGAGTAAATTGACCTAGCCATGGTCCGACCCATGGCTAGGTCGGACCATGACTAGGGTCGCCGGACTTGGGTGACCCTAACCATGGGTTGGGCCATGGTTAGGTCAATTTAGCATTTGGGGCCAATTGATCAAATTGGACCATTGGACAAAATTGACCTAGCCATGGTCCGACCTATGGCTACGTCGGACCATGGCTAGGGTCGCCGGACCTGGGCGACCATACCCATGGTCCGACCTAGCCATGGGCCGGACCATAGCTAGGTCAATTTAGTCCTAGGGTGCGGTTGATAATGTTTAGGGGCAAAATTGAAAAAATAAAAAGTTAGGACAATAATTTTGAGGACTAAACTGAATAAAATAAAATTTTGGGACTAGACATGTGCAAGTCACATGACTATTTAACGGTCAGACTGACGGTCAACTAACAGATTGACCAAAAACCAAAAGTTTTCAAACATATTGTACCAAAACTAAGAAAAAAAAAAGATATATGACCAAAACCCAAAAGTTGTCAAACATGTTGGACCAAAAGACCTATTAACCCTTTTTATTATAATAGAGAGTGATATGATTTATTTTATTTTATTTTAAAGAATTACGAAAAGCAACATCACATGATTCATTCAGTTAATATATATTGATAAAAAAAATTAAGATAATAAATAAGTTTATACTATAAATTTATTTACATTAAATATTAAATCATTTTTTTCCGAATAAATATTAAGTCTGTTACGAATAAATCTAATAGGATTTCTAGGGATGTTCATTATCTACTAGTATTATATGTAGATATTATTTATCTTGCTCATCAAGTCTTTGTAACCCTATATAAATGGTGTTTCTACATAAGAATAAACATCCTTATTTGCTCTCTTCTATTCTCTTTTGGTATGGTTTCATAACACGTTATCAGCACGTAATATGTTCGTTATTTTGTTTACGTATATTTATATTGTAGTTCTCCAAGCGGTTGTATCCATACACGGACAACACAAATAGATACATTGTTTAAAATCCATATGTCATCACTATCCTACTTTCATGTTCAACATATGCAAAAACAGATAGGAATGGTTATTATTGCTATTATTATTTCTTTTAGCTTGTAATTTACTGCTCTCTTCGTACTATTCGATGTTATGAAAAATGTTTACCCCCTAGGTATAAGTCATCTTGTAGGAGATAAACATTTTACTTATGTTTGTGAGAATATACTTTTCACCGTTAGGCTCACTTCGTCATAACAAGCAGTTCATCGTTGCGCCCGATGATACAATAATGAACTAACTACTCATGCTTGTTGTTATGTCGAAGGGAGCCAAAGGTGTAAATTGTCTTCTCTCCATCATAGGCAAAGTCGTTTCCCTCTTAGGAGGTACGACTTTTCTTGTGATGGAGAGAAGACAAGTTTCACCTTTGGCTCCGACATAAGAAGAAGCATCAATTGGTTCATCATTGTGTCGTTCGATGAGGTCATTTTTGTTATGCGGAAGGGAGCAGAGAGTATAAACTGTCTTCTATCCTTTGTACGCAAACTGATTTCCTCCAAGACATGGTTGTATGTCTTCAAAAGTATTCAGTCATCTTATAGGAGTAAAGGACTTTGGGTATGATGGAGGGAATTCAGTTTTTCAGTTTAGGCTCCCTTTCTCATAACATTGTTGTGCACGATGACGTGCCTCACTTCCGGGGTTGCCGGGAATTGTTCCCCTGACTAGAGATGGAGGCTAAAGAAGGTATACCAATCCAAAACCATTAAGGTGGTGTTAAGCTTCGAAAGTCGAATCCTTGTACAATCAATTGATGCAGTTGTCGGGCTCGAAAGTTGTAAGGTATTTTTTTTTTGACAACTGTATTAAGAAGACGGTAATGCCAGACATGTTTGGTCATTGTGATTGTTTTATGATTGCAAGATTAGTAGTGGCATGAGACAGGCTTGAGTCCGACAGGAGATGATGGTGATGGTGAGCTTTGGAGCAGCAGTCGATGTTGGTGGATGTCCAGGACGATGATGTCTGGATTGGCGCTGGTGGGCCACTTCCGTTGGTCGGATGGAAACAAAGTAATAGGTGAAAGAAAGAAATAGAGTCTAATTAGGTTGAACGATTGTAGTCATTTGATGAAGAACAAAAAGAAAGAAACACACTAATTACAGTTACTTTATTATACATGTTAGTGGACGACAAACAATGAAAGAGTCCCCTTAATAGTAATTCAGTTAATCAATCTCACGATCCTGTGCAATTTGTAAATCGTATATATGTTGAAAGAACCTAAACAAGATATAACAGATAATAGTGTCATATGTATGTTGAAATATATAATTTAAAAATAAGCATAATAGGTGAATCCGCTTGTTAATCTGTGTTTTGTTTAATCGGTAAGGGACACATATGAATGAAAGAAAAACAAAACAAAACAAACTTAACATATGCATAACTGTCAATGTTAAGTACGATAGAATGGAAATCTTGTCCAATCAAAGGATTGGGCAAACCTAGCAACTTCCGCATCACATCGACATGCGATGCAATGTGGATCTGCAAAGAAGTAATACTCTCCTGTCCATCTAGAAATTGCCTTCGAATGGTTGTTCCTGCATCGATCTTGAGGTAGTGGCAGAACATATGACCGAAGCATATGTTTGGTAGGCAAGAAGTTGCGAAGAACATCCATCAACTGGTGGCGACATTGCAACTCCATCCTGACTTCACAAACACTTCTTAGAAGGCTGTATGCTGATTCCATCTTCTTATCATTGCCGCCCTCGTTGAATATTAAGACCATTGCTAGAGTATAAGCAGTGTTTAGATCTCCAGCAACTGACGCGGACTTCAATTGGTCACGACCCAGTTGAAAGTTAGCTCCTGTGAAGTAATTGTACATTCCTTCCCGATAAAGAGCATCTCGGTTATTGTTCTGATAGAAAGTTGCGACGAAGTCAGCATACCTTCCCGCCAAAGACCAGGGCACGGTCTTAAATGATACGCGGCTATGCATGTGCACACCTTCAGCCACCCTCCTAAATCTTTTGCAACTTGATTTGAGTTCCAGCTTAGTCAATCCGTGGTCATATCGGTTTGATAAAAGAATTTAAAGAGTTACAGATAATGATACATACCAAAACTTCAGCTTGAAAAAATCATTTATCGAGTCAGCACTAACACAGGTCATGATTAGCATCAGCATCTCATCAGGTAAATTGGTAAACACAGGGTGATCCATTGTATACAAATTTATTCTGCGGAAAACTCGATAGTACAGTTAGTATGTTGCTGATAATGTCTTTACAGAGATGAAGTCATAATAATTAAATCCTTGCACTATTTTAAATGCTTCAATTCAAGTGACAACGAACGTTGACGAAACTTTACAAAAACCCCAGAAAAAAATAGAACGACCAAGAAACATGAATCCTGTATAGAACTCAAACAGACGCATTACCAGGCAAATGGTACAGCGTATGCATGTATGAGAATCTCATGCGCAAAGATTCAGCAACACTATTATCTAAGATGTAATAAGATCAGTCTAAGTAAAGAAGTCTAATGTACCTGAACCAAGATTATCAAAAGGATAATCTGAGATACGTATTTCTTCTCAGGTAGTGGAAGTTGACAGAGAGACACATGGGAGGAGTCCTTCTTTTGGGAGAGAAGAAGGGAGAAGTGAAAAGGCTTTGTTTCGATAGGACATGCTGAATTTATTTTAGGGACAAGGAAACGACGTCCAATCAACCGACGTAATTCAGATAACATAGAGTACCGAGGGTTTTTTTTTTTAATTAAATACCAAAAATATTAATACAGTTGTATAATAATTTACGAAATCCTAAATTTGTAAGACATCTATATGAAGTTGTTTTGTAACGTAATATGGACTAAGTCCGCCAGCGTATCAATACATCATTCCAATGAAAATTTAACAACTGATAAACTGACTTTATAGGTACTGAAAACATGATCTATAATAGTTAAACTCTCGTCATCCTTAATAGGAATGTATAATTTATTGTCAATCTCGGTTTTTTTTCTCTCATTAAATATAACTGATTTATTTCTTAAAATTTTTGTAACGAATATAATCAAACTAATAAAAGTGTCTCATTTTCCCTCTAAGGTTTATTAGGGAATAAATATTTAGAGAAGTTTATATATTAGGAAAATATATATCTTAATATATTATCAGATTATGTTTCTAAAATTATTATTGTTATAACATATATATTACTAAAATAAACTTATCTAAATGTAATAACATTTATTTATTAATATATTTAATTCCCTAGTAGGGTTCACCGCAAGTCCATATATTTCTTTCTCAGAAATAATATAAGCAGCTGTTTTGCTTTACTGATGCTTTGAACCGTATTCTATCCTGTCGTCTTCTAATTCGCGTAGAAGGAGTCCATGAGTATATCAGAGCTGATCTCAAAGTTATCGGGTTTGTCATTCAATTCTTCTGAGTGCGATGCCTTTACCAAGGTTCTGGTCCAACGCGATGAACAAAAGCAGCAGATCATTGAAGCCCTAAAGAAAGACGTGGAGAGTCGGCTTAATGAGAAGCCGTCTGCTGCAAGTATCGAGCGGGAGGTGACCGTGGAGGAAATGTACGAACGCATGCTGCGGGAAGAAACAGTGAAGTGTTCCAAGGAGGAAAATCAGCGGCTGAAGAAGGAAATTCAGAGACTCCATCAGCAAAATGAGGTGATGTCTGTGGAAAATCATACACTCCAGCACGAAAATGAGGCTCTAGGTGCGGCAGTGGAAGAGTTGGAGCGCCAGATTGTAGATTTGGAGAACGGAATCGAGTCTCTCAAACAAGCCATAGTTCGAGTTTAGGAGAAAAATAGAGGTTAACATAATTTGTAGAAGTTGTTATCTTAGCTCGGACTAGATGCACCTATTTGGATTTGTCGTTTTTGGTATGTTCCCTTTGTTTTCTAACCTAGCTCGGACTGTATGCACCTAGTTGTATTTGTCGTGTTTCGTATGTTCCCTATGATTTCTATTCCGGTAGACAATTAGAACTGATGTCAGATTGCTAGATCATGAGATCATATGTTCATGTATACAATGCTTGAATGTGTGATTTCAATTGTAGATTCAGTTTATTAATACATCACCCAAGTAGCTCCAGTTTAAGTAGGGGTGAGCGGTTCCGGGTACCCAGTACTTTTAGGGTATCCCAGAACCAGACCAATATTAAACGGTTCCTAACTTTATTACCCAGAGCCGTACCAGAACATTTAGGAACCGGAACCGTACCAGAACCGTTAAGAGTCAATCGGTTCCGGGTACCCGTTAAGAAACCGATTACAAATTTTCAAACTAAATAATATAATTTTAGGTACTAGTTGGAACCGGGTTCTGGATACCCATTTGGAACCGGGTTCTCGGTAGCCAATTGAAACTGAAATTTATGTTATACCAAGTGAATCATAAAAATAATTATAACATTTTCCACAAACCAATTTTAAATTTGTTAAATGATTAGTGTTTTTTTAATTTATATATATATAACGGTTCCGGTTCCGGGTATTTGTGTACCCGGAAACTTATCCCGGAACCGGAACCGAAAATACCGGTTCTTGAAATTTAATCCCAGAACCGTACCAGAACCATTTACATCTACCCGGAACCTACCAAATGACCGGTTCCGGTTCCAACTGGGTAATTTGCTCACCCCTAAGTTTAAGATAATGACGACGATGAAGCGTTGCCATTTAACATTCTACAGTTGAGTAGAATGTCAAAATATTGACACCACCGAAGTCTAAATCTAGAAAATGAATTTATTTTCTTTAGTTAGCAGCTGATTTCTAGTCGAAGATATTTGTTGATTGACATTAATTCATTATTGATGCTTTGTTACAACGAATGTATTTGAAAGTAAAATCTCAAAGATATCCTACAAAACTGACAACTGCATTCCATACGGTTCCAACCTTGGGATGTACACTTTTATATATCATTAACGATAACAATTTTCCTCATTCGCGTTGATTCTTCAACTGGAGCCAGGTTGGACGCAGTTGAAATTTTATATTTTTTTTTTGGCCACGCATATGTTCGAATTTTTATTCAAACATGAAAATTCAATTACAATAACAGTTAAAATAAAAAGCAGTGTACAAATATATTTAGGTGTTCGGAAATTGATGTACACTTATTTTATATTGTATATATACATAAATTTTTGCATTCATTTATTTGTTCTACAGCTGGGTTAACTTTACATCGAAAAAAGTATGTGACATAGTGGATTCATCCATTTATTAAAGCAGGGAGTTCATACTGCGTATTTTCATCTTGCAGAGTTGATACAACCATTAATGGATGGAAATATTCTATTTCCGGTCCGAGTAACCAATATGGCAGGCCTGACCCGGTAGGAGAAGCTGTGGAGAATGGTATACCAGTTGCACGGGAGTTCATAATGTCTTTTTTACATCCCAAGTAGTTACTGCCATCAATTGAAGTATTCTTCCATTGAGGACTGGTCCAGTGTTCAAATATTGTAGCAGAGCATTCATGGCCTACGATCCTAAACACAGAACAGAATGAGTGGTGGAGGGTAAGGAAATTTTAATATTCCACGCTTCCTAGGAGTTCATAATGCCTCTTTTCACATAACTGGATTTAAAAGACAAGATATATCACCGCTAGATGCCATCAAGGACATTAGATACAATAGCAAGGTAGGTTTTTTTGGAAATAAGACATGGGAACATATTACGTTATCAGGACATGATAACTAATTTTTATCCCAAAATTAATAACAGAAATAAGCAGATCGTTAAAGCGACGGTGAAAACTCACCACACAACTCGACAGAGAAGAAGGCTATGGCTATGTAGCTTGCCGGAGATGTACAATTCTTGGATGGCTCAGAATAGGTAGTATTGAATAAAAAACAGAGAAACCTCCCCTCTTTTCATGGCTGTAGGGTTAAAACTAGGCTTGGGCATAAAAACCGGTCCGGCCGGACTGGTTCGGAACTGGTATGGAACCGGACCGTTTGGAACCGGTCCGGAGTGGACCGGTCCAAATTGGACTGGTTTGTAACCCCTAAATTGGAACCAGTCCAAGGGGTATACCAAACCAGTCCAATTAACCAGTCCGGACCGGACCGGTTTTGAACCGCTTTTAAGTAAAAAAAAATAAAAAATCTTTTGACTGCATTTGACTGAGACTGATTATTTAAAAAAAAAAAAAAAACCGGTTTTTGACCGATTTTGACCGGTTTTTAATGATAAAACCGGTCTGACATATAAAACCGGTCCAGGACTTGTTTTTTTAAAAACCAGGCCAAAACCGGTTCTGGACCGGTTCTAACCAGTCCAGTTTTTTTTAGACCAACCTAAGCCAATATAAAACCCTAGTCATTACTGGACCGGACCGTTTAAAACAGTTCCGGTCCGGTTCGGAACCGGTTCGGGCTGAACCGGTTCAGTGCCCACCCCTAGTTAAAACGACCCTGAAGACATCGGGAGTGTTGATCTCAATCATCAGAACTCAACAGTCATTTAACCGGGTCCCATTTAACCACGACCGATGGATCGTTATTGAAACCCACCGACAGACCCCTACTCATATATTTGTGACTAATTAATAAATAATATTTAGTAATCAAGTATCTTCATCATTCAATTAAATGTGAAATTTCGAAAAAAAAAAATCATATTAAATGTGAATTTTTAACACTGGTGGTCATATGCAGGGCCGTCTTAACAAATTTGGAGGCCTAAAGCGAAATTTTTATTTGAGGCATTTTTATTAAAAATTTATCAACTAGCAACTAGTTAAATTTTACCATAATATTTCTAAGCAATTTTTTTTTTTCAATTTACCCATTTCTTAAGATATTTAATCTTAAATAGATATTCGTTATCATATAATAATATTGGAGTAATAACTTAGTAAGGAACCAATTGGCCTAACAAAATAGTAAGGAAACACGATTTAAATAAAACAATATTTGAAAAGAAGAAAAAAAACAGAATTAATAATAGTAGTTAAAAAAATGGACTTAGTTTTTTTTTTTTTTTACTACGGTCTCATAGATACAATTCGTCTATACTATTGTGGTAATTTTTTCCATACACATTACATAAAAATATGATGAACATCTTTATTTAGTGGTATGTAAAACAATTCTAGGTGCTAAATCAAAAAGGTATTCCAAATCTGATTATTAGATTAATTAAATAAATATATTATAATAATTAACAATTATAGAAGTAAGAAAAAAAAAACAAAAAGGAAGAAAGAAAGAGAGAGAATAGAATGAGGAGAGATGAGTTGACCGGCAAATAAAGTTATAAAATGAGGTGAGAGAAAGGAATGATGAAGCTCCACAAATCGCAAGGAATTTTAATCTGACGGCGAAAATTTTGACTATATACATAGTTGAACCTATTATAGCCTTGTCCTAAAAAAATAGAGGCCTTATATTTTGGGAGGCCTAACGCCCAAGCTTTATTTGCTTGGGCCTTAGGCCGGCCCTGGTCATATGTTACGATAATTAAATAGATATCTACTAGAATGGAGATTATCACCTAACTATACTATAAGAATAATTAAGTTAATATATGGGAATGACTTGTCCGGGACATAAATTTGGGTGGACAGTGGGGCACATTGAACATTGCAGAGTATATCATGGAGGGATATGCAGACTGCAGAAGTAGGCGTAAGGAAAATAGCAAAATGATGATATATCGTCTCGACACTCGTGCGATCTGCCTTACTCTAACCTTTCTATCACCGTCTCTTTCTCCACTTTTCAGTTTTCCCACTTGCTATCATGATTACGTTGATAAACTTTAAATTGCTTAATTATTATATTTATTTATGTATCTACACTTTATTATATAGTTGTTTACTGTTTGGAGTATAATGTTTTACACATTAAAGTATATTGGTTTAACTTACATATAGTAGTTTCGGGTTTATGATTTAATGGTTTAAGGTTATGATATAGGTTTATTTTTTTTGATAAACTATTTTATCACGTTACCCAAAAATAGTATCTTCCGGTTACAATACTTGAAATTTACAGTGTTAACGACGGTTTGGAGTATAATTTTAATGTTATAGTGGTTGCGGGTTTATGGTATGCATATTGGATTAAGTTTTTTGATAAACTTTTTGGAATATCTAGAATTCAATATGTACAACATTTCGGTGTTCATATTATTGTACTTCTTCAACATCATAACTGTAATATTTGAATTAATTATTTCGTTGAATTAAATAAAGTAGTGTTTTTGTGTCATAAACATATCATCGAAAGTTGTATTTAAAAAATACATTTGTTTTAGCGAATATACATGTCCATACATTTCTAACTGACAGGTGCTGCCCTCATGATGAGGCCCCCTGATTTATCATAGACTAGGACGACCGCGCGGGAACTAAATCAAAAAATAATATACGTGTACACATATTTCCTACTTTTGGAGATAAACTGCCGCGCTTTCCACTTTGAAATACATTGTTACTTCTTTTAGTTAGCTGTTTACGAAACGACTCCTCCATCACAGTAGTTCCCTACTATTCTCAGATACCTTCCATCTTTGTGCGAAGTTCATCTCCGGTCAAATATAGAAGTGTATTCCACACTCTATGCATGCACCTAACTACACAATGCATACACACTAGACTATGTATGCACCTGGTTCATAGTTTATTGTATAGCCTTAGTTGGTGATCCTAGTTTTGCCTAGTATATATATTGTAACACTTGCTTTGTAATACCTAGTTGATTAATGAAGCATTCTCATTCATATGGTATCAGAGCACAAGGACATTCATAGCGGCGTATGCAATGGACCAAGGAACTTGAAGTTTTCCCCATTTGTTTCAATCTGCCAGCCTAGTCTTGTGTGGATTTACCTCATTACGCTTCAGGATTCATCAACTCATCTTGAATTCTCACTTTAAATTCAACAATGAACTCTTAGTAAGTCTCATTTCATGCTCATCCACGCACACAAGGAACTAAGGACAGTGCTAGTATTGCTCATAGGCCATAGCACTTGATTTGCCTTGTTCTACTTGTTCTAGCTCAGATTGAGCTATTTGCGTGCTTGATTTTGGTATTCCCTGAAGTGTGTGTCATTCCTCTAGCATCATTGATGGATTCTGATATTGTTTGAACTAGTCTCATTGATTATAACACTTGGATATTACCCATTTAGTGGATTACTTCATCCTTACTCGGCTGAGTGACCATTGTGAGTTCTTGGGTATTCTTCAGCATACTCTTTGATTCTATTGAAGAATTTCGTGCTTCCATTAATGGAGAACTGATTATTATCAAGTTTTTGATGATTGTCAATCATTGGTTTTGCTCATTTTGATGCGTAGTGGTACAGATTGTACTATCTACTAGCTGGATTTGTCCTATTCTTAACAGATTTGGTGTGCCAGTCTTATCTATATCATCAGATATTTCCGTGTGGTTTCTTTACCATTTCTTCTAGTGATCTCTTGGAATCAAGTTCATATACCTTTCAACAAGCTCATTATACTTGACTGACTTGCAAAATGGCTCATGAATCCAATGTGGATGATCATCTCTACATACACCCATCTGACACCACAGGCCATATGCTCATACCTTTTCAGCTGCAGGGTACCTCCAACTATCAAGTTTGGAGTACCTCAATCAAGGAAGGCTTGTTAGTGAAGAATAAATTGGGCTTCATTGATGGCACATTCACAAGAACAAGTGTTGGTGTGGCAGACAGGGTGAAATGGGATAGGGCCAATGCAATAGTCAAGGCTTGGTTGAGGAATTGTGTAGCCAAAGACTTGGTCACTAGTTTGATCTACAATCCCACTGCTTCTTCCAATTGGGATGACCTTAAGGAAATGTTTTACAAGGTGGATGGTACTCAAATCTTCCAACTGACCAGGGAGATCTACCAAACATCTCAAGGAGTTCTATCCATCACTGAATACTTTGCAAAGATGAAACAACTTTGGGATGCTCTTGCTTCAGTTGATGACTTGAATCTTCAATGTGCTGGAGACATTGCTATTGTCAATGAACACAAGGAGAAGCAAAAGTTGATGGCTTTTCTCTTAGGACTAAATGAGTCTTATGGACACATTAGGAGTAGCTTGCTCATGAGGCAACCACTTCCATCTCTTAGCATTGCCTTCTCTGTTTTAGTACAAGAAGAAAGTCAAAGGACCATTTCTGGTTCTATTGGAGATGTGGGTGAGGCAACTGCCTTATACACAAGAAACAATCCATCTTATGGTGGAAGAGGCTATGGAAGAGGAAGAGGCTATGGAAGAGGCAATAGCAATGGCAATGGCAGGGGCAGAGGCATTCCAAATGGTCCCAATGAGAGACCTCCCCCTCCTATTTGCACCTATTGTGGCAAGAGAGGCCACATAGAGGATCAATGTTATAGCAAGCATGGATATCCACAAGGTCATCCAATGTACAACCCAAATGCTCCTAAGATGAATTGGAACTCAGCCAACATTGTTGAAGATGGTGGAAGCTCAAGTGCCATTGAGCATGTAGCAGCCAAGGACAAGAGAATTTTTCATGGCACAGCCAACAAGAGAATCCAACATGTAGCTGCTCATGATGATTACTTTGAGCATTCACCTTTGAGCTTTGAAGATGTTGAACAAGCTCACGTCAATATGGCAGGTATATCTAGTGACCCTATGGTTTGGATAGTTGACTCAGGTGCAACTAATCACATCACACATCAAATTGAGTGGTTATTTGATTTGAAGAAGTGTGACTCTGATCATCAATATGTTCATTTACCAAATGGTCACAAATGCAAAGTAACTCATATTGGTTCTTGCTCTTTCTCAAGTGGATTCACTCTGACCAACATCTTATTGGTCCCTGATTTCAAATTCAATTTGATCTCAGTATCTAGGCTTCCTAGCCAATTGAATTGTAAGGTGATCTTTACTTCTGATCATGTGTTACTCCAGGGCCAGAGTGGCAAGTCCATGGTGATTGGGGAATGGAATAGAGGACTATACACCTTGAAGGATGTGGTGCCTTCAAGCTCAAGGAAGATTGCAGCCACTTGCTTGGGGAATAAGGAAGAGGTGTTGAGATGGCATAGGCGTTTGGGCCATGTCTCTGAGACTTACCTCAACCATTTATATGTTTTGAATTTGAATAAATCTTATGGTTGTATCAAACAATGCACAATTTGCCCTCTTGCCAAGCAATCTAGATTTTCATTTCCAATAAGTGACTCTATTGCTTCTAAGCCTTTTGATCTTATTCACATGGACTTATGGGGTCCCTACAAAGTGCCAACCTTCAAGGGCAATCAATATTTCTTGACAATAGTAGATGATTGTTCAAGAGCAACTTGGGTGTACTTAATGAAGTTCAAGAGTGACACTTTCTTGCACATCAAGAACTACCTCCTCATGGTGAAGAATCAGTTTGGCACTATGGTTAAGACCTTAAGGAGTGACAATGGCACTGAGTTCACTAACTCAGTATGCAAGGAGTTGCTTCTCCAATTTGGCATCCATCACCAAACTAGTTGTGTGCATACACCACAACAAAATGGAAGAGTGGAACGCAAGCATAGAGACATCCTAAACATTGCTAGAGCAATTAGGTTTCAAGCATCAATGCCTTTGAGACACTGGGGATATTGCATTCTAAATGCTTGTTACATACTCAATAGGCTACCATCCTCTATCTTGAAGTTCAAGTCACCTATGGAAGTGTTATATGGGAAGGTGCCTTCTCTTCAACATTTAAGAGTTATTGGTTGTCTTTGCTTCACAACGAAGCTAAACAACCATGACAAGTTTGGTCCAAGAGCTGAACCATGCATACTTATGGGGTACTCCACTTCACAAAAAGGATACCTTGTAATGAGTATTTCTAATTCAGTCTTTCATGTTTCAAGAGATGTACTTTTCCATGAAGATATCTTTCCATTTGGCATGTCCAAAGAGGCCCTAAAAGCATTAATCCCTTCTTGCTTGGCACCCAAGCCACCTATGCTTGACTCTTCACCAGAGTTACCAATGCTCCTTGATGAACTTACTCCAAGCCATGCTCCCATTATTGAGACTAATGCTTCTTCACAACCTCCCCAATCAATAGAAGAAGAAGTAGTTCCATTACAAGGAGCAAGAAGTGCATCACCACAACAAAATGGATCCCCTCAACAAAGTTCTTCTCCCCAACCAACAGAGGAAGTGGTAGAGGAAGTCCCCCAACCTCCTTCCATAAGAAGGAGCCTCATACTTGCCCAAAGAAACTCTCCACAAATAAGGAGGAGTGCAAGGCTTGCTGCCCTTCAAAACAAGCCTAGTTCCAATGCCACTTTTGGAATGGAAAGATATATATCTTATGATACTCTAGGCCCCCAATTCAAATGTTTCTTGACTGCCATTGACAAGATTAAAGAACCAAGCACTTACAAGCAAGCCATCAAAGATCCAAACTGGATTGTGGCTGTGAAAGAGGAGATACAAGCTCTCCAAGACAACAACACATGGAAGATAGTAGACCTACCTCAAGGAAAATCCTCAATTGGTTGCACATGGGTCTTCAAAATCAAGTACAACTCTGATGGATCTATTGAAAGATACAAGGCAAGATTGGTTGCCAAAGGATTCAATCAGGTGGAAGGTACTGATTTCAATGAGACATTCTCACCTGTAGTCAAGATGGACACTGTGAGGATTGTCTTGGCATTGGCAGCTGCCAAATCATGGGGATTGTATCACATGGATGTAAACAATGCATTCCTCCAAGGTGATCTATCTGAGGAAGTATATATGGACATTCCTCAAGGATTTGATCCATCTAGGTCCATTGAAGCATTCCCCAAGAAAGTATGCAAGCTCAACAAGTCTTTATATGGGCTCAAACAAGCATCAAGGCAATGGAACATCAAGCTCACCCAAACATTATTGAAGACTGGCTACAAGCAATGTGCCTCAGATCATTCCTTGTTTAGCAAGATACAAGGTAATGACAAGGTGTTCATCCTCATCTATGTTGATGATCTCCTAATCACTGGTTCAAATGCCAAATTGATCAATCAATTGAAGTGCACACTGCAAACACGCTTCAAATTAAAGGATTTGGGAGACTTGAGATACTTTTTAGGCTTGGAAGTTGCAAGATCAACACAAGGCCTTGTCATCAATCAAAGGAAGTATGCTATGGAGCTTATAGAGGATGCAGGCTTGGGAGCTGCTAGGCCAGCTGAAACTCCAATGGAATTCAACATCAAGCTCACCACACATGAGTATGACAAAGCCACCAACTCCAATCCTGATGACATGCTCTTGGAAGATGCCACTTCTTATAGAAGGGTCATTGGTAAATTGCTATATCTTACCATGACAAGACCAGACATAAGTTTCTCAGTTCAAAGGCTTAGTCAATTTGTGGACAAGCCCAAGAAGTCCCATTATGAAGCAGCAATGAGGGTGGTTAGATACATCAAGGGAGCTCCGGGTCAAGGTTTGATCTATCCCTCCAACAATTCTCTCAAGTTGAGTATCTTTTGTGACTCAGATTGGGCAGCCTGCCCTTTCAGTAGAAAGTCAGTGAGTGCATATTGTGTGAAGCTTGGATCAGTTATGATAGGATGGAAGGTCAAGAAACAAGACACCATTTCCCTTTCAAGTGCTGAAGCTGAATATAGATGCTTAAGGGTTGCTATTCAATAAGCACTTTGGGTGAACAGAATCCTCAAGGAACTTGGATTGCAAGTTACCTTGCCAATCCCAATCCACACAGATAGTGAGGCAGCCTTAAAGATTGCAAAAAACCCCATGTTCCATGAGCGCACCAAGCATATTGAACTTGACTGCCACTTCACAAGACACCATATCAACTCAGGGATGATTGGTGTCTATCATATTCCTTCAAAAGTTCAAATGGCTGACTTAGTTAAGAATCAACATCTTGCCTTATTGAAGCTCTATGGAATCAAGGATGTGTTTCAAGAAGGAAAAGAAGAAGAAGAAAAGGATGGGAGAATATAGAAGTGTATTCCACACTCTATGCATGCACCTAACTACACAATGCATACACACTAGACTATGTATGCACCTGGTTCATAGTTTATTGTATAGCCTTAGTTGGTGATCCTAGTTTTGCCTAGTATATATATTGTAACACTTGCTTTGTAATACCTAGTTGATTAATGAAGCATTCTCATTCATAGGTCAAGTAGCACACGTCAAGCTACCGTATGCACATTCGTTGTCGATACAACATCTATATGTGCGAAGTTCGTGCATAAACGTAGTTAATACCTACTACTAAACAATGTTTGTGATGCTTTCTCATTACAATTTTTCTGGTGTATATATTAGGTTTTGGTGACTAGTTAGTGGTCATTCAACTACAACCCTATCTTATTAAAAAGCCACTCATATCTGTTCGGGGTCAACCTTTTAGAATACTGAATTGATGTGATCATTTCGTTGTCATTGTTGATGGTTTATTTAATTGTGTTTGATTTGATTATTACGTTTTGGGTTTCCTTTTTATTGGTGACCAGTTTGAGAAATGTTCATCATTTTATTATGTTTGGGCAGAACTTTTTTTTGGTGATGAACCTACCCGTGTTCAACATTTTACCTGATGAGATGGTTGTCATCATCATGGGATACGTGAGTGCTTACTCGTTAGATGACTTTTTTAAGCTGAAGTTATGGTAAGTAAGTATATTTGTTTCAATTAAGTACAAAGTGCGGTATCTTCATGTATGAATTAACAACCACGAAAAATATATTACAGCTGCAAAAGGTTTAGGAGGTTGGCCGAAGATGGCCATGTGTACAGGTGGTTATCACTAGAGGACGTGCCCCTGTTTTGGCCGGGGAAGTATGAGGCGTTTATAATAAAATGTTGTCAGAAGAAAAACCCAGACGGTCTTTTCCGGGAAGGAGTAAACAACTGTTTCAATAGAGATGATTTCGAACTGGGACGTGAACAATTGAGGCTGCATCAGATGCTAAATTTCTCCCCGCGAGTTATGCACTTGCAATGGTCTTAATATTCAACGAGGCTGGCAATGAGAAAGTGATGGATGAGGCTTACGACCTGCTGAGTAAGGTTTGTGCAGCCAGAAAGGAGATTGAATGTCGGGACTCTCTGATGGAAGCTGTTTACTTCTTCTTGCCTACACCATATTGGCGATGGGGTGTCGAAAGACCTGATGGTCGTTGCAAAAACAACAACCACCGGATTATTAAAGTTGGATTGACTTTAGAGTATAACGCATGGACAGATCAAAAATGTTTAGTCTGCCGTTGTGATGCTGAGGTTGACAGGTTTCACAATGAGTTCGACTGGTCTTGATTTCCATTCGATCCTAAAGACGACTTATGTTAGTTTTAATTGAAATTTCCCACATGTATTATTCTATGTTGTTTTAAATATACATATACAAAAATGACCGTTATCATATGTTAATTAAAATATTCCGTATATACATTTAGTCATATACCACCTGCCTTTTCAGATGTTGTTAGTATTTCCATACTATCTAATTAGATATCGTTAATGAGTTGCAAAAATACTCTATTTCAGCCATCATTTATTTAACTTATGTACTCGACTGATTATTACTTGGATACTTGTGTAATAATGATTTCGCAATTCCTGAGCTTTATTTGAATACTAATGCAATAATGATTTCGCAAGTCGACTTTCTATTTCAGTCTTATTGTACACCGTCGGTTACTACTGACACGTGTTCACCGAATTATTATTCAGCCATCTTCTCTCGCGTCAGTCAGTAGTCATATCCATTAGTTTCTTTTTCCTCCTAACAGTCATTTAACTACACGATACAAAATGAAGCGTACAAACAACAGTATTAATAAATCACAGATTAATAAATTAAGTCCAAATAGAAACGTTTAAATTTTATTTAATCGACGACATCATATTTTAGTATAATTGTCAACATATAATTGTCAATTTTAGAATAAAGTAACGACATATACATTTTTTTATAATAAACAAGTACAATAAATTTAACCTTAAACATTTAGACATATTAAGTTGTAGATTACATAAAACTCAAACTGTATTAATGGTAAGTACAAGTGATTATAGTTTATAAACGTTCCTTGTAACTAGTTCAATATCCACACATAACAGAGCATAAAAACCCAAAAAAAATTAAAATATTGGGAATACAAATGATCTAATAACGTATTGAGCCCATGTACATTTTTCAAAGTTTGACTAAACAAACATCTCACCCACTTCATTGCGGTTATTTCATGTTGGAGAGCACACATAGGGAAGTTGTTAACGTTTTGGCATGCTGCTGTTTGCGCCAACGTGAACTTCAAACAAATAACTGTTTTTTGCCCAGCTTGGTAGCTAAGTTTTGGAATTACAGTAAAGAGTTGATGCATTAATTGGGTAGATTAACAACCTATTTCTACAAAAAGCATTGACTTAATAAAGACACTAGCATTAGTTTGGAACAGCAAAACGGAAAAAAATATAAAACAAAGTAGCTTTCTTACTGTCCAGAGTTAGGATTGGGTTGGAGAGAATTTGAAACCATCTCATAAGGACGAATATCTCCTTCAACTAGTTTATGAGAAGTTCCAATTCCTCTACAGATCCTAACTCTCACCAACAATTCAGATACTTAGCTTAATATTATTTCCCATTTTGCAGCTTCCAAACTAATAGTAGCATCTTCATGAGGTTAGTTTATAGTTTTTGTAGAAATAGGTTGGAAATCTCACAAATTAATTCACCAACAGTTAACTCTGTACACCAACAATTAACTAGCAAGCTAGATAAAAATAGTAAGGAATGTAGCATACCTCCGTACCTTCGACGCTAACAACGACAAAAGGATCCTTTCATGACCAAAGAGAACCAAATGATTTCCAGGTCACTCGAAGAACAGGACACACAAATCATCAAGTACAAAACATAATAGATACAGAACCCAAGTAGTAATTTTCAAAGTTGAAGTGAACAGCATGCACACATCATAGTAATTGAGACGAAACGACTATGGTGAGGAAGAAGCAGGATTAATAGTCCGACTAATAAGGATATTGAAACCAATTGCCCTCTATTTATAGCCGGATGTCGACATTGGCCAACGTGATCGGGATTGTTGATTTCAAGTGATGGTAAATGAGACCGTAGATTTTCCCCATTAAGTTAACAGACCCTACAATAGTGCAATTAAGTGGAACGTCCATTCCCCACCGATAAACTCACCAATAAATGGAAGCTTACTTCCCACCGACCGATAAACCAATTATTAAGCTAATTGTATCTAACCCAAAAAAATGAACCAAAAAACACACATAACTAAGTGATGGGTTTCGATATATCCGTTAGGCCCATTGACGACGAGTAAACGGTGAAATAGGCCCACTGGGCTCCAAAAGAGGCTTAGAGGACTAATGCGAGGGGTCCCGACAAGGTCGGCCCCGACATATGAGCTCTACACTCCCGATGATATGCCTTTAAGTAGGCCCCGATGATATGCCTTTGAGTAGGCCCCGATGTTGAATCCCTGAGAATATTGGCCCTGTCCCGATGACGAGGGCCCCCGAGCGGTGACCAAAGGAGATAACTCTGGAGTCCCCGACACTAGTCTTGCCACCAGAGGACGAGGCCGAGAAACACGCCCACTATCAGTGTAGTGGGAAAGTGGCCTGAAAAGACGGAATGTGGGCTAATGGCCGAGATTCACGGAACGTGGCAGTTATCTCAACAGGTAACTGAGGTAACCCCTCCCCTATATAAAGGAAGGAGTTACCTCAGGATTGATACGTTCACACACTTACATACTGATACTTGCTTGCCTGCATCGAGATACTCATTTAAGCATCGGAGAGGGATTCTGGGTCACCGCCCGGTCTATCCCCTTCTTGCAGGATTACTTGGAGCGAAGGAGTTCGGACTTCCTTCAAGAACGTACCGGAGTTCCAACCGTGATCCAACATTGGCGCCGTCTGTGGGAACGAAGCGAAAAGCAAAAATGGATTCTACCTGATCGATGGCTGGCAAGAAAAAGAAGAGACAAGGACAATCCGGCGGTTCCCGCCACCCTGCTGGAACTCTGAATTCAGAGCTGCCGGAGCGCACTGTTGATCGGAATGATCCTCCCCCTGCTGTTTCCCAAACAGGGGGGCATCAGGATGATCGCGAAGATTCCATTCGGAACTCGTCGGAAAGCCGGGAAGAGGTCCCGAGGAGGGACCAGGATGCCCCTGCAGGTAGATCTGACGAAGGCTATGGTGGATGCCATGCCGATATTCCTGGAAACTATGGAGGCTCTCCTGGACCAAAGGGAGGCTGCCAAGAAGAAGGAGGAGGAGTTGCCTCCGTCTCCGCCGAGAGAAAATCGGAACGGGCAGGAGGCCCAACCCGAGCACCAGGACAAGGGCAAGGAGCCTGCCCTATCGGAGCAGTTCGTGGTCGATGGGCCTAGGCCTGTGCAGCATAGGACCATTCCTCTCAATGGCCCTATCACCCCCGATCAAGTGGTGAAGACCGTGAACATTTGTATGGGGGACCAGAAGAAGATGACGTCGGAGCTGAGGGATCGATCCACTCATCCCTTTGTTCCTCGATTGGTGAACACCACGGCCCCGCCAGGGCTGGGTATCCCGACAATCAAGGAGTATGATGGCGAGGGAGATCCAGTTCGCCATGTCCAGAATCATGTCATGGCTTGTCTAGGCAGAGCCCCGAATGACGACATAGTGTGCGTTTTGTTCCCAGGCACACTTGGTGAGAGAGCCCTGACGTGGTTCTTCAGCCTTCCCCCAGGGTGCATCTCTAGCTAGACCCAGATGCATGATCGCTTCATCCAGCAGTACCAGGGTCGTCGACGTCTCCTAAAAAGCGCGAGGTCCCTGGCTGAGGTGGTACAGAGGCCCGACGAATCTCCGGCGCATTACTACCAGAGGTACACTACCAACGTGGCCGAGATTGATGAGGAAATGTCGGAGGGAGAGACCATCCGCACCTTCATTCGGAACCTGACAGCACCATATGGTTCCGACCTGATGCACAGCGTGGCTGAGAAGGCTGTGTGGAACATGGAGGCGCTGCAGAAGAGGGTGAAGCAGCAAATCGACGTCCAGGAGTCGAAGATAGCTGCCGGAGACCTCGATCCTCCAAAATCGAACAAGGGGAAGCAGTCGTTCAAGCCCTCGGACGATCGTAGGAGAAAGGATAAACCCGAGAATAGTCGGGGTCGAGGCCGTCCCGATCGAAGGGAAGACAAGCGTCCCTCGAGGTCGGACAAACGGGAGGACCGTTACACTCCTCTCATTTGCTCCATGGGTGCTGTGTTGGCGGTGATGGACAGAGAGGGTATCACTAGGTACCCCCCGAAAAAAGATGGAGAGTTCATTGGAGCCCGCACTGATCGTTATTGTCGCTTTCATCGTGCCAACGGTCACGACACTAACCATTGTTGGGAGTTGAAGAAAGAGATTGAGAAGCTGATCCAGAAGGGGAAGCTCAAGGAATTTGTGGCTGGACAAAGGAGCCGATCCCATTCCCGGTCCCGATCGCGGTCCCGTTCCCGATCCCGCGGTCGGTCCCCGAAGAAAGATAAGCCTGAGTCTTCCAATGCCCGCAAGGAGAAGAGGGGGACAATTAATGTGATTCATGGAGGACTTGCTCCGGGAGGAGATACCACGGCGTCTCGGGAAGTCTATGCTTCTCGGATCCCTATTGCTGTGGTGCTGGGCAAGAGGGCCCGAAATTGGACTCTGAAAGAAGAAATGGTGATTCCCTTCTCAGCAGAGGACCTGATAGGTGTGGAGACCCCGCACGATGATGCTTTGGTCGTGACCCTGAACGTGGACGGGTACGAGATGAAGCGGATCTTGGTAGATGGAGGGAGCTCCTCCGATATTTTGTTCATGGACGCATTGCAGGCCATGGGGAAAACCAAGAAGGACTTGAAGCCTGCGGACTTCCCGATGGTCGGATTTTCTGGCTCTACCTCTTACCCGGTGGGGATGATTACCTTACCGGTCGAGTTCGGAAGTGGTTGGAAGTCGGAGAAGAGGAACGTAGAGTTCGTGGTGGTCGAGTCGGCGGGGACTTACAATGCCATCATCGGGAGGACTACCATCAACCCGCTGGGGGCAGTTTCCTAAACTGTCCATCAGAAGCTGAAGTTCCCGACTGACCACGGAATCGGGGAGGTCCAGGGCGATCAGGTGGCCTCCAGGAAGTGCTATGTCAATGCCACTCGAAGGAGGAATCGGGAGGCTATGACTGTCCTCCAAACTGACGCTGATCCCCGAGAGGAGTTTGGGCGTCCCGCCCCGATGGAAGATTTGAAGGAGGTCGAGATTGATGGACCTCAGAGGAAGGTGAAAATCGGGTCCGCTCTGACTGAGGAGACGGCTCGAGAATTGATCGATCTGTTGAAAGAATTCAAGGAGCTATTTGCCTGGTCCCCAAGTGACATGCCAGGAATCAGCCCTGATGTGATTACTCACGAGTTGAAGATTGATCCCGCGATCAAGCCGATTACACAGAGAAGGCGCCCGATGGGTGCCGACAAGAAGATTGCGATCCAGCAAGAGGTGGGCAGGTTGCTCGATGCTGGATTCATTAAGGAGCTCCGATTCCAGACCAGGGTCGCCAACCCAGTCCTAGTGAAGAAGAGCAATGGAAAATGGCGGATGTGTGTTGATTTCCGCGACCTGAACAGAGCATGCCCGAAGGATTGCTATCCGCTCCCGAGGATCGACCAGCTGGTGGATGCCACATCGGGACATGAGTTGCTGAGCTTTATGGATGCCTACTCCGGCTATAATCAGATCAAAATGTCCAAGGAAGATGCCCCCCACACTGCTTTTTATGCTGATAGTGACATCTATCATTATGATGTTATGCCCTTTGGACTGATCAATGCAGGTGCGACTTACCAGAGGATGGTGAACAAGCTGTTCGAGGATATGCTGGGGAAAACAATGGAGGCCTATGTGGACGATATGCTGGTGAAGTCCCGACAGGCCAAGGATCATGTTCACAACTTGGCCACGGCGTTTGAGCGGATGAGGCTTCATCAGGTTCGCTTGAACCCGACCAAGTGTGCCTTCGGAGTGCACTCAGGGAAGTTTTTGGGCTTCATGGTGAGCCAGAGGGGAATCGAGGTGAACCCTGAGAAGCTGAACGCGATCGAGGAGATGAAGTCCCCAACGGACCATCGTGAGGTGCAGGTGCTGAATGGCCGGTTGGCCGCGATGAATCGCTTCCTGTCCAAGGTAAGCGACCGATCCATGCCGTTCTTCGAAGTGCTGAGGGCCAATAAAAAGTTTGAGTGGACTGCCAAGTTCGAAGAGGCGTTCCAGGCACTCAAGCAGCACCTCCGCCCCCTCCCGCCACTGGCGAAGCCCATCCCAGGCGAGCCACTCTATCTGTATTTGGGTGTTTCTGAATTTGCTGTTAGCTCTATCTTAGTGAAAATTGTAGAGGGTAGCCAAGTCCCCGTCTATTATGTAAGCAAGGCACTCGCCAAATCTGAAATGAATTATCCCGCCGTTGAGAAGTATCTCTATGCGTTGATTGTTACTGCTCGGAAGCTGAGGCCTTACTTCCACGCGCATGAGATTACCGTTTTGACGAATCAGCCCTTGAAACATTTTTTGAACGACCTGATGCGTCGGGGAGATTAGTGAAATGGGCAGTCGAGCTTAGTGAGTTCCGCATTCACTTTGCTCCGAGAACGGCTATTAAGGGCCAGGCGTTGGCAGATTTCATAGCAGAGTCTACAGCCCCCGATCTAGAAGAAGCGGGCCCTGTAGAGGGGGCAACTGTGGAAGTCCCGATAACAGAGCAGCCAGAACAACCCGACGCCGAAAATACTTGGGAGATGTATTCCGATGGCTCCTCAAATTCAGAAGGATCGGGAGCAGGTTTCGTACTGATACCACCAGACGGAGGTGAGCCCCTCCGATATGCCTTGGCCTTGACATTTAGGGCCACCAACAATGAAGCTGAATACGAGGCTCTCATCACCGGCCTCAAGATTTCTAAAGGAACGGGAGTTGGTCACTTAAAGGTGAAGTGCGATGCTAGCCTTATTGTGAACCAAGTCCAGGGGCGATACGAAGCAAAGAGCCCGATGATGAAAAAATACCTTCGGGAGGTGCAAACCTTGAAGGAGAGTTTCAAGAGCTTCGATATTGAGGCGATCCCGAGGGAGGATAATGTGGAAGCAGATGCCTTGAGCAAGTTCGCCTTGGGGGCACCCCTCGATGAAAGTTGGAAGGTGCACTTCTTGGAGAAAGTGATCCTGTCAACCACTGATCAATCGGAGGTATGTGCCATCGAGACCGGATCGGAGGAACCCACTTGGATGACCCCGATAGCTGCGTACCTGGCTACGGGGGCAGTCCCCGATGATGAAGTAGCAGCTGGCAAATTACGACGAATTGCGCCCAATTATGTGGTGGTGGATAATCAGCTGTACAAAAAGGGGTATCTAACTCCTTATCTGAAATGCGTGGCCGAGCCCGACACAGGTCGGATCCTTAGGGAGGTGCACGAAGGATATTTAGCTTGTCATGAAGGGGCCCGATCCATCGTGAGGAAAGTGCTGAACCTGGGCTATTACTGGCCCTCGATGAACAAGGAGGCAACGATGCTAGTCCGATCCTGTGACGCCTGCCAGAAGTACGCCCCGAATATCTTGGCTCCAGATGCCGATTTGACGTCCATCAAGAGTGCTTGGCCCTTTGCGCAATGGGGAATCGACTTGGTGGGACCCCTTCCAGTTGCAAAAGGTCAGTGCCGATATTTAATTGTGGCTATTGATTATTTCTCGAAATGGATAGAAGCTAAGGCATTGGCCAAGAAAACGGGGAACCATATCCTCAAATTCCTCCAGACCCATATCATATCCCGATACGGGATCCCCAAGGTGGTGATCAGCGATAATGGCCCCCCGTTTAACGGGGCCCAGTGGAAGGAGTACTTGGAGGAACTGAAAATTGAGAATCAGACAGCCTCTGTCCGTCATGCTCAAACCAATGGACAGGTGGAATCAGCCAACAAGATCGTGATGGACGGCCTGAAGAAGAGGTCCATGCATTGAAGGGCAAATGACTGGATGAGCTGGAAAATGTGCTTTGGGCTGTTAGAACGACACCCAAACGATCGACTGGGGAGACTCCGTTTGGCCTGGTTTATGGCACGGAAGCAGTTGCTCCCATCGAAATAGCTGTGGCATCCCATCGGACGAGGTATTATGAACCTCTGTCAAATGATGAAATGAGGCGTCTGGACTTGGACTTGGTCGAAGAGAAGAGGCGGAGTGCCGAGGAGGTCCAGGCTCGGATGCGCTTGGCAACGACACGATATTATAATCGACGAGTCAAGTCTCAACAATTCTTTGTCGGGGAACTGGTCTGGCGTCGGAACGAATTTACCCTTTTGGATCGGATCAACAAGATGTCACCAAAATGGGAAGGACCTTATAAGGTCGTGGGGATGCCAGCTCGAAACGCGTATAAGTTGGAAGACCTCGATGGCAATGTGTTGAAGCATTCTTTTAGTGGCGGACACTTGAAGAAATGTCATGCTTGATGTTAAGTCGCCTTCAGTGGTGCATTAAGTCGCCTTCATTGGTGCAAGTTGTTAAGTCGCCTTCAGTGGTGCATTAAGTCGCCTTCAGTGGTGCAAGTTGTTAAGTCGCCTTCAATGGTGCAAATTGTTAAGTCGCCTTCAGTGGTGCAAGTTTTTAAGTCGCCTTCAGTGGTGCAAGTTGTTTACTAAGTCTCCTTCAGTGGTGCAAGTTGTTTATTAAGTCGCCTTCAGTGGTGCAAGTTGTTTATCGAAGTCGCCTTCAGTGGTGCAAGTTGTTTATCGAAGTCGCCTTTAGTGGTGCAAGTTGTTTATCGAAGTCGCCTTCAGTGGTGCCAGTATGCTTAAATCGCCTTAAGTGTTGTAGCTAAATCGCCTTAAGTGGTGTGATTAAATCGCCTTAAGTGGTGTGGTAAAATCGCCTTAAGTGGCGTGGTTCCGCCTTAAGTGGCGTGGTTTCGCCTTAAGCGGCGTAGATAAATCGCCTTTAGTGGTGTGGGTAAACTGCCTTAAGTGGCACGATTAAATCGCCTTGAATGGTGTGGATGGACTGCCTTAAGTGGCACGATTAAATCGCCTTAAGTGGTGTGGGTAAACTGCCTTAAGTGGCACGATTAAATCGCCTTAAGTGGTGTGGATGAATTGCCTTAAGTGGCACGATTAAATCGCCTTGAGTGGTGTGGATAAATTGCCTTAAGTGGCACGATTAAATCGCCTTAAGTGGTGTGGGTAAAATGTCTTAAGTGACGTGTCGAATCACTCTAAGTGGTATGATCAAATCGCCTTAAGTTGCGGGGATAATTCACCTTAAGTGGTGCAGCGATAATCGGAACCAAAATGGATTGATATTATAAAGGGCTGAAAGGTTCATGACATGAGAAGGAAATTACAAGGACTCCAAAAGAAAAGCGTTAAGCTTGGTCCTTGGCAGCATCGAGGCTCGCACCCGCTCAAGGGCCTTCTCAAGGGCCAGGATGTACCCGAAACAGCGGTGTTGGTCCGCCATTTCCTGTGAAAAAGAAAGGAAGAGGTTAGTACATGAGAATATTTTGCCTTATATACTAAGTGTAAAAACAGGAAACCTTACCTCCACGCGGCGAATGGTCGTTTCGCGAATGTCCGAGTGGATGTCCGCCCGAGCCAAGGAGAGCGGAAGCTTTAGAGATGATGCAAGTTGTTTATCGTTTTGATAAAGGAATCGTGGATGAGAAGATCCGCGTCAGAAGATTTTTCGTAAAGACAAAAGCCTCCTAGGCCGATATCGGGAGGTCCGAAATTGGAAGACACGACGAACTGTAAGTCCCTCATGTCTTGGGGGCAAATAATGGGTTTCGATATATCCGTTAGGCCCATTGACGACGAGTAAACAGTGAAATAGGCCCACTGGGCTCCAAAAGAGGCTTAGAGGACTAACACGAGGGCCCCCGACAAGGTCGGCCCCGACATATGAGCTCTACGCTCCCGATGATATGCCTTTAAGTAGGCCCCGATGATATGCCTTTGAGTAGGCCCCGATGTTGAATCCCTGAGAATATTGGCCCTGTCCCGATGACGAGGGGCCCCGAGCGGTGACCAAAGGAGATAAATCTGGAGTCCCCGACACTAGTCGGGACTTGCCACCAGAGGACCAGGCCGAGAAACACGCCCACTATCAGCGTAGTGGGAAAGTGGCCTGAAAAGACGGAATGTGGGCTAATGGCCGAGATTCACGGAACGTGGCAGTTATCTCAACAGGTAACTGAGATAACCCCTCCCCTATATAAAGGGAGGAGTTACCTCAGGATTGATACGTTCACACACTTACATACTGATACTTGCTTGCCTGCATCGAGATACTCATTTAAGCATCGGAGAGGGATTCTGGGTCACCGCCCGGTCTATCCCCTTCTTGCAGGATTACTTGGAGCGAAGGAGTTCGGACTTCCGTCAAGAACGTACCGGAGTTCTAACCGTGATCCAACACTAAGCTAGTTGGCTAAATAAAAAGGAATGACTAAGCTAATAAGAGGCCTCCTTTAAGGAGAAACAGGAGAAGAATTACTTAGTGACACGTCAGCATATATTACAATTATATATTGGTGAAACTTTTATTATATTTCACACTATTAACAATTCTGTTATAATAAAGAACATTCTTATCTTATTTAATAGCAAAATGACGATGTGTCGTAAGGAAAATAGCAAAAATGATGATGTATCATCTCGACACTCATGTGATCTGCCTCTTACTCAGTCCTTTCCATCACAGTCCCTTTCTCCTCTTTTCAGTTCTCCCACTTGCTTTCATGATTACACTGACAAACTTTTTATGCTTCATTTTTTTTTCTTTTATAAAACTATCAAAACTTTATATAGTCGTTTAATTTAATGTTGTGGAGTATAATAATGTTTTACGGTATATATTGCTTTAAGGGTATAGTGGTTTAGGGTTTAAGGTATACTGTGTTTATAATATGTAAGATGATATAGTTTTTTTGAGTATTATTATTTTGTTATTTACCCTAAAAAATAATACATTGCAATTACAATACTTTATATATTGACAGTGTTAATTAATTACGACATAATTTTGGTATTACTGTTTAACGTATATAGGTATAGTGTTTTAAGGTTTGATTATACCGGTTTAGTTTATATGATTGATTTTATTTCAGTTTATCCATAAAATATTTAGATTATTACATTAATTTACATTGTTAGTGAAATATGTATTCAGAACTTTATATAGTTGTTTAATTTAATGTTGTGGAGTATAATAATGTTTTACGGTAAATATTTCTTTAAGGGTATAGTGGTTTAGGGTTTAAGGTATATTATGTTTATAATATGTAAGATGATATAGTTTTTTGAGTATTATTATTTTTTTATTTACCCTAAAAAATAATACATTGCAATTACAATAATTTATAAATTGACAGTGTTAATTAATTACGACATAATTTTGGTATTACTGTTTAACGTATATAGGTATAGTGTTTTAAGGTTTGATTATACCGGTTTAGTTTATATGATTGATTTTATTTCAGTTTATCCACAAAATAATCTATTATATTTAGATTATTACATTAATTTACATTGTTAGTGAAATATGTATTCAGAACTTTATATAGTTGTTTAATTTAATGTTGTGGAGTATAATAATGTTTTACGGTAAATATTGCTTTAAGGGTATAGTTGTTTAGGGTTTAAGGTATAACAGATTAGGGTATACCATGTTTATAATATGTAAGATGATATAGTTTTTTGAGTATTATTATTTTGTTATTTACCCAAAAAAATAATACATTGCAATTAGAATAGTTTATAAATTGACAATGTTAATTAATTATGACATAATTTTGGTATTACTGTATAACGTATATAGGTATAGTGTTTTAAGGTTAGATTATACCGGTTTTGTTTATATGATTGATTTTATTTCAGTTTATCCACAAAATAATCTATTATATTTAGATTATTACATTAATTTACATTGTTAGTGAAATATGTATTCAGAACTTTATATAGTTGTTTAATTTAATGTTGTGGAGTATCATAATGTTTTACGGTAAATATTGCTTTAAGGGTATAGTGGTTTAGGGTTTAAGGTATAACGGTTTAAGGTATACTGTGTTTATAATATGTAAGATGATATAGTTTTTTGAGTATTATTATTTTGTAATTTACCCTAAAAAATAATACATTGCAATTACAATAGTTTATAAATTGACAGTGTTAATTAATTACAACATTTCTGGCCAAAAAAAAAAAAAAAATTAATTACAACATAATTTTGGTATTACTGTTTAACGTATATAGGTATAGTGTTTCAAGGTTTGATTATACCGCTTTAGTTTATATGATTGATTTTATCTCAGTTTATCCACAAAATAATCTATTATATTTAGATTATTACATTAATTACATTGTTAGTGAAATATGTATTTCCGCGAGTACGTGTTAGGCTAAACCTTCTCGAAGCAGTCCTCCCAAGAGTGGGTATCTCTGACCTGTCGGGACGCAAGTATGAAATCCTAATTTCATACATACTGGGCATACCCTGTTGCAGATGTGGCCTCTTTGGCCACAGATTCGATGAATGCACTACCCCTGGATCAAGGGTGTTGACAATGATAGCCATTCGTTTGGCAAGAATTACTGAGAATCCTCAAGTATATGCAGCACCAGTTTGTCCGCGTCAGGTTATCCCGCACAGATACGGTACCAGCCTACGGGAGTGGATGCCCCCCCCCCCCCCCCCCCCCCCCCCCCACCTTCGTAACGACACTGCCAAGAGAATTTCCAGCCCCCGGTTCCCACCAGCTATCACTTTCCAACATGCCCATCCACCTTTCCCACTCAGCGTTTTCGCTTGTTTTCACCAGCACTGGAATTTCCAGTGGGCCTCCCCTAGCTCCCATTTTTCTGCAAAGACCCCTTCTACAGTCTGGGACACCGCCTACCCGCCATATGTAAAAAGTTTTGAATTGTCCAGTATCCCTGATGTGCCAACAATCCGCCGCAATGAGACTACCACATCCACACTAGTTGGTTACTCTGTATTGTGGACACACGGTATCCATGCGGTAATCACTCGAGAGGACCCTTACAGAACAATAACCAGGATGAATTCAGTCATGGCTACTTCAATCGGGCTACTTACAGATGATCCGGAAGTTGTAGAGCAACTGTTGATGCTTAGGCAATATTTTACGGAGAATCCAGTTGTAATCCCCATAATCCAGTGTTTGGGTGGATGTAATGTGAGCTTACGTCCATTATTACGGAGTGATAATATTTTGATGATCAACTGTTAGCTTTTGTTTTTAGATTGAATTTAATATAATGATTTATAATTAATTGCTTACTTGTTATTAATTTTTGGAGCTTTCTTTCTCAATGGATAACATTATTTTATACCTTATATTGAACTGTTATTACTATATATTTTTGTTATACGTAATTTACATGACTTTACGTTGTAAAGATTAATTAATCAATTAATGCTTAGTAATAATTATTTCCATTAGCTATTATTTTATTACTGAATTAACGATATAAAGGATATGCAGTTAAATTATAGATTAGTGTGGTATTTTGATTTATATTTTTTTTATCATAATGATCAAACTGAGTTGTGATTTTTCTGATCAATCATATCGCCTGGATATAAATGGGGGACAGTGGGGCACATTGAACGGAGGGAGCATAAAGATCATATGGGTAAGGGGATTTGCAGAATGCAGAAGCAGGCGTAAGGAAATTAGCAAACTGATTATATATCGTCTCGACGGTCGTGTGATCTCAATTCTCAATAGTCTCCTCTCTCTGCATGGCAGGCTACATCCACTTGGAGCTATTAAGTATTTCTCACGAAGCTGTTTAATTTTCCAAATTCTGGTCTTTGTGAATTTTTAAATGTAAAATGTCAATAAGTCGTACAACATACATTTTATTAACTCACGTTATTATTTTTTAAATTTAATTTTTAATATAATACCGAATATATTAAATGTCAATAAACATATATTAAATAATATACAAATCACTTTGTATATATTAGATATGTTGTATTATTAAATTGACTGAAAGATAGTTTATGCTTATGTTAAAGTTGATTTTTCCGATTTCATAATATGTATTATTAATCATACATCCCAATTAATGAT
This sequence comes from Clarkia xantiana subsp. parviflora, assembly GCA_036873135.1. Classification (NCBI taxonomy): domain Eukaryota; kingdom Viridiplantae; phylum Streptophyta; class Magnoliopsida; order Myrtales; family Onagraceae; genus Clarkia; species Clarkia xantiana. The sequence continues at coordinate 6,360,194 of JAPTYO010000015.1, forward strand.
TTACAGTTATTATGTAAGAATACAACCTTAAATAAATAATAAAATGTGAAGTATTTCTTTATTTCCGAATCAAATATACTAGTTCATATATAATCATATCCTGTGCGTCACAATATTTAATTTAGTTTGTAAAGTGCCATCCTCCTTTTTAATTAAAACATACAAAAATTTTCATATCGAATTATATCATGTTTTTATACAGTTCTTATGAATAAAATAATATATTACTGTATTGCATATTTTCGTACTTAAAAATGTTAAGAAAAAAAAGCAAAAAAGTAACTTGAGAAGGATTTTCACATGCCATCTTCTCTCTTTCCGTCGGTTAGTAGTCAAATCCATTTAGATTCTTCTTCCTACAAAGTCTCATCGTCAATTCACCATACAAAAGGATGCGTAGATTTACAATAATATTAAAGCGAAGACTAGCAAGAAGATTATGAAGTCTAAGTATTATCGTAACAATTTATATTTAATTTTATTTGACCGCATCATATTTATGTATAATTTAGAAAATATAGTTGTCAATTTTAGTATAAGGTAACCACATATTAATGTATTATAACAAACATGTACAATATATTCAATATGAAAAAATGTAGATATTAACTATTAATTACAAAAAATTCAACTTGAATTTATGAAAACTATAAGTGGGCATAGTTCATTAACATTCAGTTGTTATTCCAAAAAGGTATAAATGTGTCCGTGTTATTTTATATCACTCCTTTTCAATTGAGGAATCCAAATATTTCCGCAGCCTGTCCTTGGTTTTTTTAGTACATTTTTACTTATTGTCTTCGCCACCATCCATCACAGTAGTTCTCTGTGCTGTCTTCCATCTTTGTGCAGTTTATCCACATCTGATCAAGCTCAAGAAGATGAACCCCCTGTGTTCAACCGTTTACTTTATGAGTTGTTGGTGGTCATCATGGTCAATGTAAGTGCTGGTTCGGTAGCAGAATTTTTCAAACTGAACTTATGGTATGAAACTTGACTTGTCACATTACTATAAAACTATGATATGTTCATGGTTTAACAACCTGTGTAAATTAAATACAACTGCAAAAGGTTCATGAGGGTTGCTGAACATGAAGACATGTACAGCTGCGTATCACTGGCGGACGTGCCCTTGTTTTGGCTGGGGGAGTATACGGAATTTATGAGACAATGTTGCGAGAAGAAAAACCCAGAAGGTCTTTTCCGTGAAGGAGTGAACAACTTTTTCTGTAGAGATAATTTCGAACTGGGACGTGAACAATTGAGGGCTGCATCAGATGCTAAAGTTCTCCCCGTGAGTTATGCACTTGCAATAGTCTTAATATTCAACGAGGCTGGCAATGAGAAGGTGATGGATGAGGCTTACGAACTGCTGAGTAGGGTGTCTGCTGCCAAAAAGGAGGTTCAATGTCGGGAATCTCTGATGGAAGTTGTTTAGTTTTTCTGGCCTACCGAACATCGACGTTCGGTTGTTCAAAGACCTAATGGTCGATACAAATACAACCAACTGTTTACTAAAGTTGGATGGAACAAAGAGTATAACGCATGGAGAGATCCAAGTTGTATTGTATGCTGTTGTGATGCTGAGGTTATCAGGTTTAACGATGAGTTCGATTGGCCATTATTTCCATTCTATCCTACAGACTAGTAATGGTTATGTTTTCTTTAATAACAGATATACATGTTTATGACCACTTGGTTTGGTTTGGTTCATAACAATATTTATTAATTATAAATTTTGACAAATGTTTTTATATTGCAACCATCCGTTTTAATGTTTACATACACAAATGTTCATATCGAATTATAACATGTGAATATACACTTCTTATGCATCAGATAATATATTAGTGTATTGTATAATTTCGAACTTAAAAATGGTAAGAAAAAAAAGCAAAAAAGTAAACAGTCTAGGATTTTCACATGCCATCTTCTCTCTCAGCCAGTCAGTAGTCACATCCATTTAGTTTCTTCTTCCTCCAAAGTCTCATCGTGACTTCACGTTACAAAAGGATACGTAGATTGACAGTAATATTAAAGCGAAGACTAACAAGCAGATTAGGAAGTCTAAGTATGATCGTAAAACTTTATATTTAATTTTATTTGACAACATCAAATAAAATATAGTTGGCAATATAGTTGTATAATTTTGAAAATATAGTTGGCAATTTTAGTATAAGGTACCCACATATTAATGTATTATAATAGACAAATACAATCCATTCAGTATGAAACATGTAGATATTAACTATTAATTACAAAAAATTCAACTTCTGATTATTAAAATATCAAGTCGTAAAAAATAACATATAAGCACTAAAAATAGTACTAATGGATCTGACTAGTTTGAGGGTTCATGTTTGATAGAAAACATAGGGAAGTTGTTACCGTGTATGAATGCTGCTGTTTGCGTCCACCGTATTTCAAATCCATAATTGTTTTTTTGCCTAGCTTGGTAGTTAATTGTTGGATGTAGAGTTAATAGTTGATGAATTAATTGGATGGATTTGCAACAAACGCCAACAAAAAAACATTAACTAACTTGATGTTTAAGCGACAATCATATTTGGAGCAGAAGATGGAGATAAATACAAAACAATCTAGTTTTATAGTTGTCAATAATTAAGATCTGTTTTTGAGAATTTGCAACCACCATAAAAAACAATCATGTCTCCTTCCACTAGTTAATTAGGAGTAGCAATTTCTTGACCACCAGAACCTAACTCTCGGAACTATTAATATACGGTGTTTTATATTTATTAGCATCTTCAGCTTCCAATATCATTGTCGCTTGTACATCAGATTAGTAAATGTTTTTTGTGAATATCGTTGGAAATCCTTCCAACTATTTCATCAACTGATAACTATTTACACAAAAAATTTAACTGCCAGGCTAGGCAAAAAAAAGTAATGACTGTACCAATACATTCGTATCTTCGACTCCAGCGACAACAATAGTGGAATATCATGACCGAAGTTACCAAATTATTTACTGGTTACTCGAAGAACTGAAAAAAAAACAGAGCAAGTTAAAAACCGAGTACAAACATAAGCCATGCTTTATTTGGGATATTGAAGTGAAAGCAAACCTTTTTCCTGATTTAGATGGATACGACGGTGGAGGGGAAGAAGCATGAAAAAGAGTAAGACTCATTTGGGAATTCAACGCAACTGCCCTCATTTTATAGCCGGAGGTCCCCATTGGCCTACTGGTCGGGATCGTTGATTTCAATGGACACAAAATGAGACCGTACATTTTCTCCATTAACTTAACAGACCCTTTAATATTGCTATTAAGTTCTAGCTGTCTTTCCCACCGACATTACAAACCAATATACGGATTGGCCATTATTTCCATTCTATCCTACAGACTAGTTATGGACTATGGTTATGTTTGCTTTAATAAAAGATATACATGTTTATGTTTGTGCGTATTATTATGTGTACTTTTAATATAATCTAAATATATGTATATATATTGAAATTGGTTTGGTTCATAACATACGTGTTGGACTTAAGGCCAACTAATAATTTATTTGATTCAATATAAATTATTCCGTGTTAATATATTGCCTTACTATTAACTCAGAATTTATTACTGTACTGTGATATTTCAATTTCTATTTAGTTTTCGTTTTGGTAAAACTGGGTTATCAGTTTTCTTATCAATCACTATAATGGGATAAGTTGGGAGACAGTGGGGCATAGTTAACGGAGCGGAATAGGTTATGTATAATTAAGGGGAATTGCAGACTGCACAAGCAGGCGCGGCGTAAGGAAAAAACCAAAAAATGATTATATATCGTCTCGAACCTCGTGTCTTCTCAAAACAGTATCCTCTCTCTTCGAGGCTGCATCCACTTTGACCTATACAGTAATTATCACAAAACTGTATAATTTCCCCAAATTTGGTATTTGTGAATAGTTGTATGTAAAATATAAATAATGAGATAATAATTTTTTTTAATACATTCATGTTAAGTCTGCTTCCACTTGGGTAGATTCGGGCTTCTTTTTCACGAACGGGCTTGGGATGTGTGTATAAGGACGGGAACGCCGCGATCCTTGAAACACAATCCTCGAACTAATCTTTAAGTCCTCGACCTCGAACTCTCGAACTTCGGATCTTGCACGAGGGGCAGTAACCATCGTGGGAGAGGGGGAAACGCTGGTTGGGCCCTCTCCGACGCTCAAGTCAGAATTTCTAGAGAGAGAAATCCTTTTAGAGAGAAGTCAGAGCATCCAAAGTCCAAAATAAGGGAGTTTTCTAGAATGGGAGACTTAGGCCCCTATTTATAGGGATCCTAAGGATCATGCCCAGTTTCAAACGGCTTGATGTCGGCATGAAGGAAGACGTATACCGTCACTAAGGTGGACTATGCATGCACCGACTTTTCGCACTTGGCAAAATAATCGGGATGAGCGTACGAAGAAAATCGGTAATCCGGACCTACCCGGATTGTTTAGCAATCCGGGCCGGGTCCGGATTGCCTTAGGGCAATCCGGAAGTCCTACGGTCCGGGTACTGCGCGTATTCCAGACCATTTTTAGACTTGGGTGTCCGCAAAAGAGTTCTTTTACGGGTTTTGGAGTATTTTGCGAGGCCCGAAATGTAAATACTAACCCGAATTGGACATATATCTAACACTTGCCCCCGAGTCAAGTAGTGGTTCAAAACCCGTGCTTGACTCTTTTTAAAGATAAGATATTCGTCCAATTTAGGTTCGGTACTGACCTTAGGGGTGGCCTGTTTGTCAATTCGGGTGTTGAGATCATAAATTTGACCAACTTTAATTTTCCGCCGTACATACGTAATCTGTTTACAGGGTTAGCGTACTGGACAATATGCGTACAACGACATGCAACTATATTCGTAATATCATGTAATGAGCGAAATAAAGATTTGTATAATGTGATAACATCATGGCACATGAAGTAAGCATATAACACGTTGCCACTATGTAGATGACGGTATAGTAAACGGATGACGTAATCATGCAATAAGCAAAACACTTAGAATAATATGGAATTGGAGAACATGTACGTAATCACGAAGCATGATGTAAACATAAAAAATGATGCAAGCATGTAGTATGATGTAAGCATGGAAAATGATGCAATCATTCAATTCATACTTAGATTATAAAAATAATCACGCGACCACCATGAGTTTGCATCATGTACGTATAAAAGTGATAACATGCATAATGATCTACGAAGCGCGTTATGCAACACTAGGGAGCATGTATGTAAAACAAGCATAGGAGAGGTGTAAGTATGCTTATACATGATACTAAGGACTTGTGTGAAAATAGATATTAGTTTAGTCCTTAGAACATGGTGTAGGCACTATTAATGAGAATTAGGAGAGAGAATACCCATTATCTTACATCCTTAATAGATAAATCCTCAAGAAGCTCTCCATTCTTGATGAAGAGGGAATTCATGGAGGTGTGAGTTCGGAGTAGTCACATCACATTTGACATCGATCAAGATCGAATCCGGGCAAGGAGGGGACCGAGGCGGCGCGTGAGGCAGGGGAGACGGCGCGTGAGACGGCAGCGGCGGCGCGTGGGTCTTCGGGTGAGGGCGAGTAGCAATTTGAACTTGCTTCGTGTCGGTGAGTCCAATTTCGTACATGGCTGGACTTTTCGTGACTTCGTTTGGCCTTGATTTAGTCTTGAAATGACCATGTACCTAGTTATCTTATCATGCATACAAGGTGTTTGATAAAATGCATTAGAATACTTAGCCCCAAATCGGCCAAATTTTTTCTAAGTGCTGAAAATTTTAGAAAAGTGTAAATGAATCGTTATACTTCCCTTATGCATAGTGTTCATTGCCGACATGTTGTTCCATTCCTTAGTCGTTGTTTTAGCATGCTCGATATTGATGATCGATAGTTGTACGTACATGGCCGTTAATGGTTGTATGTTGGTAATGATAGCTTAGGCAATGTACGTTGAGCGTCATGTATAGACTGTCGGTCATTGTCTGCACACATGCTAAAACACTTAGAAAATATTTTAACAATATCTAATGCTTGTTACCATAGATGTTGTTGTATGAGCTTTGTCGATAAGCGTCGTAGGAATTCTCAGGAGGTATTGTGTAGACATTGATAATAGCTACTTGATGCACGCAATCCATCCTTGTCGACATGTATGTACATACATGGAGACACTTAGAAAATATTCTCCCTTTGTTGACATGTATGTACGTACATGGAAACACTTAGAAAATATTCTCCCCTTGTCGACATGTATGTACATACATAGAAACACTTAGAAAATATTATACACTTGTCGACATGCATCCTTGTCGACATGTATGTACATACATGGAAATACTAAGAAAATATTCTTCATTTGTCGACATGCACCCTTGTCGACATGTGTGTACGTACATGGAAATACTTAGAAAATATTCTTCATTTGTCGACATGCACCCTTGTCGACATGTATGTACGTACATGGAAATACTTAGAAAATATTCTTCACTTGTCGACATGCATCCTTGTCGACATGTATGTACGTACATATATGTGCGCACTTGCCCCCATACTTAGAATTTTTTCTCTATCCCTGGCTATGTACGTTGTATCCATATACTTGATGTAAACGCAGGTTGTATGCCAACACCTTGTTGTATGCTAACACTTGGTAATATGCTTGACACATAGTAGCGTGATGTCACTTGCAATATGCTGACTGTCATCTTGAGAAAAACACTTAGAAAATATTTCGCCCTTGTAATCATGTATCCATGTCGATATGCGTGTACATACATAGAGTTCGCACACTGATTGATTTGTTACTTGTAATTTTCAGGATTCCGAATTGCGCAGTCTTCTTTTCAGAGTTAGTCTTCTTGCCGCAGTTACTATGAGTAAGTCTTCTATCCCCGTTCCGCGAGTGACATTATGTTCAAATGTTGGTGATGATGTACATGTTGACGGTCCTCGTAATCTTGCTTATATCATTCTTGTAGACTGGTTTATTGGTAAGAACTCTTCCTTAGACGCGGAGTCTATTCGCAACACTCCTCCATCCGAGACTTCCGCTTCATCACTTGTTCTTGCTGCCCCCGTGACTTCTGGATATGGTCGCGGAAAGGGGCTCATGGGTAAGATGTTTTTCCTTGTAACTTTTTCTTATCTTTTACTTCTTTGACTTCACATTTGTTTTGTATTTTTTATTATTCAGTACCTTCCCCTGTTCTTGATGTTTCCGTGGATGATTATCAACTTCCTGTCAAGCGATCCGAGGTGGTGTCGCATGTCTCGAGTGATCCTAAGCGTGTAAGGACGAATGCTGCCCTTCCTTCCTCCACCTTTGATAAGGGAAAGGAAGTCACTGAATGCACGATGGTATCTTCTGCCCCCCAGTTCGAGAGATCGACTCGCAGAGGATCGCTCCTTGTCTGTTGGTATGAGATGTACTTCGCATTTCTCATTATACTCTGATTTTAAACACTTAGTTTTTATTCTTTATCTTTTCCTTGCAGTGATCCCAGCTTTGAAGCGTGATCATCTTTTTCGTCCCTTGGAAGGTGATATATCTGATGATGCTTGGAAACCTCTTGGTAGGGGTGGTCTTTGCTTTCCTAAGGAGGCGAAACTTAATATGCCGGAGGTTGGCGTTCGTGTGCTGCATAGAAGTGTGCTCCCAGGCGATCGACGTGCTTGTCCGAGGACTGATGAAGAAGCCGAAGAGTGTGTCGAACATGCTTTGGCCAACTTTTCTCCACAAGTTCTATTCCTTGATAACTTTTGTGGCGTACGCCTTTGTTGTGTAATGTTTATGGCCTTGTGTTCTTGTATGATTTTCAGGCTGTGTCTCAGATGGTTAATATGTAGTCGTATGTTGTGGAGCTTGTTAGTGCTAGAAGAGCTGCTGTCAACAGATGTAACACCGTTAGTCTTGAACTTGCTCGTTCTAAGGAGAAGGTGTGTGCACTTGGCTTGAAGATAGTTGATTCCGAGACCAAGTATCAGGTGCAGGAGACTCGAATTTATGATCTTGAAGCTGAGATGATTGCGCTTGAGAAACAGATTTCTGATGACATCACATCTCGAGAGGCTGCTTTGATTGCCGCACGTGAGGAACATTATGCGCTTGGAATTGAAGCGGGTTTTTCCCAGTATTTGAGTACTCCCGCTTTTAGTCTTGCAGCTAAGAAGATAACTGATACCATGATGGGAAAGCGTGCCGAGGATTACTTTCGTCGTGTCAACGCGCTTGCCCCCAATTTTCCTTTTGACAAGCTTGGGCCTTGTTCTGACTACGCCGTTAAGTATCTTAAGGCATTGCACACTTTGAGGCTTGATGTAACCGCCTATGATATGATTGAAGATGAAGGAGGTGCTGATGTTGTTGTTACTCCTCCCGAGCTTATGGATGTTGTTCCACAGCTTACTGGTGATAGTGGGATTTCTCATGTATCTTTGAGTTGATGTTTGAATTTGGTGTTGATTTCCTGGACGTGCTGTCTTAGTCCTTTGGAGTTGATGGTATGTTTGCTTGTATGGTACTTCGTCCTTTGGACCTGTTTTCAATAATAATAATCATGTGATAACTTGTTAGTAATATTTCATACCTTGAGTTATCTTTGATGCCCGTATGCTTTCGTCTTGGAAGATAGGATAGATATCCTTAGATGATGAACATGATATCCGTAGTTGTGACTGAGAACGCCCCTCTTGGTTAGATTTCAAGGCATGGCAAGATGCGTACATTAGGTACTTGTAATGTTGTAAGTAGTAATGTACTCGGCGCGGGCACTTGACATGTAGCAGTGTTGTCTTGACGAATCAAGACTTAAGTTTATACCGTCTCTTAGTTCCACTCTAAGGCGACGTTGTTGCAAGATACTTCTTGTTTATTTTGTTGTTTTTGCGTTAAATGCTAAAGAGCAAGATAACGTTATACAAGACACGACTTGTAAGTTTGATGAGTTTTGTACAAGGTTTTCCTTAAAAAGTGTATAACACGAAGCTGTCCCTTTTCGGGCCTAAGTCTTCATGGTGTATGAACCCTTAGGAGAGTATTCATACTTTTAGTGTGTGGGGTTGTCGTCTATTATGAGGATTTCCGCCACGGTGGGGTGATCAGTCCCATCATTGTATTTGCTGCATCCTATTTTTTTTTTTTTAAGGGAATGGCTATGAACATGAGGATTTGCCCGAAGGATTTCACAACATGCCATTTTTTAGAAGTAAACATGGGGTTTGCCCTTTTGGAAAGGATTTCACAATATGTTACGTTTGATAGATGTGAACATGGTTTTATCTTTTCAAGGAGGACATTGCACCATGTCACTTTTGGAGCATTGCATGATGTTGCTTCTGAGTGAATATTACTTTGAATTTGTTGAAGATGAACTTGTTGATGTTGCCTATTATAAGTTGCATGGCGTGATGATTTGTTGATATGAGTAGTATGCACGTTGTTTGCTACTTGATGTTAATCCAGAGTATAGTGCATAATGTGGGGAGGTACCTACGAGAGTAAATTGACTTTATTAAATGATTGATGTGATTACATGATTGTAAACAAACTTGGAGTTAATAAATCTCCCCCCTTTAATATAAAAGTTTAAGACAAAAGAACTTGATACAATAGCTCTTTTGTAATATAATGTTCTTCCTTCATCCGTGGAATTTCTTCAAGTGTCCTCCGTTGAATGTGTTTGGAAGGATGTTGCCTTCAGTATCTTGGAGGCGGTATGCGCTAACATAAGGGACTGAGACAATCTTGTATGGGCCTTCCCACTTTGGAGATAACTTGTTGATTTGATCTAAGTGTGAGAATTCATTCCTTCTCCACACCATCTCGCCCACATGGAATTGTCTTTCTTTCACTTTCCTGTTGTAGTGTCTTGCAGTTATTAAGCGCATACGTGCTTGGGTTAGCTCCGAGTTTCGCCTTCTTTCGTCTGCCAAGTCCAGGTCTAAACGCATTTCCGCTTCGTTGGTTTGGGGATTTAAGTGAGTTGTGCGGTATGATGAGACAGCGATTTCGATTGGAGCTACGACTTTTGTTCCGTATACCAGGCTAAACGGTGTTTCGCCTATTGACTCCTTTGGGGTTGTGCGCACAGCCCATAGGACACTGCTAAGCTCCTCTGCCCATCCTCCTTTCAAAGAATGAACTCTCTTCTTTAGACCATCCAGGACGATCTTGTTGGCGAATTCGACTTGTCCATTGGTTTGGGCATGACGCACTGATGCGAAATGGTGATCTATGTTGAGTCTCTCACAGAACGCTTGAAGTCTTGAACTTCTGAATTGTGGCCCATTGTCGCTGATGAGTACTCTTGGTATGCCATATCGTGCAATGATGTGGTTTCGTATGAAATCCATTATTTGTGCGTCCGTCGTACGTGTTAATGCCTTAGCTTCAATCCACTTGGAGAAGTAGTCGATAGCTACTACAATATACTGTGTTTGCCCCTTGGATTGTGGAAGTGGACCTACCAAGTCAATTCCCCATTGTGCGAAAGGCCAGGAGCTTGCAATTGGACACAACTCCGTTGCGGGAGCCGTTATGTTCCTTGAATATAGTTGACAGGATTCGCATTCCGTAACCATGTTTGTTGCTTGGCTTCTCATTGTTGGCCAATAATATCCTAGACCTAGCGCTTTCGGATTAAGGATCTTGCCCCCCCGTGACAAGCTGCTTGGCCTTCATGCAAGTCCTTCAACACTGTCATACCTTCTTGGAAAGTTAAGCACTTTAGGTATGGCGTCGAGAATCCTTTCTTGTATAGCTGGCCTTCGATCAATGTTTAGTTGACAGCGTTTCTTCTGATTTTTTGCGCTTTAAGTCTTTCTTCCGGTAGGACGTTATCCGTGAGGTATGCCAGAATTGGAGTCATCCAGGTCGGCTTTGTGTTGATATTTAACACCTCTAGTTTATCGATTACGGACATGATCCTGTTTTCGACGAAGTGTGTTTCTTGGCCTTGTTCCCTCCCTTGTGCAAACTTGCTTAACGCATCTGCCTCTTGATTTTCTTCCCTTGGGACGGACGTTATGTTGAAAGTTTGAAAGCTTGCGATGAGCTCCTTTGCTTGTCCCAAGTATTTCTGCATGTTCTCTGACTTGGCCACGTATTCGCCTTTGACTTGATTGACAACTAGCTGTGAGTCGCACATGACTCTTAAGTGTTTGATTCCGAGGCCTTTTGCGATCCTTAAGCCTGTTATCAAGGCTTCGTATTCTGCCTCGTTATTCGTTGCTCTGAAAGTTAGGCTTAGAGCATACTTCAACGGTTCCGACCCATCAGGCGGAATTATGAGGAATCCAGCTCCTGATCCGTCAACGTTTGAGGAACCATCAGTGTACATTTGCCATATCTCAGTGTGTTCTTCACTTTTTTGTGCCCCGTCTTGAATGTCAGTTTCCGGGGTTATTCCTGTGAATTTTGTGATAAAGTCTGCCAATGCTTGTCCTTTGATTGCTGTTCGTGGTAAAAAGTGAATGCGGAATTCACTTAGCTCGATTGACCACTTTGTTAATTTTCCTGACATGTTTGGCTTTGACAGGATGTGCTTCAAGGGTTGGTCCGTCAGGACTGTTATCTCGTGTGCATGGAAGTATGACCTCAATTTCCTTGCTGCCACTATGAGAGCATATAGGTACTTCTCGATTGGCATATAATTCACTTCGTACTTTGCCAGGATCTTGCTCACGTAATACACTGGAAGCTGTGTAGTCCCTTTTTGCTTGACGAGTACTGAACTGACCGTAGTGTTGCTTACGGATATGTATAGGTAGAGCGGCTCGCCTTGGATTGGTTTTGCTAACGCTGGGAGCGTTCGTAAATGCTGCTTCAATTGTTGGAATGCTTCTTCACATACTGGTGTCCGCTCGAACTTCTTGTTTGCACGATGTACTTGGAAGAATGGAAGGGCTTTGTCTCCTATTCTTGCGAGGAACCTGTTAAGAGCTGCTAAACGTCCATTTAGTTGTTGGACTTCTTTGTGCTTCTTGGGAGACTCCATTTCTTCTACCGCCTTTACTTTTTCCGGGTTTGCTTCGATCCCTCTTTCGCTGACCATGAAGCCAAGAACTTTTCCTGATTGCACGCCAAAGGCACACTTTGTTGGATTTAATCTGACTTGGAATTCTCGCATTCTTTTAAACACCTGGCGGAGGTCATCAGCATGGTTACGCCTTTTTGTCGACTTCACGACCATGTCATCTACGTATGCTACCATGACTTTCCCGATCATATCTCCGAAGATTGTGTTGACCATTCGTTGTTATGTTGCTCCGGCGTTAATTAGTTCGAATGGCATGACCTTGTAATTGTAGATCTCGCTGTCTGCATAGAACGCAGTGTGAGGTGCGTCTTGTTCCGCCATTGGAATTTGGTTGTATCCTGAATACGCATCCATTACTGACATTAGCTCGTGTCCTGCGGTGGCATCTACTAGTTGGTCGATCCTTGGCAGCGGATATGAATCCTTTGGACATGCATTGTTGATGTCTCTGTAATCGATGCACATTCTCATCATGCCGTTAGGTTTGGGGTACCAAAACTGGATTCGCCACCCATGTTTGATATTGCGACTCTTCAATAAAACCCGCGTTCAGTAACTTGCCCACTTCTTCTCGTATTGCGAGCTTTATGTCTCCCCCCAATGGACGTAGCTTTTGTGTTATAGGTCTGGATCCTGGTTTGATGTTGAGCTTGTGAGAAATTATGTTTGGGCTTATCCCTGGCATATCGCTTGGTGACCATGCGAACAGCTCCTTATATTCTACTAGAAGTGCCTTGATTTCTATCACCTCATCTTCTGACAGTGATGCCCTCACTCGAACCATCCTTTCTGGCTCATCGATCTTGACTTCTTGCAATGCTTCAACAAGAGCAGGACGTGCATGATCCATCCTCGGGTCTTCATCAATGATGGGAATTCCGCCATTATTTGTCTTGTCACCATGTTGGAGTGCAACCTTGTAGCAATCTTTTGACAGCTGCAGATCTCCCTTTACTTCACCAACTCCTGCCTTTGTTAGAAACTTGACTTTTTGGTGTGATGTTGACGCTATCATACCCCATTTGTTCATGATTTTGTATCCCAAGATTCCATTATATGCATCAAGCCTTTCTACGATCACAATGGTACGTCTATTTGGAGCTGCTGATTTCCCTCTCCCATGATGACTGGTAGAGTTATGAATCCTAACGGGTAGCTTACATCTCCCATGAATTCCACCAAGGGTGAGTCCATTCTTTTGACAAGCCTCTTTCTCCCCAGGGCTAAAATGATAGCCTTTGTAATGATGTTGGGCGAACTTCCACCATCTACCATAATGCGCTTAACGTCCATGCCATCAATTGTCATAGTTATAACCAACGGGTCGGTGTGCGGGTACACAATGTGGATTTTGTCTTTTGACGAAAAGCCAATGACGTCTTTCGTGCGATCATCCTCTTCATCAGCATCTATCATGACAGTATCCCTTATGTCAGCATCCTGGCATATGCGCTTTGTGCGGGTAGCATATATTTCTCGTTCATACGACGTTTCTCCTCCGGCTCCAAAGCCTCCGTGGATCACGTGCACATTTGTGGATGCTATGGTTGAAGTGGTGGATCCTGTATTTGGAATGCGAGAACGTCCTGGTTGGATTTTTGTTGGCTTCGGGTTGCTTGCACCCGCCTTCTTTGGTCGTCTTCCTGTCATGGCTTGCGGCACGGCTTTTTGTTCGGATCACTCAGACGACGCCAAATGTTAAGTCTGGTTCCACTTGGGTAGCTTCGGGCTTCTTTTTCACGAATGGGCTCGAGATGTGTGTATAAGGACGGGAACGTTGCGATCCTTGAAACACAATCCTCGAACTAATCTTTAAGTCCTCGACCTCGAACTCGCGAACTTCGGATCCTGCACGAGGGGCAGTAACCAGCGTGGGAGAGGGGGAAACGCTGGTTGGGCCCTCTCCGACGCTCAAGTCAGAATTTCTAGAGAGAGAAAACCTTTTAGAGAGACGTCAGAGCATCCAAAGTCCAAAATGAGGGAATTGTCTAGAATGGGAGACCTAGGCCCCTATTTATAGGGATCCTAAGGATCATGCCCAGTTTCAAACGGCTTGATGTCGGCATGAAGGTAGACGTATACCGTCACTGATGGATATATGTCCAATTCGGGTTCATATTTATATTCCGGCTTCATAAACACGTCAAAAATCACATTACGGTTTAGAAAACGCCTCCTAAGGGTCAAAACGGTCCGGAAGCGCGGTACACGCGTCCGGACCGGACCTCCGGATTGCCAAAGCAACCCGAACGTCCGGGTTGCCTAAGCAACCCGAACGTCCGGGTTGCGGCAATCCGGACCTCGCTGAATTGCCCAAATTCAACGAGGTCCGGATTGCTCTATGGGTATTACGCGTACCCCCGATTACCGTTATGCATAGAGAAGTCGAGTTCGCGCATTGCCAATATTGATGACGGTTACCGCTATCCTTTGAACCGTCATCAAACCGCTTCAAAACCGGGTCCGGTCCCAAGGTAGCCTATAAATAGGAGACCTTGGCCACCCATTTTGATACATTCTCTCATTTTCACAACTTTGGCATTTTGAGCTCTGACTTCTCTCTAGAAATATTTTCTCTCTCTAGAATTATTTTTCTCCCTTTAGCCCAATCGTGAATTAAGCATCGGAGAGGGCTCCACTAGCACCCCCCCCTCTCTGTGCTAGTATTGGCCCCTTGTGCAGGAACGGGCCTCGCAGCTAAGGTGTGGAAGAAAAATAGGAGTAAGATGTGCCCAGACGCTAAGACTTGTGCCCAGACAGTCGTTTCCTGAGACACAGACTTTTCCTAAGACACTGACTTTTCCTGAGACACAGCGTTAAATCGAACACTTGTCACCGGCATTAGGCGAATATCTCTTCCAGGCAAAGAGTGTCAGCCCAAAAACCCGAACAACCCAATCAGACAAACGCGTCCATCCGGCCCATTTCAACCAGGACGCAACATTAGGCGCCGTCTCCGTGATTCGAACAAAAGCCATCATACCGCAAAGACATGACGAGTGATAGCATCCCTCCCGAAGAGGTTAACGCGAGAAATGCAAGGAAAATGCCTGGACGTCCTAAGAAGTCTCTGGCAAGCAAAAGAGCAGGAGGTCAGAGGCCAACTGGAAGCCAGCCGAGACCTTCCCACATACCGAGTGCTACTTCCGTAGCTTCATCTATGCCAACCGAGGATGTGCCCTACGCACAGCACAACCACCAAGAACCAAATGACGACCATCGTTCACCCCTACCTGGTTTTGAGCCAGAGATGGATGATAATGATGAATTTCAGACAGAAACGCCGCAAGGCGAACAACAAGGAACGGGAGCAAACCCGATGCCTTCGGTTACTCCAGCAATGATGGCTACGCTGGAAGAATTACTCGCATTCCGCGAGTCACTGAAAAATCAAGGATATGCGGCCCAACCACCTCCAACCACCCAAGGAACACGCTGCGCCGACAAGAGAAATGTCGCAAGACACTACCCGCCAAGGCGGTCCATTCCAGGGCAGAGACCAACATGCAGAAAATGCTTTCCAACATACAAGATATGAAGCCGCACGTTCATACACTCCTTCCCAAGGAGCCCATCATTGGAGGAATGCAGAAAGGCAACCCCCACACCACCGCTCACAGCAGCCAACGAAGGATGATCCCTTCCAGGCCACAAGCAGAGATCAATCTGACATCCACCATAACACTGGTTGGCGAATTCCTGCAACGGATTATGATGCGCCTGTAAAATGGTTTACTGCTGAGATGTTAGAAAAAATTGTTGAGAAAAGATGAAAGAAGCGAAGATGAAGGGTATGCACGCGCTTGAGGAAAAGGTGTCGCATCCGTTCGCACACCAGCTTGTAAACAGTTGCGTCCCAGACGCACTGTACCGGATTGGAGGTGATCTCTATCGCGGAAATGGAGATCCAGTGGAACACGTGCAGAAGCACGAGGCCTCTCTGCTAGGAAGAACGAAGAACCCACACCACTTTGCAATGACGTTTTCACAAACTCTTGCCGGAACGGCAGCACACTGGTTCTTCTCGCTGCCATGCGGAAGCATCACCTCATGGGCGAACCTGAAGGCGAAGTTCATTCAGCGATATATGGGGGAACACACATTGCTGAAAGGAACAAATGCTCTAGAAGACGTCCAACAGCAAAATGAAGAATCTCTCGCTGAGTATTACGTTCTCTTCAACCAGAATATCTCTGATATTCAGGGGAACCTGACGGAAGGAGAGATAGTACGAGCGTTTATCCGAAACCTCGGACGGAGAGGCTACGCCTTAGCAGAAAAGATGGCAAAGCGCCCAGCTGAAACTCTAGAAGAGTTAGCCGCGAGGGTTAAAGAGTTCGTGGACCTAGAAAGGTTCAGGAACCAGAACAAGGCAAAAGTCTCTGCTGCAAAGGCGAAAGAAAACCCAAAGCAGAATCAAGCAAAACCGCCCTCAAGCGGTCAGCAAGGAAGAAATTGGCAGCCTCAGCCGAAAAGGCCTTTTCAAGGAGATTTCCAGAAACAAAGAGACGTAAACCTCGCTGAATGCATTCCATTGAATGCGCCGCTATCCGTGACTGAAGGAAATGAAGGATGCGAACATGTGGAAAGAGCCGAACAATTTCAGAAAAGGTCCGCTGGGGAAAGACAAAGACAAGTGGTGTGAAAACCACGAGGTCTTCGGCCACGAAACAGACAGTTGTGTCAGCCTACGTTTCCGCATTAACAACTTCATCCTCAAGGGCAAATTGAAGCAATTCGTCGATCAAGGCGACAGCCCCCCAAAGAAGACTCAAGCAGAGTCATCAAAGAAAGGAAGCAAAGGCAAAGAGAAAGTCAACGACAACCCTTCGCCGGCCAAGCGAGGTGTTATCAATGTCATCCACGGGGGACCTGCCGCCGGAGGTCAAGTGTCAAATGCTCGGGACGTTTATGCATCCCAAGCAGCAACATTGCCAAGATATGGAAAGCGCAAGCAACCAGAACAAGATGACGTGGTTATCCAATTTTCCAGGGAGGACTTAAAGCACATCGTTTACCCTCACGACGATGCTTTAGTAATAACCATGGACATCGACGGATATGATGTGAAGAGAATCCTCGTTGATGGTGGAAGCTCCGCTGAATTTTACATGTCAAAGTCCTAGAGCAACTGGGAAAATCAGTTAAAGACTTGACTCTGGGAACTTTCTCGTTAGTCAGCTTTTCCGGGACAGCCACATACCCTCTGGGAACGATTACGCTTCCTGTCATCCTAGGCCAAGGGTGGAAAACATTGCACGTCAACGTGACTTTTGTCGTTGTGGAATCTCTTGGGGCCTATAATGAAATTTTAGGGCGAACAACGATCAACCCTTACGTGATCGTGCCTTCTACTGTCCATCAGAAGATGAAATTTCCTACTGACCACGGGATCGGGGAAGTACTAGGCGACCAGATATCTGCAAGACGATGTTACATCAACGCTCTAAGAGCAAGGCAGCATCTCCATGTGGCGATGATGAATTCTTTCAAGAAACAAAAAATTGTTGATTGTGGAAAGCGTGAGCAAGCTGTTATAGTTTGGATTCCACAAGAGTAAGTTCAGTATTCATCATGGAACCAGATATGGGCCGTCAAGCAGGGTGAAGGCGAGCCAGTCATGAACTACTTCAACAGATTCGCTGCCAACGCCTCTTTGGCAAAAGCAACAAGAGAGGAAATGATAAGCGTGTTCTTTGCAAACATGAACGCCAGATCCTTCCTTATCTTCGGAAGAACGCATGGATGGCGAACAACCAGGACCATGGCGGATCTAAAAGACAAACTCGAGACGGCAGACTTGTGTGAACAAGAGCTGAGGTGGGGTACACCCCTCAGTTGGGACAAAGAAGTTCAAGCTGAAACGAACAAACAGGAAGGCGCGAGCATCAATATGGACAACATCTTCACACCGCTAAACACGGCTGTTGAAGACATTTACGTCAACCTACTCGAAAACAAGCTCCTGGGTCCACTTGTGCCAAAGACTGCTTTCTTGGGCAACAACGTTAAAGAATGGTGCAAATACCACAAAACCTGGGGACACAACACAAACAAGTGTCTACCACTGAGATGGGAGATAGAAGAATGCATCGCGCTGGGCGCGTTAAGACGATTTTTTGCAACTGACTCTGCGACGTCATCGTCAAACCAACCATGAAAGAGACGGGAGAAATAACTACCTTTCCGTTTACTTTGCGCATTTCTATTCTAAGTGTTTTTAGAATCATCGCATCTAGTTTCTTTACATGTTTTAAGAAGGAATGATCGGTTGACGCCTTCTCGAAAAACAATGTAAATACGCGCAAGTATCTAATGAAGTCAATCTACCTTCGTAGGTACATATCTATGTCTTGCATGCTATTTTGGATTGAACGCAAAGTAACAAAACTACGCACTTATTATCTACATCAACAATTCAAGATATTATGCTATGTGCAAGCAAAAAATCTACTTCACATTATGACAACGCTCATCATCAACAACAACTTACTCATATTGACGACTATATCAGAAGCGTCATCAAGGAATCAACAACTTGGAATTAAACCCAAGATATATTCAAAGTCAGCATGCCAGAAGTGCAAATATGCTACAACAACATATTTGCAAGGACATAATTGCAAACTTTTACTTTAAAGCGTCATACCAACGACGTCCTGCTTCAAACGTCATATTAACGACGTTCTACTTCAAAACGGCATACCAACGACGTCCTGCTTCAAACGTCATATTAACGACGTTCTACTTCAAAACGTCATACCAACGACGTCCTGCTTCAAACGTCATATTAACGACGTTCTACTTCAAAGCGTCATACCAACGGCGTCCTGCTTTCAAAGTCATATTAACGACGTTCTACTTCAAAGCTTCATAACAACGACGTCCTGCTTCAAACGTCATATTAACGACGTTCTATCTACAATGTCCTATTGACGACATACAAATAACATGCTGTGACATCTCTTGTTAGAGATAGATCTTCATGTTCATCGTCATTCCCTGGATTCAGAACAGGACGGGCAAATACAATACGCGACTGATCACCCCCTAAGTGGCGAAAGTTCTCTTGTTAGACAACGACCCCACGCTACAACAAGTGTGTATCTCCTATTAAGGGATTATACTCATCAAAGACTATACCTTAATCGGATAGCTTCAATCAACTACTACGAATTTCTGCTTAAGGGTTCACACTTTACGGCAAACGTCCTCTTGTTAGATGACAATCCCGTACTACAGATTTTCAAAGCGTGTTGCATGGTTCCTGGACGCGGAAATCATGCATCACAATACATATTTTCAAAACGTGTTACGTGGTCCCTGGACGCAGGAATCATGTATCACAGAAAAAATTTCAAAAACCAAAATGTTTTTACGTATGCTTCCCCAACGCGGGTTGATACACGCTGGCAGGTGCGCACCCTGTTAACAAAACTCATCAAATTTACAAGTCGAGTCTTGTACAACGTAGCCTTAGAGTGGAACTAAGAGACGGTATAAACTAGTATCTTGTTTAGCCAAGATAACACCTTTCAAATATAAAAGGCCAGCGTCAAGTGCCTTTGTGCCAAGTACCCGCGCCAAATACACTACTTGTTTGGAAAAGTCGCTATACGCGAAATACTTAACAAGTTACAACATATATAGCGGCAAGCTATTCAGGAAAGAAGGGCAACATGCGTAATGCATCATGCAAGCAATCTTGAGAACATCTCAAGTCACCAACCAAGAAGTGGCTAACGGTCACAGCTACGGAGACTACGTCTATGTTACAAGTCATCCACATTCAACAAAAACAGTAAGTGATAACGGTATGAAATATTACTAATGAGTTATCATGCAAACTGCTATGCATAAATCAGGTTCAAACGACATAGTTCAAAGCAAACAAGTCACAAGCAATAACCAAGGAACAACTCCAACAAAGTTCCAAACATAAAAGCCAGGGGGCAAACAGACTCAGAAACGAGTTCAACATATCCAAAAGCAATAAACATGGCACAAACCAAAGAACCCCATCATCTCTGACGGGACTGGGTGGAACAGGCAGAAGTTGCACATTAATGTCATCACCGTCTTCTCCAAACAAAAAGGCAAACTGAGCTGCTGCAGCATCCAAACGACGGAGCTTGGCAACGTTCCCAACCGCAAACTCTGCATACGGCCCTAACCTGTTAAAGGGAAAGCCGGGAGCAAGAATGCTCACCCTACGAACAAAGTCTTCAGCAAACTCGCTAAGTATAGGAGCGGCCTTCGCCGTAGCAGCAGCAGTAACCGCGCTGTCAAACTCAAGAGTAGTAGGGAACTTTCCAAGTCACTCCTCAATGCCGGCCTTCATTTCCTCTTCGCTCACCTTCCGACAGGAAACCTTGTGGTCGCCCGCATTGTCAGAAATCGCCTTCTCGATAGCAACATTCCCAACTTCAAGCTGAACAAGGCGGGCATGATCAGAATCGTAACGGGCATCAAAATCCGTCATCTTCAAATAAGACGGCTCACTTCATCCTTAGCTTCCTTAAGCTCGCCAGACACAACGACAGCTTTATCGGTGATAGCACGCTTCTCCTGGACAAGTTCCAATATGAAGGAGGCCATGTGCACCATGTCAGAAACAACATGAAAAAAACAAGACAATAAGCATACATGTTCGGAAACAACGAGCATAGCAAAGCAAAGAAAGACACTTACTGGTGTGAATCCAGACAGTGATCTCTCAACAAAGGTTCGCGCCTCTTCGTCGATCGATGGCCGAACAAGTCGATCACCAGGAGGAACAGATCGATGAAGAACACGCACACCAACTTCTGGCATGCTAAGCCGGGAACTCTTGGGGAAGTGAGATCACCTGTCGTATACGGCATCCACTTATCATCCATAATATCGCCTTCCAAAGGACGAAGTAGATCCGCACGTCCAAGTGGCGGGAGCACTACATGCAAACCAACTAGAGTTATGCAAAAACCAAAAACAAAGCGCACAAAAGCACACAGACAAGTGTTCAGCTCATACCAGAAGGAAGAGTACGTTCCACCTCGGGCCGCTCCTGCGAGCGGAGGGCAGACAGCGCATCCTTGCAACCGTCAACTTCCTTCCATTTATGGCAGGAAGGAGTAGGAACGGTCACAGCATTCTTCGGGCGCTTCGAACTGCTCAAAGGACGCGTCCCAACGGCGGACCGTTTGGCAGAATTAGGAGCAGCAACGACGCGGTTAGTAACAAGCGTCTTGCGACCTGCAAATAGCAAACAAAGCTACAATAAAAATACAACTAAACTAAGACAGTATACAAGGAAGACTGTTTATTCAAACCGCTTACCTTTTCCATGCCCGGAAGCTGCCGATGCTCCGGGAGCAAGAGATGGAACAATCCTTCCGTTAGAAGCAATCCTGCGAGCGCGCGCGCTGACGAAGCGTCTCAAAACGAGCTTTTTCCGTCAACCAACCTACATTGCAACACGGTAAAAGTTATAAAAATGCTTAACATACCGAAGCCGCAGAAGGGAGCACATGAATCCTAGCGTCGACCAACTCCTGATTAGATGCGCGCAGCGAACAAGTAAAACCACGCGATCGCTGACAATGATATATTTGCTTTATCACCTCCCTATCCAGCAAGGAGAGCTCCCGAAAAGCAGGCGCGGGATCAGGTTTCCGAATACACTCGACGTCCCAAGTCGTGCCCGCATCATGCGTAAAAAAGTAACGGTGCCTCAAATGTTCGTTGGAAGAAAACCGCGGCCAACAAGCAGAAGCCAACAACAAGTCAGCAGGATCTTTCGCACATGCATAAAGACATGTCCGCTGCATCCTCCATGCCAACAAGAAGTGTGCCTTCCGCACAGCAGGACCTTGAAGTCCAGAATGCAGGGCGCGTAACACCCCCGCCAGGGTTCAAGCCTAGGACGCCAAGCGCCGAGTGCCAAGTACCAGTGCCGAGTGCCAGCGCCAAGTGCCAGCGGCGAGTGCCAGTACCGAGTGCCAGCGCCAGGTGCCCGTGCCGAGTGTCCGTGCCGAGTGCCGAGTGCCCGTGCCGAGTGCCCGTGCCGAGTGCCCGTGTCAAGTGCCAATGCCGAGTGTCCTTGTGCCGAGTGCCCGTGTCAAAGTGCTAGCGCCTCAACCCTACAGCCTAGAAATACAACCGACAGTCACGACAACGTGCATACACGCAACAGTCTCTCATACAGACATCTAAGCACTGTACACTCCATATGGAACAACTATGTACGTACAAGACTCGTTAGTCTTCGCGCAACAAGCAACAAACATCCACGATGGGGGGCAACCCCCTATACTCATCAACCATTATGGTGACATCCGCTCTACATTTACATCAAGCCCATAGGGATAACATGCGTGGCAACCAACAAGGAAAAATTCTAAGTGTTGGAACAAGCGCGTACAGACAAGCACGCGCATACATAACAAGCGTGCACATACATGACGGGATGTCGACTATCAAGGAATATTTCCTAAGTGTTCCTTCATGTCAGCAGTCGACACATGACGGGATGTCGACCATCAAGGAATATTTTCTAAGTGTTCCTCCATGCCAGCAGTCGACACTTGACGAGATGTTGACCATCAAGGATATTTTCTAAGTGTTCCACCATGTTAGCAATCAACAACCGTCAACGCGCATAGCAAAGTTAATGCGTGCAACAAAAGTGGCCAACGTCCCAAGAAACCATCATGCAAGCGGTGCGACTAACGTGACGAGACGCGAAGAGCAAACACGACAACACTTAGGAAAGATATTTTTCTAAGGCATCAAGACAAAAAACGACTACCCCCAAAGACGTTTAGCAACTTCCGGCAACCAACAAACCCGTTAAGGGAAAAAAAACACGTACCGATCAAAAGACCGTTACGCGAAGGCATGGGGGTAATATATCAAATGGTGAAATTTTACCACGACTATGCACGGAGGTAAAAAAATTGTCTAAGGCATGAGCTAACGACAATAGCAACAACAACCAACCAGCAATTATTCAACATACGAACACCAATGAGCAGCTCTATGCAACAACAACGACAAATAGTTCAAATGAACAACAACATGGCAACATCCAAAAATCAAGACGAAGCTGTTCTGTAAAATCGAGTTTCAAACTACCTCAAAATGTGACAAAAAGTATCACAATGGGATCCACTCGTCGAGACGATTTCAGAAAGGTAAAAATCGCGGCGAACGGAGCACGGGAAGGCGGCGCGTGGCTTACACGCGCCGGCGAAGCGGCGCACACGCGGCGGCGCGTGAGGGCGCGTCCGGCGTCAGCTGGCGGCTCTGAAGACGGCACTGGAATCGCCGCGGTGTTCTGAGTCGATTGGTGGTATCAATTTCTGAAAACAGGCCAAGAATCAAACACGTAACTTTCGGGATGCACCTAAAGTTTACGGTAGTGAAGAAACTATGAACAAGCAAATGGTTTCTAAAAATGGTGGAGCAATTACCTGCAAAGAAGGGTGAAGAATGGATTCCCAAAAAGCTGGAAGAATGATTGGGGATTAGTGTAATCACATATCCCAAAAGATTCCTTAATGATAAGGATCAAAGGAGTAATTCACCTACACCCACACCTAAGTGCTTACGGTATACTCCACCCTCTTCTAAGTATTTACTAATCTCTACGCGTATGATTATTTTAGTACTACGCGTATCAAATTCATCATTTTACATGCATGTTTGCATATCGCATGATTCATGATTTATTAATCGCTAAGTCATTTTAGGGTATACGGATTATATTTCTAGCATCACGTAATTACGTTCTTGCCATGACCGTTACTTGTACATGCATGTTGATAAATAGCATGTCCGCATGACATATTACTAATCGCATATATCCCTAGCGGTAATCATGTTTGCACGTTATATATGCGCATTCTCTATTGCACTAACCGTGATGACAGGAAATAAAGTCACTCGGTCAAAAAATCAAAGGATGGACGAAATCAAGACTTCTACGTCCAACCGACGATCAAAACCGGAAGGTTAGCGTCAAGCTCAAATTGGACATGTACCCTAACTTAAAATAGAGTCAAGAAAGGTTTTGAACCGTTACTTGACTCGGGGGCAAGTGATGGATATATATCCAATTCGGGTTCATATTATATTTCGGGCCTCGTAAACACGTCAAAAATCACATTACGGTTTAGAAAACGCCTCCTAAGGGTCAAAACGGTCCGGAAGCGCGGCACACGCGTCCGGACCGGACGTAACAACGTCCGGATTGCTCTATGGGTATTACGCGTACCCCCGATTACCGTTACGCATAGAGAAGTCAAGTTCGCGCATTGCCAATATTGATGACGGTTACCGCTATCCTTTGAACCGTCATCAAACCGCTTCAAAACCGGGTCCGGTCTTGGCCACCCATTTTGATACATTCTCTCATTTTCACAACTTTGGCATTTTGAGCTCTGACTTCTCTCTAGAAATATTTTCTCTCTCTAGCATTATTTTCTCCCTTTAGCCCAATCGTGACTTAAGCATCGGAGAGAGCTCCACTAGCACCACCCCCCCCCCCCCTCTCCGTGCTAGTATTGGCCCCTTGTGCAGGAACGGGCCCCGCAGCTAAGGTGTGGAAGAGAAATAGGAGTAAG
The DNA here is from genome assembly GCA_036873135.1 of Clarkia xantiana subsp. parviflora. Lineage (NCBI taxonomy): Eukaryota > Viridiplantae > Streptophyta > Magnoliopsida > Myrtales > Onagraceae > Clarkia > Clarkia xantiana. The sequence goes on from JAPTYO010000015.1 coordinate 6,384,847, forward strand.
ATGTGCCCAGACGCTAAGACTTGTGCCCAGACAGCCGTTGCCTGAGACACAGACTTTTCCTGAGACACAGACTTTTCCTGAGACACAGCGTTAAATCGAACACTCGTCACCGGCATTAGGCGAATATCTCTTCCAAGCAAAGAGTGTCAGCCCAAAAACCCGAACAACCCAATCAGACAAACGCGTCCATCCGACCCATTTCAACCAGGACGCAACAGTCACCAAGGTGGACTATGCATGCACCGACTTCTCGCACTTGGCAAAATAATCGGGATGAGCGTACGAAGAAAATCGGTAATCCGGGCCGGGTCCGTATGTCCGGATCGCCTTAGGGCTATCCGGGCCTCCGGATCGCCTTAGGGCTATCCGGGCTCCGGATCGCCTTAGGGCAATCCGGAAGTCCTACGATCCGGGTACCGCGTGTATTTCGGACCGTTTTTAGACTTGGGTGTCCGCGAAAGAGTTCTTTTACGGGTTTTGGAGTATTTTGCGAGGCCCGAAATGTAAATACGAACCCGAATTGGACAGATATCTAACAATTCACATTTTTATTTTATAAATATAAATTTTATTAAAAAGTGAATATATTAAATGTCAATATTTAGTCCATTGGGTAAGTACCTATAATCAGAACAGGAGTGAAGTCATATGTATAATGAACATGCGGTAGGGATGTAAAGACTATTTGGACTGTTTTAATGAAACGATTGATGGAAATTGATCGCTGTGTTGCCTTGTACGGATGGCTGATTTCCCATCACTTATTACAATAGACGGCTATAAATTGTTTTTCAGTTTTAGCCGATATTATTTGAAATACAATCATTTATAATTAGTATAGAATAAAATAGACATATGCATACATCCCAACCCCACATTAAACATACCCAATATGTATTGTTAATTTATCGTGTCATATAAATAAATATATATACGAAACTATAATATTATCTGACCGAACACTTGAAGCTGACATTACATTCGAACATTAAAGCACAACCAAACACTGTAATCTAAAATTACATTACGTAGCGCACATTAACTTGTAATTCGCTACACCGGGTTTACTGACTGCCGCATTATGCTGCTACTCTACGCACTGATTGGAGTATTCTGACGTAGTAGCTGTTGTCTGGAAGTCCTTGCACATGCACTCTAGTTAATCTCACTAAATTAATGTTCAGTTACGTCCGTCCAAACCTCCCCTATCAGGGAGAATAATAGCCATTTAGGTGATCTGCAGTATGCCACCCAAACAAATACAAACTGTTCTCCCACCTAGAATAACTTATTCTAACGTGGGAGTTCATAATACCTCTTTTAGTAGTGGCAGGGAGTGCATAATACCTATTTTCAGAGCAGTTTACGTGGTAGGAGGACTAGATTCGAGAACCATACAGTGTCGACGGTTCGACAACTATTCATAGTAACAAAAAACAATATCCACATAATTCGTCGAAGATTCCTGCAAAGAAAATACCTATTAATAAACAGCAAAACAAAGTATTAGTTGTAGAAAGTGTTATGTGAAAACAGTAACTGCGAAACTCGTCACACACCACGTCGCGGGTGAAAACAACGATAAAGTTTTTAAAAAATCTAAGTCCTTCCAATATAAACAAGGTGGAGAGGGAAATTGGGTAATTTCTAAAGGTTGTCTGACAGCCTTCTTATAAGCGGATTTAAAACCAGAGGACAGATCTCAGCCGTTGATCTGAAACGCCACTTGTCAAGAGGTTTAGAGCAAAATAATATCCACGATCCATTTTTAAAGTGCCACGTGTCCACTTAAAGCTTCTCTCTCTCTCTCTCTCTCTCTCTCTCTCTCTCTCTCTCTCTCTACTCCAACCTTTATTTGGTCGTAAATAACATTGTTGCTATCACCAAAGTGAATCTGAGTCTATATTTTTAATTGTCACTTTTACTTTGTCAGACCAAATATAGTAGAATGAACACGGTTTTGCTGCCTTGTACAGATGGGTGATGTCGTATCACTTATTACATCAACTTTCCAGATCTCATAATTTTTTTCTATTTGAAATACTAATTTAGAAGTTAATATACATTTAGAATTACTACTTATAAATAAATTAGGCATATACATATTTGAAATGTCTTCAAATATTTGAAAACATAATATTACAACATATGAATTCGTATCAAACCATTATGTTAAGTGCAAAGCACAAGTAGAAAACCTAGCTGTTGTACATGAAAGCAAACACATAAAACAACATGGGATGTTCCATTAAAATATCCCAAATATGGCAACTATACGTTTCATTTTTTTTTCAAAATTCACACATGTACGTATTAGTACATTTCCGACTTTTATAGATAAAATACCAGCGCCTATTCACTTTATAAGTACTCTCTTCCATTAGTGTATTTGCGTACGGCAATTTTCTACTTATGGTACATACCGATAAAATGGTTTTTATTCGACCTCAATATATGAACGTCAGTAAGAGCCAAATTTGTGGTTATTTCAAACATCAACAAGTATAATGACAGCTTATTATTATTATTACAAACAAAAATAGAACAACCACATAGTATTACGTATGACGAAACAGGGAGTGTGGGATAGGACACGATGGCCGGAACATAATAGAAATCTAATCCTCTTCTTGTTAAGGGATTTGACGATAACCGAAATCCCACCACGTTAAGTACTACCACACCAGTTGGATATTATCAATAAAGGAGGACTGTCGTGTTATTCTCATTCATTTAAATATTCATTCGGTGCAGATGCTAACAGCAATTGGATTACTCGTGGAGTCGTGGTAGTGGGCGCTCCTTTACATTATTCTCCTTTGATACTAGAGGTACATATAATATTATTAAGTCCCAACCAAACATGAAACAAATCCAAACTCTATTGTTTATTAATCATATTTATTTAATAAATAAATACAGTTACTTATGTAAATGCTTATACAAAATTTGTGTCTCCTAAATTTTTATTTATTTTAAGAGGCTGATTTCACGTTGCTTATTATCCTCGTCACTTTAAAATGTTACATGTTTTCAAAATATATATTCTTTTAATTCTTTTATATTAAGATATAATATACTATCATATATATTAATCTAGTTTTAACAAAATCCATTACAATTCACGTTACAACACACACCAAACACTGAAATCAGCCATTACATATGTAATCTAACATTACAAAACGTAGTGCAAATTCTTTCTAACACACACGTAAAGTACATATTATTATTGTTAATAACGTACATAATGTTACACATATTTTATAATTACAAAACAGGCCTACCGATGATCAGAAACATTCCTAAAGAAATACAGAGAGGTAGGGGCTGAAAAGATCAACGGAATCAGACCCTATAGAACAGTTCTCCCACCTGGAATAAATTATACCTAGGTGGGAGTTCATAATGCCTCTTTTGGTAGAGATAGGGAGTGCATAATGCCACTTTTCAAAGCAGTTTACGTGGTAGGAGGACTACATCCGAGGACCATACCTTGTCGACGCTTTGACAACTATTCGTTGTGAAAAAAAAATATCCACAAAATTCGTCGAACATTCATGCAAACAAAATGCCTATTAATACACAGCAAAACAATAATACACAGCAAAAAAAATATTAGTTGGACCAATTACGTACCTTGAAAACAGGCGCTGTGTAAATCATCACACACCACAACGAATCGGGGGGGGGGGGGGTTTAACAAAAATCAAGGTCCTTCGAAAACAAATAAGGTTGGATAGGGTAATGGAGTAAGTTCTAACTCACACCCTTCTTATAAGGGGATTTAAAACCAGAGGACAGATCTCAACCGTTGATCTGAAACACCACTTGTCGAGGGTTTTCACTCCCAAATTGTTTACCCATTTAATAGGGATTTAGAATAAAATCAAATCCATAAAACTCCATAAAGCCTAAGCTAAAAATCATTGCGTCTATGCAATCCCGATAAATGGTAAATTCAGTAATTAGTTCGCTACTTACAAGTTTGTGTTTGAAGTCTGAATTCTTTTATTTTTGTGAAATTTTATTCAAAGTAGATGAAAATCACAAAATAAAAAAATGGCTTTATATTATATACATTAAATTAATATACCAATAAATGAAATGAAAGAATTAAAGTGGAACGACTGTAGACCAAATTCGTTGTTATGTTTATATTTTCTTTTTTCTAATGATATTAAAAATTGGTAAATTGTCGCAAAATATTTTATTGGAGTTAAAAAAAAAAATGGTCTGATCATATATCATGAACCCAATAATAACCCTTAGATAATTGTTGTGTGGCATCACTATATTAGTATATATAATCACTTGATTTAAGGCAGCCGCTTATAAATATTTATCTTTTCATAATAAGGTTATTAAAATAAAAAAAGAAAATATTTATTTACGTAGCGTATTTAACGAACATGATGTACACAATAGTTAATCGTATAAACAATCCATGAACATTTATTCGTTCTAAACTTGTCAAACATTTCATCGTTACTGTCGACACTGTACACACTAGTAAAGTCGTATAATCAATGTCGCCAACAGTAGTTGTAAAACAGGAAAACTAACAACAGTAACAACATCAGAAATATAGTGTGTACAATCGAACCCAAACGTTCTGCTTGCTTGTAGAGCAATTTGAAGGTATCTTAAGCATGCTTCCTTCCTTTCTCCATCCAAAGTAAGAATCAGGGAAGGATTCATAAGACTTTCAGCAGCTTCAGAAAAATGAAGCGAGGCACACTGCATACCTCTCTCCATCAGCAAGTTGGGACCTGCTACCTTCTCATACGACCTCTTTACACAGGAGAACATACGTAACGCTGATCGAACGGCGTCGGTACGCCTCTGTGAATATCACAAAGACACTACCCTATGCATGCACCCTTTACGTAAAGATGGCCGGTTAGGCAGATGATGATCAGACGATTCAGGGTCTTTCGATCTACAAGTGAGCAATTGTGAACTTATCTAGGCTAGGAAAAGCCTGTAGATGCACACCCAACCTGGGGACTTGATGCAAGCATCTAGTCCTCTCCAAGGAAGAAAGCTCAACTAAATCCATCCCTGCAGAGGTATCATCTGCCTAACATGAGGGAGTTCATAATACCTCTTTTCAGAGCATTAGGGTAAACGCACAACTAATGGATAAGTTCGACGCCATCTGTTACAGTAGCTACAGTATAGGCCAATAACCCTATGACGGAAATATTCACAGCGTGGACTGTTCGTTACCTGGAAAAATAAAACCAAAATGTTACTATACAACCGTAACAATAATCAAAACCACAACGGATGTCTTATTGAAGAAACTCACATGAGTAGAGGTGATGCCAATGGCTAAGCTCGTACAAACTGTAGACAAAATAAGAAAAATAGAATTCTACGACGCAACACCAGAGGAATCAAGGGAGTTGAGAGTTAATCCTGATCTGATAAACCTCCCATCCTCTTATGGGCGTATGGTCAAAACCCTGATGAGGTCAGCTGATCTAGACCATCAGTTCACATCAACTATATGAAGATGGAAGGTATCCTGACTGCCATTTATTCAATCGTTTGATTAAATGCGGTCATCAATTAGTTATTGTAACCGTTGGATTAAAGGAGTTCAAACACTCAACCTGATATCGGAGAAGAATTTTTCTTTTAATAAATAAATCACTATTTTAATCAAATCGTTTTCAAAGATATTACAATTGAAATTATAATATCACTATGTTCTTCTGTCCGCAAGTATAAGATAACATGATGGTGTTAAACATGTTTTATAAATTCATATACAAAAAAAAATTTATGTATTGATAGTAATCACAAAAATATATTTTAAATTAATTTTGTATTGTTTCTTTAAAATTAAAGTGCATTTTTATAATATTTGATTTTATTTATTATTTACAAAAAAAATCGACTTTTGGATTGATGTTATATTATTTATAACATAATATTAGTACGTATCCTTTATGTGAAAGAGATGTGTATGGGACACAAAAAAAGAATGTGAATAATAAGAGTACTAAACAACCATAGTTAAGCATATATATATATCAAATTATAGGACATTTAAATTTTATATAAAATATGTATATTTAGTCTATCCAAATTTATTTAGTTGGACCAATAATGGTTTGTGGAATAGTGTTCAGTTTTCAAATAGTGGTCTTACATTTATCAGTTACAAAGAAATTGTATGATATTATGTTTTGAGTGTATTTAATTCACGTTACTATCCAACGTACTAACAATTTGGTACCATCAGGGCATTCCGAAAAGTTCCGACTGTGTCAGCATGGCAAGAGTAGTATTTATGACAAACTTGTTAGACAATTCATAAGTATCTGTCTCTGATGCAACGGGACATTACTTTACTGAGAGAATGGATGGGACGTTCACAATCTAATAAATTTTTTATTGTAAAAACTCATAATATTACATAAATATTTTTGTTCTTTAAAATTCACCAACTAAAACCTTATTTTGTATTATAAATAACATATAAATTAAATAAAATTGTAAATGTCAATTGAAATAAAATAACAAGTACAAAGGAAGACGGTAGAAAATATATTACTATATCTTATTTATTTTTTTGCTCAAGTAGTATATGTTAATAAAAAGAAATACAAAAAATTACCAAAAACAAAATAAATAGAAAGGAAAAAAAGGAAGAGAGAGAAGAATGAGGAAGATAAAGAAAAATCGATAACTAAGTAAATACGAGAGAGGGAAGCTCAGTTGCACAAATATCAACGATTGAAACATGTCGTAGGGAATTCAACTGATATTTTTAGTCAATCACATTTAGCCGTTCTCAACTTAAAAAGAGTGTCATCTCAAATTGCTGATACTCGTCTCTTTAACCGCCTAACTTTACTGTATACACTATCTTGTTTGATATCTCACTGTCTTTTCACAATCTCCATTTGTCTCCTCTTTATCTCTCCTCCCTTTAGCCTTTTTTGTAGATATATATATATATATATATATATTCATCCCCAGTTGTTTCTTTACTACTAATAATTAATACAACTATATATTAACGTAGACAAAATCATTACTTAGAGAGTAGACACTAGAGACGACAAATTATGATGGTTATATAAATTTAATTTAACTTTTGCATATATATGATATAAAATTGAGATGTGAGCCTATTTTTCTTACTAGGTCATGCTAGATCAGATGTAATGCGAATTTGAACGTCAAATTGGTAGTTCGCATGCCAATCTGCGCAGAAAAAAATGGTGGCCCTGGTTAAAGCTCTAAACTATAGTGAACACGAAACATAATAAAAAAAACCTAACAATTCTTAATTTGAATGTGTACTCAATTTGGAGTTACGATAGTTTGGAAAATAAACAATTCTGTCGACTTAATTAATATTATGTTTATTAGTCAGTACTTATTTAATACTACAAAACACAAAACAAACATTATTATATGTACCCATTTGTATATATATACTTATTAAAGATGCCGTTTGTTTTTAATATATATATATATATGCTTCCGCTTTAAAACACTGTCGCTCTCGAATTGCTGACACACGTCTAGTCAACCGCTTAGCATATCCTGTCTCTGTTCATGAGTCACACACTGATCTTTCCACATATATATCTCCTCCCCCTATATTTTTGTTTGTAAATAAACTAACATTACATATAGTTTTTAATTATAATAATAGTGACTATATATAATAAAAAAACTAAATATCATTATGTCGCATACTAATTAAATATATCTACACCTCAAAATTGTTCCAAAATTCAACAGTTTATGATGTTATTTTTTACAAGTAAAAAAAGTCAATTTACTAGCTCAATCTAGATCATGTGTTTTCCAAATTGTAAATCATTTTGGCAGTAGGAAAAAAAACAACGGCCCTGGTGAAAGCTAAATATAGGTGAACACGAAATACATTTAACAAAACCTACAAAATTTAAATTAGATTGTGTAATTAAGACACAGACTTCTACTATGGTTTGATAGTCAAAGCCATTTTGAGTATGTGAATAGTGCATTTTGGGTATCAGATGCACTATGGTGCTGATACTCATATTTGGTTATAAGGATTTTCTATCCAAATATATTATGGTCTATATGAATTAAGTGACTTAGAACT